>LPNX010631732.1:1363982-1414495 GCA_001517045.1 Pseudotsuga menziesii
CACAGAGTTAGAACGATCTCACAGTTAATGGACACAAGCTGAAAATGAAATAGTTCACATTCAACAGATCTAAAGCACAGCATTTGAAAAATTCCACCAAGCTTTCTCCAACAGGAAACTTGTAATTCTTTATTGCAAAAGGAAATAGTTCTTCTTACAACATACTCTCACAAATCTATCTGGGAAAAAGTCTCTTATTACATCTAACTCTCCTATATTTATACAAAACAGCAAAACCTTTGGGCTCCCCCTTGTGACCTTTGGGCTGCCCCTGTGATCTTTGGGCTCCCCCCCAACCATTTAATCTCACAATTTTGTCTTTTAGTGAGTGTTGTATGACACGTTACATTAAATTAAAATTTAATAGCACTTTTATAAAAAAGGACCATCTTGGTCGCTGATGAACGTTTCCCAAGCCTGGGCCTTTGCTGCTATTGATTATGCTCAATAATTCGTTGGTATTTTTTAGATACTGTTGATCTCAGACCTTCACTTTCTTCTTCTTTTCTCTATCTCTAATTCTTCATTCTTTAGCCTCTTCCTTCCTTTGCTTTGTCTTTTAGACATATCTTCTTTGCAACAGCAATCACCCTATCATAAACATAACAAAAACTATATCAGTCTATTTACCTCCTCCATATGCATTCTATAAAATGAACTATACACAGTATTAATGCATGAACAAAAAGAATGACAAGGCAAAGAAAATCCTACAAGTTTGTGCTTAAACCCCTGTCTGTAACGAAAATGACAACCTTGATAGGAAAGACTCTTCATATAAATCCGGGTCACATCTGAACTAACTCAAACTCCTCTAATAAAAGCATGAACCACATCATTGTAACTGCCAATCCTCAAAACACCGAACCCTGACTGCGCTCTTCATCTCGGAAAAAACCCCTACTCGACCAAAAACCACGAAAAACCTCCGTCATCACACAAACATCGAGAAGACCCTATCGGCAGTCGAAAGCAAAAGATGCTAAGCATCGGGAAAATAATCCATTAAACAATCGCAACGACGGGTAGCATAAAGACTACGGGTTCCGTGACAAAAATAACATTGGTGATCGGAGGTTCTAAGAGCTACGTATCGGCGGCTCGAGACACAAAACAATCCGCAGTATCGGTGAGACAAGCTGAAAGTTTCCGCAATGTCGACGAAATAAAGCACTAAACGTCGTCGATAGTCATGCATTGGAAATCGGAACCACTACCCACTAAACACATCGGCATCGGTGAGCGGAAGGACTATATGTCGGACGGTTAGTTCACTAAGCAGCCGCAACGGCGGAAGACATATAGACTAAAGGTTTCGCGGTCAACATGAAACCATTGGCGATCGAAAGCTTAGAGTACCAACTAGTAATGCGTCGGCAGATAAACCAACTAAACACGTTGGAGAGATAGTGTACTACACAGCCATAATGGTGCAAGACAGACTAACTATGGCTTCTGTGACAATAGAAAATCATCGGCGATCGGAAGAACTAAGGACTACGGATCAGGGATTTAAAGCTTAATGTTGTCGCCATGTCGGCAACACAAAGGACTAGCCCTCCAATCAATCATCAACACCGCTCTGATAGAGAAAACAAAAAACATCACAAAGTAAAAGGTTTGATCAATAAAACTAGGCATCGGTGAAAATCAGAACTAACCATCAGTGAACGGAACAACTATATGTCAGATGGTTAGTTCACTGAGGAGCTGCAACAGCGGAAAACATACAAACAACGGCTTCCATGATCAAATGAAAATGTCAGCGATTAGAGGTTCTAATAACTATGGATCGACGAACTTAAAACTAGGCATCTCCACAGTGTCGGCAAGACAAACAACAAGGCCTCCGAAACGACGGCGTCGCTCAAGACTAGAACTTCGACTATTTGTCAAAAACATTCCGATAGAAAAAAAGAAAAATCCTCGCAAATAAAAAAGGTTTGAACCAATAAAACCACAAAATCGGTGAAAGTAAAAACTATCCATCGGCCAGTTCTCTATTTGTCCTCCAAAACGGCGGTGATATAGAAGGCTAATGCTTTGACCGTGATAAAATAAAATCGTTGACAATCCAAAAAACAAATAAGATAAAAGCGCATTGGTGAAAATAAGAACTGTCCATTGGGATGTTCATTACTTACCCTCCGCAATGGCGGTGATATAGAAACTAGTGCCCCGATTCACACATCAATAGACTTTCGATAGCAATCAGAAAAATCATCGAAACAGGAAAAAATCATCGAAAACGTTAAGTGTTTGAAAGACTTTAAAGTTGTGCAGCAGTAAAATTAGTTCATTTCATCTCTGAAACAGCGGCTGCATAGAGAACTGAAACCCCAACTTAATCTTCAACAAACCTTTGACAACGATAAAATGAAACCATTGAAAAATAAAAAAAAAAGTTAAGTTCCATAGTCAAAAGTATTGGCAGTTTTAGATCATTCAACTTCTGAAATGAAAGAAAATAGTTGACCTCAATTCAACCTCAAAAGATCCAAATTTGTAGCAGAGGAAAGATAGAATTCAGGAATCCAAACAATCCCAGGAAAGACAAAATTAAAAGGAGGGTCCAAAAATTTTTAAAATTTGGGAAAAAAGTTGCAGCTGCAACACAAGGGTAACCACTTGTCCCATTTTGTTTGTTTATCGGATGCAAAACATCAAATATACCCTTCCAAAAATTTGTTTACTATCTCTGTTTGTCCATCATATTGAGGGTGATAAGATGAGCTATGAGCCAATTGAGTACCCAACCAAGAAAATAACTCAATCCAAAAATTTCCAGTGAAAATGGGATCCTTGTCACTTACTATAATATTTGGAGTACCATGTAGTTTTTGTATCGTCTCCATAAAAAAATTGTTGATCGTGCTTGCTTTGAAGGGGTGAGATAGTGCACAGAAGTGTGCATATTTAGTAAGTCTATCAACAACCACCATGATGACACTCTTTCCATCAGACTTTGGTAAACCTGTGATAAAATCCATCGAGACCTATGTCCACCTTTAGCTTGGAATGGAAAGTGGTTGTAGGAGACTAGGGGTCTTAATTGTTTCCACTATATTTGTTGGAAAACCAAACATTCTGCCACAAATTTTTGAACATCAGTTTTAAGACCATCCCAAAAAAAATATTTCTTTACCCAGTGGTAATTTTTTAAGACACCTGAGTTCCCTCCTATCAGTGAAGAGTGGAATTCAGAAAGTACCTTTTTCTTGAGCTGGGAACTCTTACCAAGATATAAGCGATCCTTGTACCATAGCAAGTCATATTTCCACCTAAATGTATTGGAGGCACTGAGATCGTGCAACAGCTTTTGAATAAATGTCCATATTTTTTTGTCATTTTTCCATTCATCCATTGCTTCGGCTATCCAATCTGGTTGGATGATCGAAATAGCATAGAGTAATGCTTCAAAATCCTTATCTTTCCTGGAGAGTGCATCTGTGACAACATTTTGCTTCTCCTTTTTGTAGATGATTTCAAATTCATATCCCAAAATCTTTGTTACCCATTTTGTGTTGCTCTTCTGAAGATAACCTTTGTTAGAAGAAGTATTTAAGGCTATCATGATTTGTTTTAACCTTGAAATGTCTCCCTATAAGGTAGGGGCGCCATTGCTTCAAGGAATGTAGTACTGCCAACATTTTCTTCTCATAAATGGGATTTTTTAATTTCTTTCCATTGATTGGATTACTTGTGAAGGAAATAGGGTGTCCTTCTTGCATTATTATGGCTCCAATTCCATTTCCTGAAGCATCACATTCCACAATAAAGGTTTTTGTGAAGTCTAGTGTCGCCAAAATAGGAGCTTTACACGTGGCCTATTTGAGTTGTTGAAAGGCTTGAGTTGCCTCTGGAGTCTAAGAAATTACATCTTTATTCAGTAACGATGTTAGAGGAGATGTTATTCTTCCATAGTTCCGAACAAAGCTACAGTAGTACCTTGTCAGACCTAAGAATCCTCAAAGATTCTTTAGGGTTTTGGGAATCGACCAGTCCATCATGGATTTAATTTTTTTAGGGTCTACCTTGACACCTTCATGAGATACAATATGACCCAAATAATCTACCTCCTTTATCCCAAAGAAACATTTTTATGGATTTTCATACAGCTCTTTATCCTTTAGTAGTTGTAGTACCCTGTTAACATGTTGAACATGTTCTTCCCAAGAATTTCTATAGATTAGTATATCATCAAAGAATACCAACACATATTTTCTAAGGAAAGGCTTGAAAATAGAATTCATCAAACCTTGAAATGTGGAAGGTGCATTTGTTAGACCAAATGGCATGACCAAAAATTCATAGTGACCTTCATGAGTTCTGAATGTTTTTTTGGGGATGTCTTCCTCCTTCATTTGAATATGATGATACCCAAAACGAAGATCCAACTTTGTGAAGACAACTGCTCCATGTAATTCGTCTAACAATTCATCAATGACGGGAATGGGAAAGTTATCTTTAATGGTAATCTTGTTGAGCTCTCTATAATCAGGACACATACGCCATGATCCATATGGCTTTGCTACCAGTACACTGGTGCCGAGTAAGAACTTTGGCTAGGCCTAATTATGCTAGCCTCTAACATTCCATCCACCATACACTTAATTTCACTCTTTTGGCTATAAGGATATCAGTAAGGTCTGATGTTAGGAGGAACACTATTTGGAATTAAGTGGATAGCATGATCAAAGTCACGAATAGGTGGAAGACCTTTGGGAATATCTTCAAATACCTTGGAATGCTTATTAATGACCCTTTGAAAATATGGGGAGATATGGAACTTTGAGTTTTGAACATCTAATGAGCATAATTGTGCAACTATACCTTGATGTCCCTTTTTTAACAAATTTGGCATACCATTAGATCTTGTCACCTTGCTTGGTTTTCTCGTGATACCATTTAACTCATATTCTTTACCTTCCCATGAAAATTTCATGAAAAGTTTTTGAAAATTAAAAGCTACTGTACCCAATGATTGTAACCATTGGACACCCAAAACAACATCAGCACCATCCATTGGGATAACAATCATTGGAATACTCAATACATATTCCCCCATGGCCAGATTGATATTATGGCATTTCCCTGAGCAATTTATAGTTCCTCCATATGCAATCATTACTTGAAATTATGGTGTTGGATAAACAAAGAATTAAGAACTTTGGCTAATTTACAATGAATGAAAGTATGAGTATTACCAGAATCAATCAACACTGTTACCTTCTTTTTTTTATGTATCCTTCTATCTTGAGAGTTTGAGGAGTGTTAATTCCAACTAATGCATGACAAGATATGGTGGGAGTAATTTAGTTTGAAGTAGCCTCTTCTATTTCTTTTGAATTAGCCTCTTCTTGAGATGCTTCCTCTTCTTTTGGTTCTTGCTCTTCACAATGTATGTAGAATAATTTCTTCTCGTTGCACTTATGTCCCTTACTATACTTTCTATCACAATTAAAGCATAATCCTTTTTCTCTTCTTTCATCTAGTTGTTGGGGTGTCAACCTTTGTGGTGGTTTAGAAGAGGGAACATCATTTTCTATATATGTGTTGGAGAAGGCCTTTCTAGTAGTCATTGCCATATTTTTATTTTCAACCTTCCTTGCCATCATGAAAGCCTTCTCTAGCGATGATGGTTCAAAGGGGCACACCTCATATTGAATGGTATCTTTCAAGGTTCTAATAAAGAGATCTAACAAATTATCTTCTAAAATATTCTTCACTATGAGACTTCACTGTTGAAATTGCTTGATGTGATTTGTAACTGAACCTTTTTGCTTGAGATTTACCAATTGACTGAAGAAGGTGTTTCTATTTATATCCCCATAATGTGCAATCAATTCTTTGGTGAATATATACCAAGAGATAATATACTCCTTTTTATGGTCACAAAGTCATTGGTACCATACAAACTGATCAGGTTCTAAATACAAGGATGCAATAGTTACCTTTTGCATTCTAGGCACCTGGTGTAGATCAAAGAATTGCTCCATCTGAAAAATCCACATGATTGGATCCTTTCCATCAAACTTTCTCATGTTAATCTTGGGGATAAAGCAGCTTCTTAGACCTAAATTGAACTCGTGATGTTGTAGTGAATCATCAACTTTTGAGGACTCCAACTTCCTACTCTCCAATTGTTTTTCAATTTTCTCCAGACGTGACTGGAATAAGTCATATTTTTCCTCCTTATCCTCCTCTTGAGTACATAATTGAGGAATAAATTTATGTTTGATATCCTTGATAAACTCCTTCAAGTCTTGAGATATTATTTACTAGCCATCCCTTTGAGATCCTCTTTAGTAGCTTCCAACTTGGACACTCTAAAAGAAATTTCTTCCATTTATTCATATGTCAAGGATGAATCCTCTGGGGGTTTGAGTCGAGTGTGATTATTTCCACTTCCTTTTGGTGGAATTTTTAACAATATCACACCCTAGGGTTTACCACAAATATATCCTTCTACTAAAAGCTATTCAAATGCAAAATGGCGTACATTTTTCAAACTGTGATTGGAAGATTGTTTTAGGGCCGACTTGTAACTGAGGTAAAATTTGAATTCCAACTCCTCTGATTCTAAAGATTCAGCATGTAGTACCTTGATCTGTCCTCTTTCCAATTCTATAGGTCTGACCTGATTTGGATCAGCCAACAAAAAGTTATTGCAAATTTACCAAAGCTTCTTATTTTTTGCCTATCCAGAAGATCGAAATTATATTGTATACCACATTTCCATTGTTTTGTTTATGTATCTGAAACTTCTACCACAGATACCTTGGCCTGTATTCTTTTATATGCAACTGGTCTCACTCCATTTGGATCTCGTATTTCTGATATATGACCTTTTTCCCAAGAATGCCTATTTTGGACTGGCTATAGGACTAGTTAAAAACAATAGATTTCTCTGCACTTATCTATGAACTATAATAGATCGGGATCTGAATTTCAGACTGGAGATATTTCAGCCTATTTTGGAAGTGGGTTTTTAACCTCGATCTCTGAATCCTTGTAGAAATAAAGTTATAGCGAAATTTTCAAGATGAATTGATTTGCAGAAGTCAGTCCCGAGGAAAGAGCTCTGATATGAAATGTTATACAAAAAAGTACCAGATATAGCATAATAAGAGCAGACAAAGAAAATAAGAGAGTAATCCATGCCTAAAAATGAATAGCAAAGATAAATATCAGTCCTCTTCGAGGGAGGAACCTCCTTACACAATGTATTGAGTACACAAGACAAGATAAGATACTATGATGACTAAAATGAGAATATATCCTTCCTATATATAGGAGATAAAGGTGTACACTACCAACTAATAAACCCACTAATAGACCTAAGCCTACATAAATAATATGTAATGCACACAATATAGGGATTAATTTGCCACACTATATGGTGTAATGTGTCATCATTAAGGGCTTAATAATGAGGTAGACTGTATCTTGTTTTTTCTGAAATTGATGATGGAGTCTCAAGAAAACTAAAGCCCTAGTTTGTACCAGCAATAGTGATAGGTCCAAAGATGAAAATTCTTGGAATTTGGATCTGTCTTCACAGAAAGATGCACCTTTCAGAGGTGATTTGAGGGAGTCCTCTTTTCTGGTTTATCTTTCAAGGGATTTGTCTGGAGTAACAAACCCTAACTGTGCAATGTTTCCTTTCAAGTTGGCTCTAATACCATGTTAAGTTTTCTTGATTTGCTTATATGATATCTTAAAATAGATTGTCACTAGAAGATCATTGGAAGAGAAACAATCACAAAAACATAAGAACAAAATAACACAAATATTTTCCTCGGGGAAACCACAAGGGAGAAAACTACGCAAAACTTCCTAAGTATAGATCTAAATCAAAGCGATGTAAAACGTAGACAACTGATTTTAACTTCTTTTTGGTGCACTAGTTCTTCTCTCTCTTGCAAAACATCTTGAGTGAGTGAGTACAGATGAAGGTGAGCACCTCCCTATTTATATTCTTCAATTGAATTGACCTCTAACCTAACTTGATCGACTTCTCTAACTATTTGGGCTGACTTGTCCAACTGGAAACCACAAATAACATTTATTATATTGGCACTTGGGTACTATTGACCCGACTTACATCCATAGGTTTACACTAATTATTCCAATGACATTAACGAGACCAAACTCATCTCCTAAAGGAGGAATACAATCAATACATCTGGAATATCTTCTGAAGCTACAATACTTTAACAATCTCTAGTATAAATGATACCATAGTATATCGTACCTTTTAGGTACCTCATCACGTGATTTGCAGCTACTAGGTGAACATGTCTGGGCTCAACTATATACTGACTTAGGGTGTTCACACCAAAGCATATATCTGGAAGAGTATTCATCACATACATCAATGAATCAATGATATGTTTGTATAATGTCACATCCACTATTTCTGACAAAGCATTATCCAACAACTTCAAGTGTGTATCCATGGGTGTGGCCATGGCTTTACATTCCAACATGTCAAACCTTTTTTAGGATTTCCACTGCATACTTCCCTTGGTTAAGGAATATTCCTTCTGGGATCTTCCATACTTCAAGAACTAGAAAATAATGCATAAATCCAAGGTCTTTCACCTCGAATTCTGCAATGGGATTCTTCTTACATTTTGAGATTTGTTTCTCATTTTACCTATCGAGAATAAATCATCCACATACAACAATAATAACCTTGTAGATCCATTTGGAAGATACAACACTTTTACCTTATGGTTTGGGAACTACTTCCCACACATCATTCTTCATTATGGATTGGTATTCTTTCGTAATGGATTCTACTCATTCTTTCTTTTGAACTACTGCTTCAAAACAAGTAGGTTCTTTGTCTACAAGATCACACATCAAAGCCACATAACTAGGAAATGGCTTTGGCTTCTTGCCTTTTATGATTCTTGAATAATCTCATGGGCCTAAGCTGGATTTCTCTTGTGGTAGATATTCATGTGGAGGGGGGGTTCTTGGGGCTCCAACATATCATGTTCTTCCGAAATCTCATCATCAAGAGAAGTTGCAACTTCCTTCATCAGTTTTGCAGCTCTAGGAACTACAACTTCTTCATATGCTTCTTTAAGTTGGCACTTTCTTGATTTCTTGAGAGTCATATCTTCATAAAAGGTTACATCTCTATTTATTTCCATATGATGGTAACCTGGTATATAGATCCTGAAGGCCTTGATAACCTCACAATATCCAACAAATATTCCTTTCTTTCCGGAAGGATCCAACTTGGTTCTTTTCTCTTTTGGAATATGAACAAATAATGGAAAACCAAATATCTACATTTCTTTAGGAGTTTTGAACCCAAGGGAATTATGAGATATTCTGTTATGGACATAAAATACTTCATCCCACAAGTGCATAGGAAGATCTTGATCATGGATCATAGTCTTCATTGCTTCCATAATGGTTCAGTTCTTCCTTTCAGCAACACCATCTTGTTGTGGATTATAGGGAGTGGTAATTTCCTTCTTAATCCTGAGATCCTTGCAAAAGTTTCCAAATTCATTTGAAGTATACTCTCCTCCATTATCTCACCTGATTGTCTTGATCTTTCTTTTTGAAATATTCTCTACCAAGGCTTTGAATTCCTTGAACTTTCCAAACACTTCATCTTTTGATTTCAAAAATCAAAGCCAAGTCTTACGATAGTAATCATCAATGAAAGTTGCATAATATACATACCCGCTTAAATATGTTGAGGGCATAGGAATGCATACATATGAGGGTATAAGTTCCAATATTCCTAAGTTGCACGAAATGGGGAAACGGGGACAAGTTGGAAACGTGACCCCCCCAAATTTAGGAAACGGGGAAACGCGATATATATATCGCGTTTCCCCATTTCCTAAATTTGGGGGGGTCACGTTTCCAACTCGTTCCTATTTCTATATATATAATTATATTATAATTATTTACAAATTAAATTCAACATCACATTTAACATTTTTATTCATAATTTCATAAGTGATTCCATAATGCAAGTGGAAATAGCCAAAAAACAACCTTCAAAATGAGGTTAAGCCACTAATACATATATATCCAGATTCCAAAATCAGCCTTTATATATGAGGCTATAAGTACAATACTACATCAACATGAACAATGAAAATATAAAGAAAACATGAGCTAAAGCCCGAAGACTAATAGTCATCATGCTCGGGCTCATCTTCATCTTCCACCAATCTGCAAAACAAAATGGCACCACCGTGACCACTCTGTCAATATTCAACAACCCAACCAGCTGCCAACACCCTATCCACTTCTTGAGGCTCCATTGTGACCTTTGCACCACCACCATGAGCTGGAAATGGAGGCATGGGTTGCCAAAGAGCCGTGAGGATGAGTCGTCCTGCCCAAGATAATGTATACACTAAAGCCAAAGATCCCTAATGATGAACCGTAAGCCTTGAGCTATGCCAATGCACTGTTAGTTATGCCAATGGACCGTGAGCTGCAAATGAGTGTTGGGGATAAGCCATGATGGCAAAAAGGAGGCATGGGTGTTATTTTATAACAAACCCAAGGCATAAAGAACATTCCAGAAGCCTCTAAAACCCTAGTCGAAAAAGGCAAAAAACCAAAAAATTAAAAAATCAAGTGTTTTAGGCAGACTGTGGAAGCAAACGTGGTATTTTAGTGAAATTCGATTTGGAAATGGGTTTCTGTTTTAAGGAAATGAGTTTTTGACATGCAAAATGGTCCCCATCAATTGGAAATAGGTTTCCCTTCTTTACGGTACGGGTTTCCAAGTTTCCGTCAGGAAACAGGATGGAAATGTAGGGGGGGGCAAGTTTCCTGCAGCATAGCAATATTCCTTCTGACTTGGTGTCACTCTTTAAAAATGGATTCTTTATGTTCTTTCCTTTCGCACATCCTTTACATATTCCTTCATGACCAATCTTTAGGGCTGGTAGACCTGTGACTACCGTGGTCACATGTGGTAGGGATTTGTAGTTTATGTGAGAAAGCATTATATGCCATAATTCACATGGAGTTGTAGTATCATGAATCAAGTTTGCTTATGAGTGACCTTTTAGTTAATACAAACCCCCTTCTTCTGTCCCAATGACATATGCATCTTCTAGATATTTACCTCTAGGCCACAGAAGAACTTCACCATCTATAAAGGAAACCTGAAATCTTTTCTTATTTAGGGATGAAATAGAAAGTAAGTTCTTCTTCAAGCCAGACACATATAGTACATCCTTCATCTTCATCGAGGTTCCTGAATCAAGCTTGTATGTGGATTCTCTTATTCCCTTGATGGATATTGATAGTCATATTCTAGTGAAACATTTTGAGGAGATTCACTTTCCTCAAAACTAGAGAGAGTCTACTTCTGACCTGTCACGTGCTTTGAAGCACCACTATCAATAATCCATGTGTCACTTCCAGGTGTCACAGACCTAGAGAGAGAAGCGAATAAAATATATTCTTCAACTTCTTCCTTTGATAACTTATTGGGAGGTTATTTTTCATACATTCTTGATAGGGAATCAAACATTTCCTCAGGTGTATCCTTAGAGGATACTTGAGGAATCAAGTGGTCCTTGATAGAATCAATTATGATCATCTTGGCTCTACTCATGTATTTCTTGTAATTTTTCTGTGCTTCATCTTCTTCGTGTTATATTTTCATAAGATTATAGCAGTATATCTTAATTGAATTTATCAATAGGATCACTAGAAGATAAACAAAGCACAGAATAATAACACGACAAACTTAGCAAAACCCAAATGGGAGAAAACCTAGCAAACTTCGTCTAGAGATGATAATTCTGAGAGCAGTGTATAATGAATAAGAAAGATAAAATATGGAAATGCTTTCCAAATATAGAAACCCTGAAAACAATCTTTTTCTATAGTATATGTGAACTTCTCTCTTTCCCAGAAAATTGTGAACTTCACTTGTGCTGTTGTGCTACTGCTATGTGGAATAAGGAGGAGGGGCATCTCCTATTTATATAGATTTTCCACTAATATTATAACTGGGGCCAACTTCACTTGGGGGAGCAACATAATTTATATTTTGTCTTTTCTTTTGCTTGCTTTTCTCCCCAATGTCTACATTGTTCTTCTAGGGTTTGTATGATTGATTACAATAAGTTCATCTCCCGTAGGAGGTACAATACAAGAACAATAAGAATAGCTTCTAAAGTTGTATAAACTCCAACACTCCCTCTCAACAAGGAAGGTATTCTTTGGTCGTCATCAGCATCATGATCATCTGGGTTTCATATGTACATCTATATTGTCTCTATAATCTATAAACGTACTGAAGATTGTCTTTATGACTTTGTTCTATCTAGATGTCTGAGAGAAAATATCTTGCTACCTATCTGTCTCTACTGTCGATGGAATACATCCATGCCTAGCTAGAGATCTTGGATGAGAAAATGTGTATGACCATATACTACCATTTCGTCTCATCTGTCGATGGGGTACTCCCATACCTGGCTGAGAACTTGAACGAGTAAATGTGCATGACCATCTACTTCTTGTTCGTCTCATCTGTCGATGGGTTACTCCCATACTTGGCTAAGAACCTGAATAACTAGAGGTACCTGTGTGAAACTAACCATCTACTACTTGTTCATCTCATCTGCCAATGGGATTTATCCCATACCTGGGTGAGAACCTGGAAGAGTAGAGGTACGTGGGAAAAACTATGGTAAATGTCTCTCAAACGTTTGTCCCTCTCAAGTAGGGATACATTCTCTTCTACTCCAAATCTTCTGTGAAAGCATTCAAGCTTCATCCTGGGAAGAGGTTTGGTGTGAACATCTGCAGTCTGTTTGTCTGTCGAAATATACTGAAGCTCGACCGCACCTTTATGCACCATATCATGTATGAAGTGATACAAAATATCTATGTGTATCAACTTGTTGTGAAATACAGGATTCACTGACATATATTCAGAACTCTGGTTATCACTATGAATCATGGTTGGATCTGGAAATTGACCAAAGAATCCTGCAAGAAGTTTATGAATACAAACTATTTCTTGGGCTACTGAACTAGCAGCCATATAGACGGCCTCTGCAGTACTGAGAGCTACCGATTTATGCTTCCTATTGTACTAGAAAACTACTGCAAAACTAAAACTGAAACAAAATCTTGAAGTGCTCTTCCTATCTGTAGTGCACCCAGACAAATCTGATTTTGTAAACCCTTTCAATCTCAAGTCATAATATGAATTCTATCGTAGATCATATCCCATAGTGACACATAAGTATCTAAGCACATGTTTTACAGCAGTCCATTGAATCTGCCTCGTTTCACACATGAACTAACTGAGGGCATTCACAGCAAAAAAAAATCTAGTCTAGTGTTTGTGAGATACATCAAGGACCCAATCACTAGCGTTACATAGTGGGATGGATAAAATTTGAATCTGAAGTAGAATCTCTCAACTTCTTCAAATTTGTATCCATCATAGTAGCTATGGTCTTCCAGTCCAACATTCTAAATCTCTTCAGTATATCTATGGTGTAATTTTCTTGTCTTGGGAAAAATATTCTTCTGCCTTTATCATACTTCTAATCCCAAGAAGTAAGGTATCAATAATTTCATTGAGAAAGGTTGTCTTGACATCCATATGATACAACTTCCATCTCATTGTTGAAGTAATAGCAATGATTGATCTGATGGAAGTATATCGAGCCACATGAAAAAATGTCTCATCATAATCGAATCCTTCTTTCTGAGAGAACCCTTTGGAAACAAATATGGCCTTGTATTTTTCAATGCTTCCATCTGCTCCATGCAGAGCTTCATGCTCCTCTGCATTCTACAAAATCTATTGTTCCCATCTGAGTCTTTCTAGAATTACTTCCATATCTATGGGAGCATCATCTGGCTCAACTAGATCAATGGGACTGATCGGTTTATTCATTTCTTCAGACTCCCTCTTAATGTTTCAAGGGGAGATGGTCTCATCTCTTCATCATCATCGATCTCCATATCTGATCCTCTTCCTTTTCGGATAGCCATTTCTTCTTCAAAGGTTACATCTCGATTGAATTCGATTTGTCTCGATCCTGGGATGTATATTCTGTAATCCTTTGAATACTTTCAATATCCCACGAATGTTCCCTTGTTTCTTGAAGGCTCTAACTTCAGCATGTAATTGTATACTGGAAAGTAATTATCCATCCTGGTGACAACCAGGTTCATCAAGGATCCTTTAATTGTCTTGTTCGAGTCACGGTAGCAGTGTCGTCAGGTTTCTATCATATGTAAAATATTAGAATCCTTGTCTTTGAGGGGTGAATCCCTCTGTCTCTCAGAAGTCGGTTGAGTAAATCTTGTTGAAGTAACAGGTAAACCAAAATTTGTAGAAGCTTTCCACTTCTGATCACCAAATATCTGCATGAGATCATTGTGGGTCTGAGAGTCATAATACATGCTTCTAGAGGCTTTCTACTTTCGTTCCTTCCATATATCAATGGGATCACTTGTCCTTGTAGATCATGGAATTCCCTACAAGTCAAATCTAATCAGATGGTTAGAAATATTTCATAATCAATGTATTAACAAAATAGTGTAGGAAACCTTTTAGTCAATGCTTCAACACAACACACGTAAGGCCATTATCCGGATGCTTATGGTCTCCATTATAGCATACCATTAAGAGTGTGTACTACTCCACCATGTTATAAAGGAGTCGTCATCCTAGATGAGTTGTGCAACATGACAGGATATTTAACTACCTGAATTTTAGAAATGTAGATATGTGTAAAACATATTAGAAAAAAACTAGATCTAATCTACTAGATCATGTAAAATCAAATACTTATCTTTTGTAGTTTTGTGGGTGGGATCCCGCTCTCAGAGTGCACTGATCTTCATATGCTGCTTGGCGATCATCATAGTCTGGATCTTCATATCATTTCTTAGAATAATAACTCCAAACACTCATCCTTCCTTGGCTCCTTGTGACAAGTGTCTTCTTCTACATCAACAGTTTAAGCTTCATGCTTTCTTTTGATTGAACTTCGACAACTACTAGCATAATGACCATATTTCTTGCATCTGTAGAACTGTATCTAAGATAAGTCATTCTTCTCTTGTTTCTTCTAATCTGGGGGAGGACTTGATCTCTTATATTGGTGCTTTTTATTGAAGGACTTCCATCCCCTTCCCTTTCCTTTCTTGGCATGATATATGAATGCTTGATTCTCATCAGGTTGAGCACCATGAAGTCTTTGGCGTGCTGTGATTCTTCTTTCTTCTTGAGTGCATTCTGCCCATAGCTTATCAAATTTGGGAAACTTGGTCCGACCACTTATAGTTTGGATAAAAGACTCCCAATTTGGTGGGAGACCATTTAAGGTGGTCATAACAAGATCATTTTCTTCAATATTGTCTCCACTGGACTTTAGCTTGTCCTAGAGTTTGGTGATCCTCATGAAATATGAGGCAATATTCTCAGACTTCGTCATCTTCATATTCGATAGTTTATTCCTCAATGTGAGAGTCACATTGATATTACTATGTTCAAATAGCTTCTTTAATGTTTTGAACATCTTCCTCCATGTCGTCTTTTCCTAGATTTGAGGAACCAAGTGGTCTCTAACTGGGGTCGACTTCACTTGCGAAGCAACATAATTTATATTTTGTATTTTATTGTGCTTTCTTTTCTCCCCAAGGTCTACATTGTTCTTCTAGGGTTTGTATGATTGATTACAATAAGTTCATCTCCCATAGGAGGTACAATACAAGAAAAATAAGAATGGCTTTCGAAGTTGCACAAACTCCAACACTTCGGGCTCTGGAGACATCTTGACCCAAAGATCAGAAAATGACAAAATTGAAAATTTCTCAGAAATGAAAACTATACTCACCAAAATATGTGCTTGACTGAGGTAAGTATGATGGTACAACGAGTTTCTGAATAATCCAAATTCTAACCCTTGAAATTGGACTTGCAAGATCATATACTGCAGTCTTTGGTTCCAAGAGAAACTAGGGCCTGACTTTTTGGAGGATTTGCCCACAAAAAAACTTCTATCTTGGTGCCAAAATATACGCCTAGGAGGGGCGCACTTCCCTATGCCAACTTGCACTAAAAAATTCCACTACATTAGAAAACCCCAATTTTCTTGTTCGAAGAAGGAGAGATAGATTTACCTCATGAAAGGTGCTCTTTTTCAGGCTAGCTCTGATACCATGTTAATTTTTCTATGCTGCCATAACTTAAGTACTAACTTGATTAGCATTTAATACATTTTCACAAGAACATTAGAAAGAGGATCACTGAAACAAACACAATCACAAGGTACACAACAATTTATCCTGGGAAAACCCTAAAGGGAAAAACTCAACAAAATTTTTCTCAATGTATATTACCAGTATGTAATGACCAAAGACCAAGGTCTCATCAAGTGAGAGACCAAATCCCAAGCATAAGAGCCAAAACAAACAAATACACTAGTCCTCCTCCTTCTCTATCCCTCATTCTTTCTCTCTCTTGCTCAATACAAGTGTGTGTGTGTGTGTTCAAATGAGGGAGGGGGCTCCCTATTTATACTAAACTTCCCAGCTGATGGTTACCCTAACTGGGCCGACCTATCTAACTAATAGGGCCTACCTACCTAGGTAAACTTCACAATAATAATTATATTTTTCTTTCTTAGGTGCTATTGACCGGATTTACAACTGAGGGTTTACTTCATGACTTTTACATGACCTTTTACATCAATAACATCTGTCGAAGGAGGAATAATAATAATGTGAAGTACAAGTATAATATTCTTTGAAGTTACATGATTTCAACAATTGTAATTGATTGATATTTGTGTTTCGATTTTCCTGTTTGTTTTTTCTCATTTAATAAAGTGAAGGCACAACGAAATAGGTACATGTTAGATCTATCTTCCTCAAGTGAGGGATATTTTGAAGGATTAGGGGAAAGTGACATGTCCAGTAGATTTAACAAGCGATATCACCTAGAGGTGAAAGGGTCAGGAAAAAAATTATGTAGATGCAGGGATTATGTCGGACCGTGTTACAATTATCAATATTGGATGAGGTTGGTTCAATATATGTGAAGTATGTGGAGATATGTAGTCACTGCAAATTATATTAAACTAAAAGATAACAATCAAAAGAAAAGAGAGACTATGTATATTGATGGAATACCAAAAGATTAAGTGAATATTACAGTATTTATAAACTGTACAAGTCATAACAAAACCGCCCAGGACAAAATAAAGCCACCCTGTTGCATATTCGAGGGGCATGAAGGAAATCAAGTAGTCATATGTGAAATAACATCAATAGTTGTAGGGAAAGAGTTGTTGGTTGATTACGATTTGAATCAAATATGTACAAGCACTACTAGTATGGGGGTACTTATGTTTTACTACTTTACCCCAAATCTAATAAACGACTCTACTTTATTATGTTTAACATTAAGTTAAATATATCATGCTTCTTATAATATAAGGTAACATTCACTATGAGAATTGTAAGGGGATCACAAGAAGGCACTATCCTCAAATCTGGTATACGCCACATAATATCCATTATAATTGAATTTTCTTGTATATATAGTTGTCCACGCCCAATCTTGATGATGTAGGAAATGATGATGCGTTGAATAGTCCCATCAACCTGTTCGACACAATTAGAAAGTATCTAAGAAATACAAACAAATAATTTGTTGCATTTGTTGAATGTGAACCCCCAGAGGAGATTAAAGAAAAGTGCAAAGTTTTGCAGGAACATATAAAATGATATGAGTAAGCAGCAACTTTTAAACTAATCATTTATGAATTTTTGTTTGTTACTCTCATATCTAAAAAATGAGTGGTTTCTTTCTATGGGATTTTTAGAGACAGTGCATGAGCATGCTTGTAGCACAAGCCACATACCTACGAGGTTATTTTCCTCTATTTTTATGGATCACAACCCCTTGACTTGAAGTGTTGAACATTTTGGGGCCTATGAAACACTTTCCTAGAGCATGCCAAACCATTCATAGGATGGTGGAGATGCCCCAATTATTGATTCTTCATATTTCTTTCCTAGATCGATACGTGTTTATCGTAGGGGAACACTATCGGTTTTTTTCTTTTGTTGGAAGAGGACCTTCTTCTGATGAAGATACAAAAAGTCCCAAGTAATTATGAATGTCTTAATTATTTCCTATTATATAATGGAAACGTTCTTCTCTTTAATATATTTATTTTAATGATCATATTGTTTTGTAGGAAAAAACATGTTTTAGAAGCATTTGAATGAGAAGGCCTTAGATATTTTTGGGCCTACCAATATGCATATGTCTGAATACTCAGAATGCTAATTTGAAAAAGGACCTTATGGACTACATGGTTGACCGACCTCTTTGGTGAAACACCCAACTAAAGCGTAGCCACAAGAATGGTTGGTACATATTTGAAAAATCTAAGGGATCAATATATGGTTCATTTGCCAAAAAACTCTAGGTATGAGTGTCCTCCAATGATTCTTGAGAGAGTGTAGAAGAATCTATTGGATGATTCAAAGGAGAAGAGTGTAAGAGAAAAAGGAAATATGCTACTTAGTGGTGCAGGAAGGTGTATGCTATATTTATTTGAATATGATGAATTTTCTTTAATGGTTTTACATCAAAATTGTGATGTCTTACTTAGTTGGTGTTTATTAATAGGCTCGCTAATCTAGGAGGATCTAAAAAGGTAAAATTTTAAACTCAACAAATCTTAGCAAGGATGGCATGGTTTTGAAGAGTTTGTTGATCCCAGTCCAATGGCTTGAACGACACATCAAACGGAGCCCAGATGAGGAAGTTATGGCAATCTGACGTTTTGGCAAAACAAGCAATTTTAGTGAAGAATTTAGCAAAACAGGTGCCATGTGGCACCACTGCAAAGGTGCCACATGGGCTTATGACACTAACGTGACAGTCCTTAGTGATGACACGTGGAAGGAATATTAGTGACATGGCAGCACAGTGGCATGACTTTGCATCTCGATGGACTAGTACATTTGTGACACGTGGCATTGGTGATTGACACACCATTGATGTGAACCAATCTTGGGCCACGACGTGGAAGACCCCAGTTGATCAATTTATAAATGACATGATACTAAAATTTTTGCAGATCCGTAGACTCAACCCCATGGCGACCCATATAATAACCAAACGACTCCACCATAGGGCCCAAGGTTATTACTTAGAAATTCTCCTGAAAAGTATGTATTTAGCCTGGTATACGCTTTGAATTGGAAAAAAGGGGAGGCATGGTTTGGACAAACGGGACCTGCCCCACATGGATCATGCATGATTCCATGGTCCAACAGTCATGGCTCCACTATCTCCATGTGGACGGGTCGGTCCGGACTCCCAACCATCCTCCACTCCTATCGCAACAACCTCCCCATGGCCGCACTACAAAACATTTCCACACATGTGTTATTTCAAACTTTCTTGAGGCATTAAAGTGGGTTTTTGTTTCCGAACCAGGAACCTGCACCCTATACATGGTGGCGGTAGAGCTAGAGTAGATCACCGAGTCACACAAATAGTAGCAGAAAACCTGGGCCGGGGCCTGGATTTGTCCAACGGGAAGTAGAACTATCACCGTGGTTGCACAAGGCATTAAAGGATGGTAGCACCTCCCGCAAGAGATTATTACGGTCCCCTGCAAGGAAAGTAACCTAGGCTTCCATCGGGTCAGCCAAAGGCCCCACCGTTGGCTCACAAACTCAACCCCTCACTATGAGGTTTGAACATGAGACCTCATGAGGACCAAACCCCACAAAGGCCAACTAATATACACCTCATGACTTTAGTGGGTTTTATGAATGCCAACAAAAAACAAATGTGTCTTGCCATGTGGTGGGATGGTATAGCATGGTTTTAACTATATGGTTGGAGTATTTCTTAATTCCAATCACTATATAGTTGGAGAAACCCAACGAATGGGCAACCAAGCTCTTGAGTTATAATTACATGCTATTATAAGCAAAAGAGTTGCAACCACATCATAATGAAGCCCAACTAATGAAGTGTGGATCATGTGAAACATGCCAATGGGGTCCATTCAAGCTATTTAAACCTCCTTCATTTGCCATGGACGGTATCCATTTTTCCTATGGAGAGAATCCTTTTTTTTGTGTGGAGAGAGGCCATTCTCTTGGTGGAGAAGACATTCTTTTGGAAGCCATTCTTGGTGTGGAGAGAAACTGTAGAGCTAGACTCGTGAGAGAGTTTGGAGAGTAATTTTGGAGACCTTATCCTCCTTATAGTCATTATTGGGCTAAAGAGAGGAAGGTATTGTTGTAGCTTGTGTAAAGAGGAGGTGAGAGTATCTATACTTGTTTTTCATCGTCTTCACATTGCAGAGCTGCTAATGCAACCCATTCAAGGATTCAAGCCATGATTTCTCTCCATTTTTAGCCGCCAAGGAATCAATGTATTGTAGCCATGTTTATGCAATCATTATTGTTGAGATTATAAAATAACCTCTCCCTTTGAGAAGCAGGTTCGGAGACGTAATTTCATTTTGGAACGAACTCTGTTATCACTTGGTGTCTCGTCTTTATATGCATTCTTTATATTCTATGTATGTGTTACTTCTTATGTGTTTTTGAGCTTCGTTCACATTCTTTTATGCAATCTAATTTATAGTTCATAGAACAAAAACATCTTGGATCAAGTGGTATTAAAGCAAGGTTCTTTGATGTGAATTATGAGTGTGACTATTTACTTGAGCCAAGATCAAAGCAGGCAAAGGATAATTGGTTTCCTACAACCCCGAGATTGGACATGCATGAAGGAGAAGGAATATGGGAGATGATCATGTTCACTCATAAATGGAGAAGGACTTCCACAAGACCTTCTACCAGATGGCAGATGAGGTAGGCAACCTTTTTGCAGATTATGAGAAGAGAATGACCAATGAGAAGAAGCCAAAGGGGGAGGAAAATGATTCAGTGAATCAAGAAGGTGGAGGAAAAACTCATACTCCTCCATCATCACCATCAAGTTCAAGCTCAAGTTTGATTTCTTCCTCTTCTCATCATTCTCCTCATCCAAAGGCTCCTCCAAAAGAGCCTCATAAAAGACCATTGTTGAAGCTTGATGTGAAGTTCAACTTGCCTATGTTAAACGGGGAAGCAAATGCGAAGAAGTTGAACAATTGGATAAGGCAGATCAAAGTGTATTGCCAAGTCCAACAAATTGAATAAGAGTAGGTGAAGATTCATCTAGCATCTCTTCAGTTGGAAGGCACAACCCTTGTTTTGTGTGAACGAAAGCTTCGGAAAGGTGGTAAACAAATGGGTAATCTCCTTTCATCATCTTCTGATTTTGGATATGCTTTACGTAATTAGTTTTAGTCATTGGGCTATGTGCAAAAAGAAACGATGGATTGGAAAATTTTTAGACAAATTAAAGGTCAAAGTGTTCTGAATTTTATTGAAGAGTTTAGAAAGAAAGCACTTGAGTTAAATATTGCTTTAGATACTACTAACACTCTTTGGAAGTATATTGGTTCTCTTCACCATTATCGTCGACATACTTTGTTATTGTTGCATCCTACCCGTCTGGATGAAGCAAGTGTGCAATCCATTCATCTTGAAAGCAGGGTAAAGTTTGTGCAAGAATAAGATCCATCCAAACATTCAGATGACCACTTCAAAGGAAAGAGAAAGGATAGAAGAACAACTACCACAACAAAGAAAGTGCTCCATTGCACTCATTGTGAGGCAGATGGGCATGATGGAGAACATTACTGGAAGTTACATCCTAAAAGAAGACTGAAGAAGTTTAGAGGCAAAGGAAAGAACAAGATCATTTCTACAGTACATGAAGACTTGGGTTTTGACTCAGGTGATGAGACTAAGATTGCAGCCATGGGAGTTCAAGGTAAAATTTCTCTTCATGCTAGTTCAAACTCTAAGAATGGATCTCAAGTTAATGATAAAACAAGAAGTGAGTTGTTTCATATCCGACTTGTTTCTAAACATACCAAGATAGATACATTATTTGATCTAGGTTCTTAGGCTAATTTTATTTCATAATCAGTTGTTAAGAAGTTGGGTCTAGAAACAAAACCTCATCCCAAGCCTTATCCTCTTGGTTGGGTTTGTGATAATACAAAACTCCATGTCACTAAAAAATGTATTTTGAGATTCATCATTGCTTCAAACCTTATTGATGAGGTTGATCTAGATGTTGTGCCTCTTGATATCTGTGGCATTGTACAGGGAAGCCCATATTTGTATGATCAAAAAATAGTCTTTTTCCATCATGAGAAAAAGTATCACCTCACAAAGGATGGGGTGGAATACATTGTGAGAGCTCGCAGCTTGAAGGATAGCTCATCTCTTATCACTACTGGATCAATGAAAACAGTTGTTAATTCCAGTAAGCTTCTTGTGTTTGCAGCAGCAAAAGAAAAATATCCTTGTCCTAATGATGAATTGATTGAGATGGGACAAGACTCTCAATGGGGAGGAAAGAAAAATAAAGCTTTCAAAATCTTAGAAGAAAAGATTAGTTCAACCCCAGTATCATCCTTGCTAAATCTGCAGTGACCATCCAAGGTGAAAATGTTTCACTTGCAACGAACAAGATACTCTACCTCTTTGTTATTCTCTGTAATACTCCCTTTGTTAGTGTACCAACTTATGCTTCTCATGTAATTGGGAATTTTTGGATTGTAGTACACTTGTATTTGATGAAAATAATGCATGTAAAGGGGTGTGTAATGTGATTTTATAAGCCCACTAATAGAAAATAAGGACTACACACACCACTTCCTATTTTCTATCATACTTGGGGTAGTTCCTTCATGAATTTTGTAATGGGGTCACATATGTAAAAGGTGGTCCATCTCATTCAACAGGTACACTAGGAATTCCAGGAACATTACAAATTCAGCTGGATCAAGAAGGGTGTGAGAGATCAATCCTCTCACTTATTTGATGATTTTTAAGGCTTTTGGAGGCCCAAAGGATTCTCAATGGGGAATCCTGATCCGGGAGGATCTAAAAATGTCAAATTTTAAACTCAAAAAATATTATCAAGGATGGCATGGTTGCTAATATCTCGTCGATCCGAATCCAATGACATGAACGACACCTCAAACGAAGACTAGAAGAGGAATTTATGGCAATATGAAGTTTTGGCAAAATAGATAATTTTATAGCAGAATTTGGGGAAAAAGGTGCCATGTGGACTATATGACCCTGACGTGGCAGTACCTGGATATGCCACATGGTAGGAATATCAGTGATGTGGAAGTACAATGGCATGACTTGGAATCTCAGTGTACCAGTACATTTGCGACATGTGGCATTGGTAGTTGACACACTATTGATGTGGACCAATCCAGGGCCTCCATGTGGCATTCCCCCCACCCCCCCCCCGCCCAATGGCATGGTATTAAAATTTGTGGATTTCTAGGTACTCGAATCCACCATCGAGCCCACAATTACTCCTTGGAAACGCTACTGGAAAGTATGTATTTAACTTTGCAAACGCTTTGAAATGGAAAAAGGGTGGCAATAGGGCACATGGTTTGACGCACGGGATCCCCACCCCACATGGCTCATGCCATGGTCCAACGGTCACGGCTCCACGAGCTCCATGTGCATGGGTAGGCCCTAACAACCCTCCACTCCTATCGCAACAACCTCCCCATGGACGCACTACAAAACATTTCCACACGTGTTATTTCAAACTTTGGTTAAGGCATTACAGTGGGTTTTATGAATGCCAACAAAAAAACAAATGTGCTTTTCCATGTGGTGGGATGGTATAGACTGGGTTTAAACTATATGGTTGGAGTTCCTAAGGCTTATCCCCCTTTTCAGATATCATCCTCACCGTTGCTAGACTCGTTGACACCCCACCTTGTGGGTAGGACGATCAGGCTCCCTAAGTTAACATGTTATTTGACTTATCCTATGGGGACTGGTACTATCGTGATAGCTTCTATTAGGAAACCCAATGTGACTACGTGCAAACCTAGAAAAAGGGATAATCCCAACTCCTCCACCCCCTGCAAATTCTTGGAAGATAAGGGTTTGACGATGTGTCAAAACCCTGTCGTTTCGTCACTATTTGATAAAGGTATTCTGAGGTTACTTGTTTCTCCACCTGATGTTTCTGCCCGAGATCTTAGAGAAGATACAGCCCTCTTCGGTGTTAAGAAATGATCCTAGCATCCTTCAATGTTAGAGGGTTAGGCAGTGGACCCAAAAGGATTTCCCTAAAGAGTTTTCTAGAAAATCCCAAGCCTAGTGTGTTACTGGTTCAAGAAACGATGACGAACGTGATCTCAGGCTATTCTTTTTTTTCTGAAGATGAAACCTTCATGGTGTGTTATAGCATGTGATTCCAATGGTTTTTCGAGAGAAAAATTGGTGGCTCAGAACCCCCAAGTGGAAATATTAAAGGCTTATGTTTTTGAAGCAGGAATTTTGATGGAGGGTCACTTTATTGGTTTCTCTAAAATTATTAGAATCGTCAATATCTATGCGCCCTACAGTAGAAGGATGGAAATTTGGGATCATGTCTTTCAGTCAGGTCTTTTTAAAGATAAATCCATCATAGTAGATGGAGATTTTAATCTTACCCTCTCCATGGAAGAGGTCTGGGGAGCTGGTAGATGTGAGGACCCTATCTCTGCTTTTTTTAGGGCAAATATGGAGGAGGATCATCTCATTGATATCGAGCCAAATGTCATGATTCATACTTGGTCCAACGACAGATGTGGGGTGGCGGGATTGGCTAAAAGGATTGACAGGTTCTTGATGGCTGAAGAGCTATGTGAGGCCTTTGGTAGATACATATCATGGTCTCATTCCATCGGCTTCTCTGACCACAAAGTGGTGGTGATGGAAATAAATTTTGATAAATCAAGGGATAAATATCCATTTAAGTTTAATCATATCTAGTTGGAAGACCAAAGTTTTGATGCTTTTGTAAAGGAGTAGTGGCTTTCTCTCTCGAGATCTCACTATCCTTCAGTGATGTCTTGGCTAGTATCAAAGTTGGGAAAGTTGAAAACTGAAGTCCAGAAGTGGGAGAAATTTAAAAAGATCAAGGAGAATGAGGAATTGGAGAAGTTGGATGCAAAACTACAGGATTTTTATCTCACTGTAGATGACTTCCTTTTCTAGTCCGAGTGAAAAATTAAAGTGAGGTGTTTGGAAACTAAACAGAGTATCATCCTCAAGCATAAGGAGGAGACTCTTCGCCAGAAGAGCAGAGTGATTTGGCTTCGGGCAGGGGATTGTAACTTGAAGTATTTCCATAATTATGCCAATCATCGAAGATTGTCGAATTCGGTTTGGGAAATAGCCTCTGATTAGGGTATGCAATGTAGTGATCATTCATCGATCAGTAAGGTGGATACTGAACACTTCAAATATTTATTCACTCATCCTAAATCTTTTAATTTATTGGATCAACTTAGCATGATTAAAAACTTTCCTTGTATGTTCAATGAAGAGAACCGGGCTCGAGTGGACAGATCGATGTCTTTGTCGGAGGTCAAATCTACTTTAGATATGTTCGTCGTGGACAAGAACCCAGGCCCCGATGGTTGGACGGCTGAGTTTTACAAACATTTCTTTGACCTACTCAGTCCTGAGATCGTTGAAGCTATGGAGCAATCCCGAATCAACAGATGAATCGGTGAAGTTTTGAACTCGAATTTTCTCACGCCAATCCCAAATAAGGATCACCCAGACTATTTTTTGGATTATAGACTGGTTTCTTTGTGTAATATGTTGTATAAATTGATTACCAAGATCATAGCAAAAAGAATCAAACCTATCCTAGGTTAGTTCATCTCTGTAGAACAGTTTTCCTTTCTCCCAGACAGACAAACCACTGACCTTGTGGGTGTGGTGCAAGAATGTGTCCATTCAGCCAAAGTGAAAAAAAACAAGGCTATTTTCATGAAACTCGATCTAAAAAATGCTTATGACTGTCTTGACTGGTCTTTTCTGAAGCTGATCCTCTTTCAAGTTGGTTTGTCTTCGTACATGGTCAAGTGGATTATGAGCGTCGTCTCCATGGCTCAGTTTGTTGTTCTCATAAATGGGATTCCCACTGAATATTTTCATGGCAATAGGGGCTTAAGACAGGGGTGTCCCCTCTCCTCGTACCTCTTTATCCTGGCAGTGGAAGGCCTTAGTATTCTTATCCAACGTTCCAAGAGATAGTCATTCTTCCAAGGTTTAAAGGTTGCAAGGGGGTTGAGTATCACTCACCTGTTGTTTGTGGACGACGTGATCATCATAGGAGGAGATTCGAATGAGGAGTGGAAGTTTAGGCATTCCCTTATAGAGTTGTTCTGTAATGCATCCAGACTGGAGGTAAATGTTAGAAAATATTTTATTCTGCATTCGTGTAAAGATCAGTCAATTTCAAATGAGATTCATGAGATTTTTCCTTTTAATGTTGGTTATGTTGATGAAGGCCTAAGGTATTTGGGTTTCTTCCTTAAACCCAACAGCTATGGACCTAAGGACTTGGTATGGTTGGAAAAATCCATTAACCGGAAAATTACAAGCTAGAAAGCTCGTTATTTGTCTCTTGGGAGTCGACTAGTGTTGGTGTCCTCGGTTTTGCAGGGAATTCAAGTATACTAGATGTCTCTTTTCGCTTTACCACAGAGTTCTCTTGATAAAATCAGAGGGAATATGTTCAATTTTCTTTGGCTTGGAAACCTGGCAGGCGATAAGTGGCATCTGGCAACTTGGAAATCTCTGTCGGTGCCTCAAGCTCTTGGTGGCCATGGAATTAAAAATATCGGTGTTTTCAATGTTGCACTATGTGCTAAATATTTGTGGGTATCTCTCTTCGGCACCGGTTTATGGGGGAAGGTGGTCAAGGAAAAATAATTCAAAGGTCTTGATTTCACATTTTGGTTGAGAGAAGGTCCGAGATTAAAATCTTCAAGTTCAGCTGTCTGGAGAAGCTTGTCAAACAGTCTGTCGATTATTTTAAAAGATCTGAGCTGGAAAGTGGGTAGAGGGATCCAAATGTTCATTGGAATTGACCCTATTTGTGGGATTGGTGTTTCCTCTTACCTTTCTTTCTCCCTAATCCGTGAGATGCATGCCTAAAATAGGTTTGTTTTGAAAGATATAAGTTATGAAGGAGATAATGGTATGTGGGCAGACTCGGTGGTGTTGGGTTTGTTTGACAGGAGCACAATGGAATGGGATAAATTTATTCTATCCCTGAAGAAAGGTAATGTCTCGCTAAATGACTCCCCTGATGAGGTGTTATGGATATATAACTCTAAATATGGTAAGGCGAATGCAAATTTGGCATATAATTTGGCAATCACTGGACAGAATGTAGGCACGATTGAATGGTGGATGAAGTTGCTTTGGAAAGGGATTATCCCTTTGAAAATAAAATTATTTGCTTGGTTGTGTCTAAATAACAAAATTCTAACTTGGGATGGACTACATAGAAGAGGTGTGTCAGGCCCTGGTAGATGTTCTCTTTGCTGCTTGAATATGGAGACGGTTGCGCACCTATTTCGTAATTGTATTTTTTTCAGCATGTATGGTTGTCTCTTATGAATCATTTGCACATTCATAATTGTTGGGAAGGGGAGTCTGTTGAGGATAATTTACATAGTTGGTCCAACATAAGGGATCCCTATAGTCATCTTCCCTTATTTTTGTTGTGAGAGGTTTGAAAAGCTAGGAATGCCTCCATTTTTGCAAATACTGTGCATAAGCCTGAGGTGATCTATATTAATATTTTGTCCTCTCTTATTCAATGGGATAAGAAGCCTTTACCATTAAAGGGCAGGATTCACTCCACCCATCTATTGCGACAGGAGCAGCCAATGGTTTTTTTTTATGGGGAGACAAAGGAAGGAGTATGTGGGGTCGGATTTGTTATCAAACTCGATAATAGCAGAACTTTTAGAGATTGGTTAAATGCTTGTTTGGGTTTTAATACATGAGATGAAGTTATTGGATTGTGGAGTCTCCTTCATTGTACTAGAATCTAGGGTGTAGATCATTTGCAGGTCTTAGGGGACTCACGAGTGGTTATAAACCGGGTAAAGGGAAAGGCGAGTTCGAAGTCGTTGGAACTCTCACACTGGTTAGATAACATTTTTCTCAAAAAGAAGTCTTTCTCATGGATATGATTTGACCATGTCTACAGAGAGTTCAATCAAGAAGCGAATGATTTATCTAAGCTGTTCTTTGGAGATATGGATGGCATAATCCAATACTCTTTTATCTTGGATGGAGTTGTCACTGAAGCTGGTATTTTAGTCTTATTTTAAGAAAAATTCCTGACATTGGCTTCTTTGGATATTTAGAGAAGGTTGTTGTGTTTTTGTTCCCACTTTGTTATATCAGTCCTCATTTTTATGACTGTCTATTCTATGGACTTGTATATTTTATTGCTGATTGTAATTTAGATTATGAAGGTTGTTATATCAGTCCTCTTCTTTGCCTAGATTGTACTGCTGACACAATTTTTTTAATAAAACACTATATTTTCTTCCTTGAAAAAAAATGGTTGGAGTTTTTCTTTATTCCAACCACTATATAGTTGGAGAAGCCCAACGAATGGGAAACCAAGCCCTCGAGTTATAATTACATGCTATTATAAGCAAAAAGAGTTGAAACCACATCATAATGAATCCCAACTAATGGAATAAGTGTGGATAATGTGAAAGGTCCATTCAAGCTATTTAAACCTCCTTGATTTTCCATGGGGTATTCATTTTTCCTGTGGAGAGAATCCATTTTTTATTTTTTTGTGGAGAGGCCATTCTCTTGGTGGAGAAGACATTCTTTTGGAAGCCATTCTTGGTGTGGAGGGAAACTATAGAGCTACATTTGTGAGAGAGTTCGGAGAGTAATTTTGGAAACCTTGTCCTCCTTATGGTAATTATTGGGATAAAGAGAGGAAAGTGTTGTTGTAGCTTGTGTAAAGAGGAGGTGGGAGTATTTATGCTCATTTTTCATTGTCTTCACATTGCGGAGCTACTGGTGTAATCCATTCTAGGATTCAAGCCAGGGTTTGTCTCCATTTTTCAACCACCAAGGTATTGATGTTTTGTAGCCATATATTATGCCATCATTAATGTTGAGATTATAAACTCACGTCTCCCTTTGAGAAGCAGGTTCGGAGACGTAGTTCCTTTTTGGAACGAACTTCATTATCACTTCGTGTCTTGTCTTTATATGCATTCTTTATCTTCCATGTATGTGTTACTTCTTATGTCTTTTAGAGCTCCATTCACATTCTTTTATGCAATCTAATTTATAAGTCATAGAGCAAAAACATCATGGATCACTCACAAATACCTCTTTGGCCATGGTGGTTACCTAAAGCTCAGAGCCATAATTGTGAGTTGGAAAATAATTAAACCATATCATTACCATCATCTGCCAACTATTATTTAATTGAAACCGTTAGAAAAAATGTTTATGTTATGCAATGCAAGGGGATATGTGCAAAACAATGGCCACCGAAGAAGACCTCAAGCTCAGTTTCAAGCTCAACTTTAAATATGTGGTCAAACATCGAGAAAACATGGGGCAAACAAAATCTGCCTCATTGAATTGCATGGAAAATAAATTCGATAAAATATAATAGTTGTTACTTGTAAAATCCATTCACAATTGATTTAACCCACAAATTAATGTGTCTATTAAAGGGAGAAATAATGCTAATGAGGCCAGCAATGCAGTTGAGCTCCATGATGGTGGAGTGTAGCCCCATGATGGTGGAGTGTAGCCCCATGATGGTGAAGTGTATCCCTGTAAGTGTAGGCCCATGATGGTATTATGACTATGACATTAGATGTATGGATTGACAATTGTTAATATTTAGTTGTGTTTGGTAATAAATTTTCTTGTTTCAATGGTAGAGTGTGTATATGAGGATGCTCGAAGGGAAGAGGAACACATGACCACTCAACCCATGGTATCGACTAGTCCACTACGTAAAGAACATTGTGATCATATTTATATTAATGAACTATATGTATCAATAATAACTAAGCATGTCAATTTAACCCTTTTTGTTCTTGCAGTCAATGCCCCTTACCGGTGCCTGCATGTCGCGAGTACACAACTAGACGTACATTGCATGATAGGAGTCATTTTCAATCAACACCAAAATAACACCCACCAAACGAAAGAGATCAAGATATGGACATGCTACTCATTAGAGATCAAGATCAAGAAACAAGAAAAATGAGAAGTGATTGCATATAACAATAGACATTCAAGTACAAAGACAACAAATTTTAATGATGGAATTACTAATATAAATTATTTGTGACTATAATTTTTTCTACCTTTTGAGCATGAATCTTATATGCCTTGTGATAGTATTTCTTATGATATTATTTATTTTTCCTTCTTGTTCTTACGATTAATATAAGTTTAAATAATTGTTTATCTCACCAAATATTCATGATGTAGATAGATCAATATTGGGTGCATGTCTCTAAAAGAAATAATATTTTGTGAGTGGTGAAGAATAGTGTGTTTGACCATGCAACCACTCAAAATAACACCACAATAGAGTTGTGGATCATGGTGTGATGAGTGGCAAGCACAAGAGAAGCTAAAGCCCAATGTCACCTTAGCCTATCTTTTTGAACACTTTAGGTCATCTCTTGGGACCAAGGGGGAGTCCTTAGAACTTGGTGAACAATATTTGTGATTCCCTAGACAATACACAAACATTTTTCCCAAGAAACCTCTTGGCATAGATCAGTTCCTCATGGAATCGAAACATTGAAGCATAATAATCACTAAAGGAGAGGGAGGGGTTAAAGATATTTATCATGAATCCCAAGAAATATAACACCAAATTTCTACCATTGTTTTAGGATTACATTAGTGAATATATGTCATAAAAATTGATAATAATCGGTCATAACGATGTTACCCTTAATGCATGAAGTGTACCTTATATAGTAGGGTAGGGGGGATGAGCATGAGGGTGAAGAAAAGGTGTCACAACAGTTATGAAAAAAGGAATATCATACATGATATGAGATTTATAATATCCCTCAAAGAAAGCGTGGTCCCATTTAACACGTTCTTCATTGAACTTCCAACCCACCGAGGATCCAATTTAGGCCTAGAAACCACTTTTCTGGACTTCAAATTTGCCTGAAATGATCAATGTACATGTTGTACCTACAAAAATAGATCTACAATACAAAACTCTAGTTGGCACAAATATCAAGATATCACAAAAATCAACCACAATATGAAAACACCCTTCAATATCCACCATTAATTCACCTAGGGTACATCTTTTTGTAGGAGCAAAATTTCCAATTTTCAAAAATGGAGAGATTTTACCAACACCAACCAACAAAGAGAGCAAGAGATACTTCTTAGGTCCTTCCTTAGCTATGATTTATTGCAACCATTCTTAGCATCAAACTTGCAAGATAGTAGAAACCCTAGAAAATTCACCATTCATCATATGCCAAAGGGAGAGGTGTGCATCACTCAAAAGGTCCAATATACCAAGACAAAAGGAACATATATCATTAATTTTTGGGCTTTCACAGATATTCATGTTTGAAGAATATTTGAAGAGTTTGTGTGAAATATTGTTGAACCTCGATGTTTTGGGTTGAGTAGCACAACCCATCCTCATGAGGAGATACCAAAGAGTCTCAAGTGATTGTTGAGCATCGGCTGCTGATATATAGTATTTTATTTGTTCCATTTGTTCCTAGAAGATGCAGGTCATTTGACTTCTAAAAAGTTTTGGAATAAATTATTTTAGAGTTAAAATTACTATAGAGTTCAAATTTAAATTATTTTATAATTTATTTTGGTATTAGAATTTGAACTATTTTGGAATTTATTTTAGAATTTTTTGATTTTTTTGAAAATTAAATTGCTATGGGAGTGTTATTCAAATTAAACTATTTTCATAGGGGTGGCAGGTGCAGCGGGGGGGGGGGGTCCTTTTCGATCCCAGAGGACATGTTGAACAAACCTTCGCTTGGGGTCTTGGACATAGGACCAACAATGAGGCCGGGTGGTTGGCGCGCCTATAGGGAATGCAATCATTATCCAACAGAGACCTCTCCAAGATTACGATTTTCGGAGACTCTCGACATGTCATATTCAAGATGATTAATGGATACACCATTGGCTCCATAAAATGTCGTCGCCTGCACGACAAAATCATTCCTCTCATGACCAAGTCCTATGAACTTTTCCACATCCTTCGCACAAACAATTCAGCAACGGATGCCTTGGCACACATGGGGGCCTCCCTCCCCCAAGGTCAAATTAGTCTGAATGGTCAAGCTCCTCATCTCAAATCTATTCCTTAATGGTTCTCCAGGATGCATGCCTCTACCCACACTGCATTTGGTTTTCTCCCATGGAAAATATTGAAGGACCTAACATTCTCCCTAAAGGCCTCATCGACGCACTCACCCATTCTACCCCTTATCACTCCAAACTTTATCAATCTAACCTTTTTTCCCCTTATCCCTCCATCCCTCCCCACTCCATCGTCTCATGCCTTCCATTCCCCGCTGGCATCCACCATGCGCTCTTTCTCGAAGGGTCTCCATCCTTTAAGTGTTGTCCCACCTCTATCCATCCTGCCGCCGCATGGCCTCAACACTGCACTCACCCTCCCTCAGTCCCTGCAGGATTTATTGCTCACCTTCCCCAGGTTAAATGCCCCCTCCCCTCGCACACTCCAGGTCTTTTCGCTCCCTCCACTATGTCTTCCCCTCGAAGCCGATCCCATCCTCATTCCACACTTGGTCTTGGCTCTGTCCAATATGTGATATCTCCAGAACACATCCTCTTGGATTTCATTGCAAGTGTTGACAAAGGCTAGTTGCAAGAAGTCCCGTGGGAAACTCTTCCTCTCACCAGGGCTTTCATGAAGGAAAGACTAGCTCTCGCAGCCTTCTCCACATGTTCATGTAGTACCCTCTCTGGAACTTCTCTATGGTTTTTGAATTTTGATTCTGGTCCCGACCTCTCCACCAACGCACAGTCCTTCACTGCTGAAAGCAATTTGATTTTGGGTTGTCACTACTCAAGGTGGAAAGAAGGTGCAGTTGGCACATTATCAAGTCGAAGCAAGATTGAAAGAGACTCCCTCCTACAGGAGCTCAATACTCTCAAGCTGATTCTCAGTGGTCTCTCTACCGAAGATCAGGACTACGTGGTCACTGATACAGTTCGTGCTCTCCACAGCAATTTCTCCCGCATTGAAATATCTCTCAGACAAGACAGAATGTCGCAGGATAATGAGAACGCTGGCATAGCGGATTTGAAGAAAAACCTCAGGCGCCTCTACGAAATGATGGCCATAGGCATAATGGACAACAAGGAAATTTTTCATGAGGTCAAGAGTATGGGGGAAGTGGTCAGCTACGCATCTCTTCAAATTAGTAACCATGATGCAAGGATTGATGATACTGAGAGTAACCTTAGGGAAATGATGGGAAAGGTGGACAGAATTCAAGATACCTCCAGCGCTTGATAAGCATGAACCAATGTAGCAAGGCCTTCGAAACTCCAGCAGCAGCAGCGCACCCCATGGAGGAGGAATCGATTGTTCATCCTATGAAGCCTTCAGGCAATCCTTAATTGGTTTTTTAAGTTTTTTATGTTTTATTGTCTTTTACTTTGCAGGAAGTTTATAAGGGTATACACTACCCCAGGCATTAGATGTTTTGTAAGTTCTCTCTGTGGAGTTCTTTGGTCATCCCCATGGACCAGTTTTGTTTTCTGCATTTTTGAACTGCAAGAACTCAACGTTCCCGCTTTTTCTTTGTAATGAATGGATGTGCATAGCCTGTTTTATATAAACCTTTCTTAGTTTCTATTAAAAAAAAATTAAACTATTTTCATAATTCACTTATTTAAAGTTTAAACTATTTTGACAAATTAATTATTTTGGTTTTAAATTATTTTAGTGTTTAAACAGATCATAGAGTTTTGACATTATTTAGAATTGTATGCTTCCAAATTATTTTTAGGATTATATTTTAATTTAAATAATTTTTAGAATTATTGGAATTTAAATCATTCTAAAAAAATAAATAAATTATTTTGAACTGTTCATGATTATGTTGAATTATTTTGGACTTTTATGATTATGTTAAGTTACGTTCCTAATAAATTATTGTTTTGACAATTTAAAACTAGGTTAGAGTATATAACCTAGTTTTAACTTAGTTTTAAATTTTCAAAACAATAATTTAATCTAGTTTTAAATTTTCAAAACAATAATTTAATCTAGTTTTAAATTGTCAAAACAATAATTTAAGATTATTTTCAAGGATTAAGACGCTCTAATCATCTTTGTTATGTTCTTATTCAATATTTTCCTTAAGGGCTTGGTCTTTTTTCTGGCTTTCTTTCATGAACAAGCCATTCACCTCTTCGACATAGGGCATCCATTTCTTGCATTTTTTAGGGCACCAATAGCTACAAAATACCTCTATTAACTCTACAAGAGAGGATATTGTAGCTTTGTCCAAGCCTTTAAACCAAGCAAGTGCCTTTCCCCCCAAATTAAATGTGGATGACTTCATGTAGTTGTTTTCATCCTTGATACCACAGTTTGGGGAATTTACTAGTAACTCTTGTACATGTTTGGCAAGATAATCATCTCGGTTAGAGAATTTTTCCATGAATGTCTTTGGTAACTCGTCTGAAGAGCTTGAAAAATCAAGAGGAGAAAAACAATATTCAAGGATTTCTTGGACATACTTCTTGGGAAGGGAAATCATGGCCTCCATAATTTCTTCTTCAATATTAGGATCCCACTCTTTCATGAATGCCTTAACCAATTGCAAGAGTGAAGGCATCCCTTTATAAGGAATCTCATCGTACCAATATCCCACCTCCTTGATATTCTACAAATCAAGAGATATTATGAACTTCTTCATTCTGAGATCCTCATCCACAATATCCCATGCCACAATAAATTCTTTGAACATCAATAATGTGTTCTGCAGTTGTCTCTTCATATTCATGAAATATTGGGATGGACTTGACCCAACCACATTCGTTTGACTCATTTGGATATCTTTGAATATCTAAGAAATCTAGTGGAACATACCGATTGGGCATCCATGTTTCATGAAGGACGCCGTATCCTATTAATAGTTCAGGTTTTCTATTTTGAATTGCACTTATTTGATTTTTTTCTTCAATGAATTTTCCAATTAGGAACTATAAGGTTAGTCCTTAACAATAATCCTATCAAAGTATAAAGAAAAACTTCCCTCTTGGACTCGTTCTTATAGAGTACCTATTTATTTTTCTTCAATGGTTTTTCCTATCAAGTCATGTCAAGTTAGATCAAAATAAATCTCACCAAAGTGCAAAACAAGAACATACCTGAGTCACATGAAAGATGTTGGATGTGTCTGAAAAATAAATGGACTCAACCTGAGAATCCCTCTTCAATGGAACGTCACCACTATTCTTTAAGTTCCCTGACAATGGCGCCAAAATGTTAAGCCTTGTCGGAAATGAATGAAATAAACTAGGGAACACCTCAAATGGAATGTTATCACTTTTCCTTTAATTCCCCAACAATGGAGCCAAAAAAGGTTACCGCTCAAAATAACACCCACGATATAGTTGTGAATCATTGTGCAATGAGTGGCAAGCATGAGAGAAGCTAGATCCCAATGTCTCCTCAACCTACATACCAAGAGGGATTCCCTAGATCTTGATGAAAAATATTTGTGATTCCCTAGACAATACACAAACATGTTTCCCATGAAACCTCTCAACGTAGATCAATTCCTAATGGATTCAAAACAATGAAGCATAATAATCACTGAAGGAGAGGAATGAGTTAAAGATATTTATCATGATCCCAATAATATGATGTCAAAATGATACCATTGTTTTAGGATTGTAGCAGTGAATATATCTAAAAAACCTTCATGAAAAGAAGCCATAACAATGCCACCCTTATTGTGAGAAGTTTACCTTGTATAATAAGGTAGGGGGATGAGCATGAGGTGAAGAAAAAGCCTCACAACAATTCTAAAAATGGAATATCAAATCTGATTTAAGATTTATAATAGCCTTCAAATAAAGTGTGGTCCCACTTAACACGTGCTTAAACGAGCTTCCAACCCCCTAGGGGTCCAAAATGGGGCTATAAATCACTTCTATGGCCTTCAAACTTACCTAAAATGATCAATGTACTTGGTGTACCTGCAATAAAAGATCCACAATACAAAACCCTAACTAGCACAATACCACGATATCACAAAAATGGACCACAAGATGAAAATGCCCTTCAACATCCACCATTAATTCACCTAGGGCACATCTTTTTATGGGAGAGGAATTTCCAATTATTTTTTGAGATATGATTTTTTATAGTTTTAGGGATTTTATAATATCATAATTTTTTGTATTTTTTGTAATAAATGTACAAAATAATTTTGATAGAAAAAAGTGACAAAGAAATGCTTATGACCTTAGTCTTTTCAACCTTAGGGAAATTAGAGATCGAGGTCAATGTACCTACTCAATTTGGTTATTCAAGATTTACCAACTAAGGAAAGAGGCTAGTAATCCAATACTAGATCGAAGTAGCAAAAAACTCTAATTAGGGAAAAATATGAACTCCAAGGAAAATCGTGGAGATCTCCTTCGAGGGGAAGGTCTCCTCAAACAAAATTGACAATATGTCAATAAAAACCCTAATTTACCTTGCTGGAAATACAAAAGCGACATCAAATAAGAAAAATGGAGATTTTACCAACATAAACCAAGAAAGAGAGCAAGAGATACTTATTAGGTCCTTCCTTAGCCATGATTTATTACAACCATTCTTAAGATCAACCTTGCAAGATAGTAGAAACCCTAGAAAACTCACCATCCACTAGTCATCACAAGCCAAAGAGAGAGGTGTGCATCACTCGAAAGCTCCAATATACCAAGAGAAAAAGAAAATATATCATGTTTGAACCCTTGTCCATGATTTACAAATGAGGTGAGGTTGTCTTATTTATATTAGACGAATCTAAACCTTTTGCAAATTCAAGCATACAAGTTAATGAAAAATTATAAAACTTTAAGTTAGTGCACCCACAAACTTGGGAACTAAACCAAATAATGGCATAAAATAATGTAATAAACATGTGCAATCAAGCTCCACCAATTGCAAGGCAATCCAAAAGGAGGAATTCATGCCCCAACAAACCCCAATCATTGTTTTTCCCTCAATGCCCTCATTTATTAACAATGCAGGCTTCTTCTTTAAGGAATGATGTTTATGGGTTTGGATACCAGGAGGAGGGGTTTTTCATTAAAAAATAGGTCCAAGTGGGAAAAATGAGGTGTGCTAACACATGTATGATAACCCTTACACATGAATTCACTTATAAAAAGAAAAATATGAGTGTGGCCATGTGTCCCAATGATTTGCCTCGAGGGCACCTGACACCTACACAAAGGGTAGTTAGCAAAGACACAAGACCAATACCTCCTTGAGGTGGAAACCAAGGGGACCCTCCATGACCTAATCAGGGGTATTTCACCCCCAAATCAACACCCTACATAATATAGCCCCAAAAACTTGGCCTTTACAAAAGAAAAGCAAACACTCTAAGGCATAACAAGCCAAACGTTTTCACACTGAACAATTTTCATTGTGTACATATGATATTGTATGGCTTTGTGGCCATAATGTGAGGCAAATAAAAATTGTTCATTGAGAGAAAAACTATTCATCACAACTAACAATAATACAAACTTGCAAGGAATTCACACATTCTTATGTATGAGCAAATCATTTTGTAATAAGCATTTGTGTTCACTTTCTTTGTCTCGCTAATCAATACCAAGGCATAATTAGTAATTTAAATATTTGAATATGTTTCATATTGTAGCTACTTGATTTCATTTACCTCTCATTGTATATATAAACCACATGATTTCTACACACGCATTCACACCATAATTGAATATCAATGGTTCATGTCGCAAAGTGAATATGAATTTTGTTTTGTTACTGTATATGCATGAATGTTATATGTTTTATGATGTGATGTTAGTTTCAATTATTTTTCAGTAGATAGGTTGGGAATGGGGAATTGAGAGTGATGTGAGAGGGGGGAAGGGACAAATGAGCTTCCACCTTCACAAGGTTGTCCCTATTCAGTAGAGAATAAATTATTCTCGAAACCAAAACAAGCTCATACATGTATTCCCATTTAGTATTTTTAGAATATCATACATATTGGTATACCTATTTATTTATCATTCAATCATACAAACTTATTATTCTATTACTATTTATGCAGGTCTTCACGTGCAACAAAAATGAAACTAACAACTAGTGGTAAATCCAATGACTCTAGTCTATCCTTAAATATTTGTGTTTTATTTTTGCTTAGAATTTTTAGATAGATGGCATGTTATTATTTTTTACCAATTTATGTTGTATCAATTTTTTTGTGTGATAGATGATCTAATACTATTTGTTTTTTTGTGTTAGGTATGATTATTGGATAGGCACATAATGTTTACATAAAGCAATAGAGGGAAAATATCACACAACATTATAATGTATTTCAATATGATAAAAAAATGCAACCAATGATAGTAGTGAGTGTAGATACTCCAAGATACATAGATGCATTCTTGCTACCACTTCCTCTGTTATCCTGACTTTAACCTAATTGTATTCCCTTCTCTTGTATCTACTAAATTTTGGCACATTTATACATATTTCATATGCCTATAATGCCTCAATGTGAGTCTAAAATGAAAAGTGTGGCACCTTCTTGAGTTATTTGAAAATTTTCCTATAGAAATTACCTTCTCATGTTAGACTAAGGGAATTGTTGCTTATGTTAGGTATATGTTATATTCTTTGCATGTGTGTGTGGGAGGTGCGCTTATCAGCGATGCGCCTAACGATCCCTGTAGGAACTTTCACAGAAACATGACGGTAGGTTGTTTCCATTTGAAAATGGCCATTAGGCCATTTTTGATGTGGTCATTAGGCCATTTACGACGTGAGCGCAATGAGCCCGGATTTTTGGGCTATTTTTTGCTATTTTGGGGAATTTTCTAAAAATATGTAATTTAATCCTGGTTAAGGGATTGGGGTCTATTTTGTAATCCAGGTTAATGGATTAGGGTATTGGAGGCTATGGAATACCTATATTGTATTGTGAGTTATTCATAATGATAGCATGAAAATAAGAGGTGTGGCTCCAAGGTTTGTTGGTTTTCTCAATTAAGGGTTTCCAGGGTAAATCTATGTGTTTTATGTGTGAATGATGTGGTGTAATATTTATTTTGCATTAAAGAATCTGTATGCTTTGCTTATCTACACAGGTTTAAAACTTACAGCTTCTCAGTTAGCTTCTGCAATTGTTCTTCACCTAGTGATCTATGCTTTGGTTTCTTTAAGTTGATGCAAAAGGTATTATGAATTTGTCCTTGGAATCCCCTTACAAGAAACTTCCCAAGTCTCCTTCATGACTAGTATAGGAATTGGTGGAGGAGTTATTTCCCTGCGTTGGTACCTATGTTTTGCTTCTTAGAAGTTCAGGATCTCAATGCCATTTAATAAATTTTGGTTCTCCAAAATATATCTATGTGTACAATGTACATTTGAAGCTTTGTATTTAGAAAATCATTTATGAGACTTTATAAGTGGGACAATATCTTCATAGTTTCTATGTAGTCATCATATGCCTTTTAACCACATGCAGTTCATATATAATTTCTTAGTCACACTCTCCTAGAGTTAAAAGGGACACAAATGTATAACAATAAATTGATAACAAGGGGAATATATTCCTTGTTAAACAAAGTTGTTTATGGGATGCTTGGTATTCTTATTTTTTTCTTTTCAGAATATGAACTAATATGGCTTAGAGAAGTTATGGAAATTTGTACTGATTCTTTGTAAAAACATGTGGTGAGGTAATTGCTAGTTTCTTCTTTTATTGTTGTTCAGGATAAGGATTATATCTCTATGTGATGTTTTAACTCTATTCCTGAAAACATTTTGTTTAAATATTAGTATGTCTAATTTAAAATCAACCTCTATCTTATCAATATCTTAACAAATCAATGATACTATTCTGTTGAGGCATTGACACTACTACTTGCTCTGAAAGTGTGCTATATGGATGAGTTACTATTATATGGGGGAATAATGAAAGCCATAAGTGTACTAGTTCAAAGAAAAAATTATTTCTTTTAACATAGGACCAAAGGTATTTTTCAGTCTTCTTTTGCTGCCATTGATTTATCTCCTCTTGTATCATTCTACTTGCCATTTTGTCTCATTGCACTAGTGCCAATGAAACCAACTTTTATTTCTAACAAATGAATTGATCGGAATGGTACTAAATGCATGATATTATACAATCAAAGGATCAAATTTGAAAATTAAAAGGAAACATCCATTTGATAACACATTCAAGCATGCACAAGTAGAACAAAAAATAAAGTATATATAAAGGAAAGATTGCATCGCCAAGTGAGTCCTATTACTACTATCTAAAATATGATCCAAGCTAGTAAAATCCATATTGTTGGATATAAAGGTTGGTTAAATAAGTCTATTTATTGTAGCCATATGTTTTGAAAGTTGGCAGTGTCAATGTTTTGCATTGCTACTATGCACATGGGAAGATAATGAAAACTTCCAACAATGTAGTTATTGGATGCTTGGGGAGAAATATGAACACATTTTCCTTGTCCATTATGGAAACATTAAAGAGTGGTGTAAAAGGTATGCACTATACTCTCTAAATACATTGAGAGCTTTGAAAAGTGTGAATTTCAGGGACCAAGTAACTTCTTCTGATTTCCTCACTAGCCATAATGATATGCATGCAAGTGACCTTTGGATCATAAGAAACATTCATAAACCCAACAATATGTTGTTTTATCAAGTCTATCCATGTAAGTAAATTGTTGTTTAAACTAGGATTATATCCACTATAAAATTTGGTTAAACAAGTATGTCTATTGTAGCCATATGTTTTGGAAGTACAACGTCCTTTTCAAACATTAGTATCTAGACTTGCGGCATATTCAAAAATTCACATCTTAATGCAGCCCATCAACATTTCTTCTCTTTAGGATTCATATTACAATGAAGATTCATTGGGAGTGCAGCAATAATTCAACAGTTAATTGACGTGAAGGATTCTTGTTGCTGCTAGACACATGGAAACCTATGTTGGTCAAACTTACGGTGGCAAGATAGTTGTGTTGAACATGTGACACAATTTATCCAGTGAACAATTCTTGAATATGTCATCGGAAGTGCGACCTAATTTCGACAAATGAAAATGTATTAGTGGAGGTTACATAATCCTCAGTAAGTGACTATTTCACATGCATGCTTCTTGCCTCATTGTTTTCTCTTAAGGAGTCATTTATAAGTGAGAGAAAGGATATTAATCTTCTTCAAAGCATCACAAGATTTTTTTTAACCGAAACTGAGAAATTTTACATTAAAAAGGAGTTGTGGTCGAACCATCCAACCATATAACATAAAAAAAAGCAAGGCAATTGTTCAATTTGCCATGTTTCAGAATTTCCAATATATATATTGTTTATCCATCTTGTCTATTGGTATTGATTTTTCAACTATATTTCTAGTATAAACCTTTATAATTATATTACAACAAAATTTACACTTGAAACACATAAGCTAAATGAAAACATGGTAATTAGAGAAACTCAGTGGTTTGTTGGATTGAGATCTTGGAGGTTGATGATGAAAGAATGAATGGATGGTACCAGACTAAGGCCAGTATTTCTAATTTATATTTTGATTTACAAATTGCTCTTCCTTATCCAGACCCTAAAATGTTTTTGGTGAACCCACTAGTGACATCACTCTCTACTCCACCCGACAAACACGAGGCACAAGATCACACTTAAAATACCTGATATTTTGTTGAAGTTCCTTAATTAACTTATCCTACTCATGGCCACTACCTCCTAGGAACCTTAATTCCACTTCTAAAAATGCAATCTTTGAATATTCTCGTTCCAATTTTGAAATTGAATCCCAATACATGTGGAGAGCCCGACTGATCTCTACCTCAGTTTGTTTCTCCATACTACATTGCCATCTTTCCACATTGACAAGTAGGAACCCCACTTTCTCTTCTAATTCCATAATCCTTCTTTCTTGTAGAGGTAAAAAGAACTATGAATGGGAGATAGAGCCTTCCATGACTCCAACTTTGTGCCAAACCTCTAATTGAAACCATAAAACTCCAATTTGAATACATGATTTCCTAAATCACTTCTCCTTGCTCCTCAATCTTCAAATCAACACAAAAGGAATGAGAAATTCACCACCTTTCCTCGATTCCATTTCAAAATATGTCCCACACACTTCTCTGAAGGGTTGAAATTACTGATACATCAATACTTACAATTCATTTATGATCAACACTAACTAGACTTCATGGGAAGATATGGCTAGATGTTGCAACCTTACATCATTGAGGATGAGTTTGTTTACATATGTCCTTTCCATATACATCATGTGTACAATGAAAACCCATTCATTAATCTATAGGGGATATGGGTCATATGGGTCCTCCCCCCCCCCACCCCTCCCCCCGCAATTTTACAAAGAACTCGGTCTAATGAACATGTCAGGTTGGCTTGGAGATCAACCACCTTGTTTTGTTTTTAAGCACGTGTAGAAATTTCACTTCCTTATTTTTTTGCATTTTAGGAGGACTCTGGATATTAACCTATTCAAGTAAGGGTCCTTAGGTGGTTATTTGAAAGTTAGATATCCAATAATAATTTCTGAATCTCCAATGATAATCAAGTTTTGAAATCCCTTTTCCAAAGAGAGGTAAACACCCTTACATAAAGCCATAGCTTCTGCTTGATTATTCATGGCTATTCCAAGTCCCCAAGCATATCTCCATTCTTGAGATTCTTCAGGGATGAGAAGTACCCCCCCACTCCTGCCACCCCTAGATTTCCTTTCGAGGCACAATCGAAGAAGAGAATACTTTGATTTCTATTCCAAATCCATGCTTGAAAATCTTGATTTGTCCACCTTAGTTCCCAATGTTTCAAATTTGATTTGGGAGGGGGTCTGCCTGATGGGAAATAAAGAATTGAACTAAACCATTCCCTTTATCTAAATTCCAATAATTCATGACCTTGATTGGACTTTCATGTATTATGAATAATTTATACCATGAGACCCCAAACTTGCATTACTTCATGTCTGGGTTCGATTTATTCATTTTTGAAAACCAAAGAATTTCTCGACAGCCACATCTCCCATGATATAAAGAACTAAAGATATTTCCATACCCTTTTAAGGACATGATTACTAGAAAATGTCCCTTGATATTTCTTATGCCAAGACATAAACATTTCACAGTAGCTAGAAGGGATTATATGATCATGAAGGAGACCTTGTTGGATTTGACCCCACACTTCCTTAGAAAAGGAGCAATCAAACAAAAGGTGGATAATGGTTTCCTCATTCAATTTGAACAAGAGACATCTTGAAGGTCCCTGAAAGCCTCTCATTTTTAAATTAAATTTAGTTAATATTATGTCGTGAGCACAGGTCCAGGAAAAATCTTTTATCTTTGGGAGAGTTTCACTATTCCATATCTCCTTCCAGATTTCTGATCTTAGAATATTAATACGGTCTTTTAAAAGAAGTTTGTATCCTTCTTTCATAGGGTACTCACCTCCTTTTATTCCCCATGCTCTTGTGTATCGAGTCAATTTTTTAATTGGATCCTTACCTCTACGTTTTCCTATAAGCCTGTGCCAATCTTCTTCTAGGTTAATTGGTAAATGGTTGATTTTCCATCCTTTCCAGACATATTCCTCAGTCCAATCTGATATATGATAGATTGTATTTATTCCTTTACTCTCCATCCATTGTTTTATATGTTCCAAATCCCCGTTATATTTTGTCTCTTGTTTCCCTGCTATTTTATCATTCCATATATTCATCATTTTCCCATTACCCAGGATCCATGAAAGATGATCTAGAATAAGAGAGAAATAGGCTTTACACAATGACCAAATGGGGGAGCTAGCAGAAGAATTCGGTCCTTTGTCAAGAAATCTAAGAAGAGTTCTGCATAGGATTTTTTTTAAGGGAACATATTTCCACCAATATTTATCTGCAGTGACTAACCTACAAAGTATTTTTCACCTAAATTTGTATTCATGAGGGATGGATTCCTTATAGCACCTCCGCCATGCTTTATAGGTGTTGTGTAAATGCCCCACTTAAGGATATGGAATATTTTAGAGTTTGATTTCCCTCCTTGCCAAAAAAAATATGCATAAGGGCACTGAGTTGTTGAAGAATTTCAGAAGGGGCCAAAAGAGATAAACAATGGAAAATGGGAAGATACGATAATACAACTTTAAGGAGGATAATTCTTCATATTGTATTAAGCCATCTTGTTCCCCATTGCTCCATTTTTATTTTTATTTTTCAACTATTGTCTGTCATTCTTCTACCTTTTGCTTCCCTTGAAATATTGGTATGCCTAGATAATTCAAAGAATTCCAATTGTGAAAAATTTTGAACTGAAGGGAGATCGCTATAGAACTTGGTATTCTTTCAGTAACATTCCAGCTATATATTCTGTATTTTCTTTTGTTTACAAGGCCTCCATATGCATCCAGGTAAGATATTAGAACACGATTAAATTTCTTAGCAATAATTGAAGAGGCTCCTCCAAGAAGAAGAGTATTGTCAGTAAATTGAGAGTGGTTTAATTCTTTTAATCCATAAACCATAAGGATACCTAACATTTTATCCACTATTATCTCTTGCTCAAACTTCCTACTTAGAGAGCCATCCATAATTACATACAACATATGAGATAACATACATCCTTGTCTCAATCCCCTTGAGCTCATAAAGAAGTCAGTTGGGAAACCATTTACTCCTGGGGAAATCCAAGGCCTTCCAATACATGTATTTATCCAAGAAATTAAATGGTTAGAAAATCTAAATTTTTATAAAATAGAAAAAAGAAAATAATGTTGTACCTAATCAAAGGAATTTCCATATTCAGTTTTATTATCATGTCGCTTTCCTTTCTCTATTTGCTGGAATGGATGCATTCTTGCACAAGAAGAATGTTGTCAATGATTTGTTGCTTCTAAATAAACCTACCTTGGTTTTTTTAAATAAGGTTGGGAAGAATATTTTTTAGACGGTTAGCTATAATCTTGCATAAGATTTTGTATGAGGATTTACAGAGAGAAATTGGTCAGAATTTTGGAAAAAGAATAGGGATTTTTTTCTTTAGGAATCAAGACTAGGAAAGAAGAATTGGTTTCCCTCTCAATTTTATAGTTCTCATGAGTCCATTGCAACATCTGACATAGGTCAAATTTAATCGTATCCCAATAGTATCTATAGAAGGAAATAGTAAAAACATTGGGGCTAGGGGCTTTGTCAGCATCCAGGCCCCACACAACTGCTTGGACTTTTGACTCCTTTATTTTCTCCGTGAACATTATATTTTCTTCTTCACTTACTAACTTGCGTATATTCTATAGCATATCTAGGATGTTATTATTATTCTCCATCGCTTCGTCAAAGATAAGCACCTTAAAATGAGAGAATGCTTCTTTTTATATATCTTCACACTTATGGAGTATCTCTCCATTTGACCCTTTTTTTTATTTTACATTATTCCGTTTCTTTCTCACTTTGGCCTGTTTATGGAAAAATGTCATATTTGTATCCCCATCTTTTTACCACGATATTTTGGATTTCAATCTCCAACTCTCCTCTTCATTTCTATAAGCCTTAAATATTTTTTCGTTCAACTCTTTTTCAAAAAGAAGATGGCTCTTGCTTATTTCTTCCACTTCCATGCTTTCTTGCAAAGAGTTTAGTTTTTCCTAAGCCCTTCTCTCTGCCGCTAGTTCGTTGTATTTTTCCTTTGCCCACTTTTTAAAAACTATTTTAACTTCCTTTAGTTTTCTCTACAAGATAAAATGTGGAGAAACCACAATGCGATGTGACCATACCTCATTGATTTTCCCCACTGCTTCTAGAGCTTGAAGCCAAAGAGGATTAAATTTGAAATTAGGGAGGGGATCGTAGTCATTTGGATCAACCATTACAAGAAGGATAGGATTATGGTGTGAGGAGGAAAAAGGAATGATAGAGGAGGAATATGCAAATCATCCTCCAATAAATTGCTTAAGATAAAATAATCTATCAATTCTAGTAGTTATATGGTGTTTCCCCAGCCTTCTGTTTGACCAAGTAAATTTACCTTTTTCTAGAAGGACATCTGTGAGATCCCATTCTAAAATAAGATCTTCCACCTTTTCCCATAAAGGGTCCTTAATAATGATTCCCATTTTTTTTCTATGAGAAAGAGTGACATTTAGATCTCATGTTATAATGATTCTATCTATATCCATTTATTCATTCATTTCCTTCAAGGAATCCCAATATCTATATTTTTTGACATATTGTTGATGAACATACAAGTTGAATATTTTGTAGACTTTCTGGTCTTGCCTATTTATAAGTTCTATAAAAATCCAATGTTGAGGTACTATTTAATTTCTTTTCTTAATTACTTGGTCATCCCAGAGAGTCATGATACCTCCAGATGCCCCTCAAGAACTAACTGCAACCAACTCACTTTTATTCCAATTTTTATTTCCTACTTTTTTCATTTCCTACTCTAAAAGTTTTATCTCATGGATAAGAAGAATATTGGGAGACTATGTTGTTATTAAATCCTTTACTGATTTCATCTTAAGGTTACTTTGCAGGCGTCTCAGATATCCACGAGACCATTTTCATTATTTACCATTACTCATTTTTGCACCTCTTGTTCATTGGTTTGCTCCATTTCTTTTTGTTAGATTCTTTCTAGTAAAATACAATGATTGCTCTATAGTGGCTTTCCTTCCCATCACTTTGTATTTCTGAGTTGATTCTTCCCTAACATATGTTCCTATTTTCCTACCTGATTTTTTGATTTGGATTTCCTCTTTTGCTTCGTCTTCTTATTCACTTGAAATCTGCTGCGATTGCTTCCTTGTTAAAACCCCCATTACAATAACTTGCTAACATAAAAGGTTATCCATCATATCGATAGGATTTTTTTTAGTGTGAAATAAAGGGACTTGAGGAGGAAAGGTTGAACCTAGAGTCGAGACTGAGGAGGAAACCAGTTCAACAAATGATGGGTTAGAGGAAAGGACTTGAGAAGGAAGTACTGGCCCTTTAAGAACTTCTTTTACATTATTGATCTGGGTGAGTATTTCAAAATAGTTTGATGGTAAGGATTTGGTCTGAGGAGTGTTAAATGGGACAAAGGATTTATGGAGACTCTCACCAACCAAGGGATTAGGAGGGGGTAAGGAAGGGACTACTTCACAGGGTTCAACTACTATTGATGTTGTTTCTACTTGCTTGGATTGGTTTGTTGGTCTTTCCCCCATTTTCCTTTTTATAATTTGCCAAGTTGATTCATTATTTAGCTCTTCTTCATATTGTTTAGCTTTGATTTTATAGTCCTTAACAAAATGTCGATATTCATGGCAGGATTTGCACTTGAATGGCAGTTGTTCATAGTCTAGATTCTAAACATGATTCCAGTTATCTAGCTTCAGGGAGCCTTTTTTCCAAGACTACTTCAACATAGATTCTTGCATCAAAAAACGTATTTGACTTTGGCTCAACTTTATCTAGATATTTTCTGAGCTTATTTCCAATACTTTTTAATTTGTCTTCTCCCTAGTAATGTAAGGGGAGATGAGGGAAACAAACTAGGATGGGGACAACATATGGCATGCCCAACTCCATATTGAATCTAAGGGTCCATCAATTTAAGTACATGCTTATGTTGCTGAAAAAATAGGGCCCTCCCCAAAATATGAGGTCCCTATCTTTTAAGTACATGCTTATGTTGCTGAAAAAATAGGGCCCTCCCCAAAATATGAGGTCCCTATCTTCTTTGCTTTCAAACAAGAAAGCATAAAACCCTCTCACATAAATAATAACTCATTCTACCTTCGATTAAAACATGCTATTTATTTTACAGGAATATATCTATAGATCAATGGGAAGGCCACATACTTATGAATTGTACAATGATACCATGCTTACTAATATCCAGAACCATTTATCTTGATGGAGCGACTAGAAGATCCACTTCAAGGAGGTTATCCAACTTCTTAACGAACTTGGGGGCATAAGCTTGGAAACGGCTACAGAAATGGAGGTTATCAAGGACTGAAAAGCCTACTCATTGGGAGAAGGAGGAGGGCGCATGGAGGATGCCATGGCATCCCATAGAAATCCAAGACAAAGCTCAAACTCTAGGGTTTCTCCTCAATGATATAACTCTCCATGATTCTACATTGCAGTCTCTAACTACCTTCCTTACATGTTACAATTAAGGTCTTAGTTGACCAATAAAATAATGCTAATACCCATCACAATATTTTATTAATATAATTATTGAGCATTAATTTTCAATCATGACAATTAATACCCTCTTAAATTCCCATTCACATCTTTAAAATCCCAAAATTTATAAAGATGAAATCAACTGGGCCATTAGACGTGATATGTAGAAACAACTACAAGTCTGCAAAACATTAAATATCCCTTGGATTGGAATATAGGTAGTCGTGATTTTTTTGGTGAGTACATTCATCTTGACATAAGGTTTACCCTTACCAAAAATGGTGTTCCCATGTCATGGATTTTGAATAATAAATAGAACATTAGTTATAGAGGATCCACAATAACTATAGGGTATGTTAGAAAAAGGGGATCACATAGCAATAACAATAAACAATAAATAAGATGCAAATATTAAAATGCATTACAAGAGAGACACATATATAACATGGTTCACCCAAGATGGGCTACGTCCACACAGAAATTGGCAATCCTTTATTATTATACCATCTAGAAAAATGAAGGGATACAACCTGCAACAACCCTGTTGCACTTCATCTTCACTCTCTCACACAATCACGGAGATTGTTTTTTCAATGCTAGAATAAAATACACAACTGTATTACAGTTCTTTCCTTTTATAGGGGAATTATCATGGGAAAATACCATGGGTCACCCAATACCATGTGCTCGTAAATTATGGGCCAATAATCATCACAAAAATTTCTTTCAAGGGATTCACTCCCGAATCCCCACCCCCCCCAGTTGGGATGAGTGTACAATAAACCAGGGTATAAACATGAATGAACAATAACATCTTTGAATTTGGAAGATCAAGCTCTACAACCAACAGGGTATTCATATCAAATCCTACAAGTTTAAAACACACAACCTATAACTCTTACACTAAGAACTAGGTATTTGAGATTTTGATGCATATGCCCACCTAATCAAGGTAGTGAATCTCTATACCAAAATTCACAATGAGACATATTCCCAATTTTTAGTTATGGATAGGATATTCGCTACATGGGATCTGCATCTAGCATGATGTATCCATGACAAATCCTATAGGTTTGTAAAACAACTTATAATTCTTAATTGAAATCTGGGTATTGGATATGTTTGGTGGATGTGTTCACCTCAAGGTAAGGATTCTCTATACCAAAAATCGTTATGACCATATTCACAAATTTGATTTATAAATAAAATAACAGCTATAAGGGATCTACAACAAACTTAATGGTTCCACAATAAATCCTACAAATATGAAAAACAACTCATAAATAAAGATCTTGGTATTGGAGATATTTGGTGAGTATATCCATTTCAAAATATGGGTTCTTTCTACGAAAACTGTGTTAACCTAAAATACACATTTAGAGATTTAACCAAATCATAATTTTCTTAAATTTAAATGCATGCCCAAATCAAGAACTTTGTTTTGCAAAAGCTATAGCTTAAGATTCTAGATTGAAACTGCCATGTGGGGAACTTAATAGGGAAATGCTTATAAAATAAAAAACCTTTTTAAATTCATCCATGGAATTAGTGAAAATAACCCTTTAAAACCTATAATATTGAACACTAGCCCTAACCCCTACAACCTCTACAACCTCTATAATCGCTAACTTGCTACCTATAATAACCTCTTACCCCCTAAATCATATAACCTTAAGACCATCAACCCTACAATTTCTAACTTTGAACCCTCAATAGATCTAACACCCATGATAAACAATTCCTAATATAACCATATATATATATATATATACATATATATATATATATACATATATATACATATATGTATATATATGTATATATGTATATATATATATACATATATGTATATACATATATGTATATACATATATGTATATACATATATGTATATATATATATACATACATAATATATATACATACATAATATATATACATACATATATATACATACATATATATACATACATATATATACATACATATATATACATATATATATATATATATATATATATATATATGTATATATA
>LPNX010631732.1:1414681-1502966 GCA_001517045.1 Pseudotsuga menziesii
CATATAATCCCTAACTTGTATAACCATAAAAATCCTTAATACTTACAAACATATTATAAAACATAACTACAATACACCCTAATTATAAATCTCTAGTATAGCTCTTGTAATGTCCCCGTCCCAACCAAGGCCAGAGGCACTAGGAAGCCCAACGGAAAGGGCTAAGACAAGTATAGCACAACAGATTAAGGTGATCTAAGCTTAGTCCAATAAGACATACAACCAATAAAATAAAAACTTTTATATATTGCCCCTTTAAAACAAAGAAAAGCATGAAATTCAAGCCTAACATTCTCTGGTGTGTATTCTATTGTATACAATTATATTGTAATTGTAAACATTGATTGTACATGAATAAGGCACTGTGATAGTTGGTATCTCCAATATCTGTAAAATGATTAAAACATACAATAATCCCATGTACTTGATAGTAGTTATTCGATTGTAATATTATTGAAAACATGATTGTAAATATTCAATTGTTGTTGTTAGCATCCACTTGTATATAAATGAGAGGATATTAGTTCTATTGTGTGTGATGTTTGGTGTGGTTTACTAGTGATTAATAACAAAATTAAAGACACATGCACAAGTTACCATCTAAATTCCACACAACCATGTAAAAAACAAAGACACAAGTTGTCATCTACAACCTTTAAAATCAGATACTGTGGTTGTCCCCTATATCCATCTTTTACTAGTAAAAATCAGAATTTATGGCTTCCCTCCCTATGAAATTCTGATTTACAATAGGATCTAGAATCTAAGATAATCCTCACAACAACAAAAAATTGACAATACATGAAGAAAATAGTGAAAGGAGGCAAAATTAACACATATAGATGGTGCCAATAAATAAGTTTTATATTATAGTACAACATGTAAACATGTCTGGAACATGATTATATTACATCAGGAGAAAAATGTTAGCCTTTGGAGGCAAATTGGTGGCATACAAGTGGGAGCCTTATATTGGACCTCAAAACCCCCCTGGGTGGACCAATAGGCTCCCAAACACCCACAAACAGTCACGAATGGTCATGTGAATGTTGGGGAGGCATTCTTGGTTATAAATGAGGGTAGAGTAGGCATTGTGTAGTGAATGGAGGAGTGGGAGTGGCTCTAGGCAATCATAAATGGTCCAAAAGGGACAAAAACACTCAAATACAATACATAGGTGCCCATAGTCAACCCAGATCCATGATTTAAGGATTGGGAGCACCCCAAGGGACCAAAATCTCATTAATGAGAGTGCCTTAGCTCTTGGTTGACCAAAATGTGGGTGTTGGGTGCATTTAATGGTCCAAAACCTTCAACAACCTTAGGAAGACACCATTAACCAAGTTTGGACTATCTCGCATAAGTGAAAACATATGAGATGATGATCCTAGGTGATATGATGACTATGGTACTAGGTGGTATGATGTTATAACACCCCTCTTAATCCTGATTAGTGTAACCATATCAAAAATTGAGGCCTTGGCAATTAAGGCTCAAGTCACCTCTTACAAAATTTTATTAGTCCATATAACCAAGGTAAGAAGGAAAACCACATGGGAATGAAACCTCCCCTCTAAAATGGACATGGAGACAAATATGAAAGTGAATATTAGTCATCACCATGTGTCACCCACCCCAAGGAGTTATCTAAGATAGGTGAATGTCTTCTCTGTGAATCTCTTGGTGAAGATGTCAACAGTTTGCTCTGCGTATGGGAAATACTGCAATGATATCACCTGGTCCTGCACCAAGCTCCTGATGTACTACAAGTGAATATCGATGTGCTTGGTCCTATGTATCTGTACTGGATCTGTTGATATCTTGATTTCACTTTGATTGTCACACCAAATGACAATGGGTGAATGAAATGCAAAACCAAGTTCTCCAAAAATGCCTTGCAACCACACACATTGTGTAGCTGCATTCACTGGTCCTTTAAACTCGACCTCATATGATGATAAGGAAATAGTGTGTTGTTTATTAATTAACTAGCATATGGGACAATGTGCAAGCATGAATACATAACCTAGAGTGGAATCTTTGTCAGTGGAATCTCCAACCCATTCAGAATCAATAAATCTAACTAGTTCTAGGGGAGAACTAGTTGCATAGTGTATCCTGAAGTGTTTGGTTCATTGCACATAATGCAAGGTATTTTTAGAATCCTTCCAATGGATCTCATGCAGCTCCTACATATATCTATAAACAACACCTATTGCATAATCCAAATCAGGTTGAGATTGTGTGAGGTACAACAAGCTCCCAACTAGTTGTCTATACAATGAGTTGTCCACCAATGGAGATGAACCAAAATCACCTAGTTTTAATCCTGAAAGGAAGGGGCACTCAGAAACTTTACATTCAGAAATTTTGAAATTTAATAATAGGTCTAACACATACTTTGATTGGTTGGCCTTTATCCCTGCATCAGATTTCTCAATCTCCAAGCCAAGAAATTGTTTCAACAATCCTAGGTTAGTCATAGAAAATGCATTGTGCAATGAAGACTTAATTGAACCTATATCAAAAATGAAACTTATAGTGATCAAAATATCATCAACATATATAGTACTATGATCTTATTAGAGTCATAAAAATGCTGCAAATTTACATTAGGATCAGATTTGCATCTTTCAAAACCTTGTGAGAGAATATAGTTGTCCATCTTGCAATACCAAGCTTTGGGAGCTTGCTTGAGGCCATAGAGAGACTTCTTCAACCTGCAAAAAAGTGAAGGATCATGAATGAAACATTCATGCCACTACATATAAATTTCCTCATGAATGCCACCATGAATAAAATCACTCTTCACATCCATATGGTGCACCTCCCATTGCTTAGATGCAACAATGGCCAAAACTAGCCTGCTTGAGTCCATCTTTAGCACCGGTGCAAATGTATCTGTAAATTCCACTCCATGGACTTGAGAGAAGCCTTTAGAAACCAATATGGCCTTATACTTCACATCAGAACCATCAACAACCATCTTTTTCCTATAAATCCACTTACATTGCACTAGTTTCCTCTTAGAAGGTAAAGAAACCAACTCCCAAGTTTCATTGTCTTGCAAAGACTTGAACTCTTCTTGCATGGTTGTTTTCCATATTGGGTCATGTGATGCTTCTTCATATGACTATGGATAAGATCCAACCATAATAAAACACCTCTCTATATTATTTGAAGCACAAGTGGAGAAGCATTGTGAAACTGAGATCTGGTCTTCCTAGTGTCTAGTGGATCCCCTACAAGATCACCAACTGCTTGTATGGTTTTCTCAACCCATTTTTTCTTTGTGGGAGATTCATTATCTACATGCATGTAATAATATTCATCTTCCATATCAGAATCAGAAAAATCAGAAAGAGAAACATCACTTGCATCATCATTGAGTGGAGGATGTGAGCAATCCCCCTTTAACAGTTCAACCTCTTGCATAGGCTCTTGCTCGAACTGTACACTTCTCTCAATTAATGTTTTCTGAGGTGAGGGACCAAATATATTGTATACCTTTGCATATTCAGCATATCCAACCATTATGGACTCCTTGATTTGGGGTTGCAAGTATTTTCTTTTCTCTGGAGGGATTCTAGCCATGCCTTTGAGCCAAAAACCCTAAAATGAGACACATATGGCTTGTGGCCTCTCCAAGCCTCAAATGGAGTTTTGTATTCCAATGCTTTGTGTGGAACTATTTTCTAAACATATGCATCATAATTTATGGATTCAGCCCATATCTTAGGATACAAACACTTATCCTTGAACATGCATGTGGACATCTCTTTCAATGCTCTATTCTTGCGCTCTGCCACACCATTTTGTTGTGGTGTGTAAGGCACTAAAGTTGCATTTGAATTCCATTGTCTTCACATAGCCATTGTAGATTCTTATTGACATATTCCTTTCCATTATCATACCTTAATACCTTTATCTTATTTCCATTGGAGTTCTCAACATAATCTTTGAAATCTTTGAAGATCTCATACACTTCAGATTTTAGCTTGAGGAAAAACACCCAACAATACCTTGAAAAATCATCTATGAATGTTGAGACATACCTTGAGTTTCCATAGGAGGGTGTGGGAAGAGATCCTATCAGAACTGAATGAATCAATTCAAGAACTTGGACAACACTTCTTGCCTTCGCTTTGTCATACTTGTGCTCTGCATGCTTTCCAACAATGCATCCCTTGCATGTGCCTTTGGAAATTTTGATGCTTGGAAGTCATTCAACCATATTTTCTTTGCTCATATATTGAATATATCTGTAGTTGAGGTGTCCAAACATCTCATGCCATAGCTTGCTTATCTCATTAGCATGTGACAGGAGCACATTTGATGAAGAGTAAGGAAGAAAGTGTGAAAACTTGTACATTCTTAACTCATGATCTGCAATAAACTGCAACAACTTTGCATGTAGAAATTTCTAAAATTTCCACATCATCTTGAGTGAATGTCACTCTCTTGGCCAAAACCATGTGAGTCATTTGATAGACAGAGAGTATATTTGTTGCAATATCATGCACAAACAACACATTGTTGAAGTAGCCATTGTCAAGATTGCTCTTACAAATCCCTTTGGCTAGGATATTTGATCCATCACCCATGAGAATGGATGGACCATCGTATGTATGTAGGGTCGAGAAGGATTATTCTGTAGAAGCGATATGTCTTGAGGAACCTGAATCTATGATGAAGGAGAAAGATCTAGAAGATCCAACCACCATTGCATGGAATCTCTCCTTATTTTCAAAATTCAAACCTCTATCCCTCTTCTTTGCTCCATCTAGAAGGGGAATGTTGTTCTTCTCAAGGAGTTGAGCCATCATGTCAATGGTTTTATTTATTCATGCACTCTCAGGGTGCCAACCCTTATGCCAGTAAGTGCATTTGGTCTTCTCTTGCTTCTTCCCTTTGTCCTTACTAGGATTCAAACCCACGTCATAAGATTTGGGCTTCTCCTTGTCCTTCTTCTTCGCTTGCTGCTTTGAGTCCTAGGGGTTCTTCTTTCCCTTTGCTTGATTCGAAACACTTGCAGCAAGGGATTGATCCTTGGTGGATTTGATGGGACCCATTTGAACCAACTTATCATGTTCGTGAGTCAAAGACTCCATGAAGTCTGCCAAAGATGACATTCTCCAGTTTCAAACTGTCATTTTTCTTGAGTGAAATGTCGAAACAAACACTGAATATTGAGCCCTAACTTTGAAAGTATGGACAAAATCAATTTCTCTTCCTTCTTTTTGATGCCACATTGCTTTAGTTGAAGAACCAGGGATTTAAACTTGGTGAAGAAGTCTTATATTGTCTTGAAATGAGTTGGGCTCAATGTGATGAAATTGTTTTCAAGTTGGTGGCCTCTTAGTTCACCAGTATTCTCAAACAAAGACTCGAGCTTGAGCCATAATTCATTTGGAGTTGTGAGACTATCAACATGAAACAAGAGGTCTCTGGAAATGCTGATACATAGCATCCCAAACGCTTCATCCAATCTGTTAACTCTATAGAGACCTCCAGATCTTAACTAGATTACCATCTCGACCTTCCACTCAAAGTAGTTGAATGGAGTGAGAAAGGTGACATGATACTACTCCATTTGTTGTTGCGTACAGAATGACAAAGAAAACTGAACAACCCGCAATGCAAACTCTCAATCTTCTTGAGGAAACCCTAGATTGCTAATTCAAACCCTATGAACTCTCTGAATTTAGTTTGCAACTCCTTGAGCTCTAATAACATGTGTAATTTTGATTTACATCAAGATCTATAAGCTAAGAGAATCTTCACAACAAAATAATTTGACAATACATGAAGAAAATAATGAAAGGAGGAAAAATTAACACATTAAGATTATGCCAATAGCTGATTTTTATATTACAGTACAACATGTAAACATGTCTAGAACATCATTATATTACATTAGGATAAAATCATTAGCCTATGGAGGCAAATTGGTGGCATACAAGTGAGAGGCTTATATTGGACCTCAAACCCCCCGTAGGTGGACCAATAAGCTCCCAAACACCCTCAAACAGTCACGAATGGTCATGTGAACATTGGTGAGGCATTCTTGGTCGTAAATGAGGGTATAATAGGTGTGGTGGAGTGCATGTAGGAGTGGGAGTGGCTCTAGGCAGTCATAAATGGTCCAAAAGGGAAAAAACACTCAAATACAATGCATATGCGCCCCTAGTCAACCCAGATCCATGATTTAAGTAGATAGAGCACCCCAAGTAACCAGAAGGTCATTAATGAGGGCGCCTCAGCTCCTGGTTGACCAAAATGTGGGCGTTGGGTGCATTTAATGGTCCAAACCTACAACAACCTTAGGAAGACACCATTAACGAAGTTTGGACTATCTAGCATAACTGAAAATGAATGAGATAATGGTCCTAGGTGATATGATGAATATGGTACTATGTGGTATGATGTTATAACACTCCCTCCAACCATCAATCACTAATACAAATTATATTTATGGTCGTTAACTACAACCATCCAACACTAATACCACATATTTGTAGATGGTTGTAGATGGAAACTTACAATGTCTTGCCATCTACAAAGACATAAGTTTCCACTTAGAGCTTTAGGAATGTTTTACATGTAGTGCAACACAATTGCAAGACAACCTACTTAACTACCACTTCAATTGATGACTAGTTTGTCTTTTATATGTAGAGTTTGTTGAAGTTATCCTTTCATACAACTATGAGAGTAGACCAATGAATCCTTAGAAGCAATTTGAATGGCTCACTAGAAAAACATGGGAAAAAGGATCATAATAAGAATCAATCAAATTAAAAGATGATAGGCTTAGTGGAAAAAAAAAATCGAGATGCAAGAATTTGAAAATCACCTCATGACAATAAAATTCTATCATCAAGTCTCCATCTTTCATGTGCCCATAGGAGTGGGAATGGTGAATGGTAAAGTTCTTGAAAGCTAGACTTAAAGAGTGTTTAACCAATTAGATAGCTCAAATTATATAGTAGAAGGAGTACATACTAAAAGATTTTCCCTAATCGGATAAATGGTGGGATCAATGAGTTGGAAGAGTTGGAATACTGGGTTGAAGGATAAGGAGAAACTTGTAGATTTAGAAATGGAAGCATTAAATCAAGAAGATAATAAAAAGTATAGAAAGTAATATAGGTTAAATAGGGACAAGGAAGTGACAAAAACACCCCCTTTTAGTACTATGTTAAAAAATGAGCAACTATTTTTATTGTGTTTAATAACAAAAATAAGATATAAAACATAACTCACTTCTATAAAAATATATATATATAACTAAAAAGTGAAATTAACCTTCAACGTTATTATTTCAGATACTTAAATCACCCCTCTTACATAAGTGTAAAAAATCATTAAAAATTTTCATATTAAATTTACCAAATAATCTCATATTGGTAATTCATTAACTTAACATGTGTTGTTTTTGTTCACAAAGGTAAACAATGTGATAATATCAAGGATCAAAGGACAATTTTTGTGTAATCTTAATCATAAGATTATTTCTCAAGTGTAACTATCTCGTTAAAGTGACGTTGGCTAAGTATTTTAAAATATTTATTGGTAAATTTAATTGTAAAAAACAAATATAAAGAAAAAGGCAGGGAAACCTTGGATAATGTTATCTTATTACTATAAGATAAAGAAGATGAAAAGTGCTTCTTTTAAGTTAGTTTGGAAGAAAGGTTATTTGTTCTTAAAGCTGAAGAAATCTATTCACATAAACTTATCTTTCTATCTAATGTGCTTCTATGTTTCTATCTAATTTCATATATATTAAAATGCTTTCATTTTGGTAAATTATAAACTTGTTTATCATTATGATAAATGGTGAACCTACTCAATTCTCTTAAATAATTAGAGGGGTTGTCAAGATTATCTACTTTTTATATATGTGAAAAGATTAGTTGATCTATTGGATTGGATTTTAGAATTTAAATTATTGACAAACAATTTTTTTTTTGGTGAATAATGCTAAATATTTATAATGTAGTTTCATAAAATAAAGGTTAATTTCCATAAATTGAAATGGTTTTAACTTTATTTAACTAGAACTTGTTCAAGGTTTGACTAAACTATTGGTTGTTCCTTTATCTTAGGAAGGCAATATTATGAGAAACTTGTGGTGGCCTATGAATTTAAGGCATATCCCACTTCAAAGTTGGTTTCATTTATGTAGAGAAAAATAATGTTCATTCAAAATTACCCAGTTTTAAAGCTAACTTTAATAGGAAGGAAAATTATGTTGAAGTTGACTTTGAATTAAATGCCTAATTACATCCACTTTGAATCAAATGCCCCATTTCATTTGGTTTATCCTTTATGCTCCTAAAAATGTCAAAATAAACTTGTAAAAATGTTCTCTAACTTTTTATGTTCTCCCTATGCTTCTAACACTCTTAGGTTTAAACCAATAAGACAATTTGTTGTTTGTGCTCCTTATCAAATTAATGGGTTGGAAATCAAAGATTACATGTTAGTTAATTATGAGATACTTGAGGTTTCCTGTGAAGTTAAGGCATATCCAAGTTCAAAGTTGGTTTCCTTTCACTACAGAAAACTATTGTTCATTGGAAGTTACATAGTTATAAACCTAAATTTAGTAGAAAGAAAAACTATGTTAAAGTTTACTTTGAATCAAATGCCTAATTATATCCACTTTCAATGAAATGCCCAATTTCATTTGGTTTATTCTTTATTCTCCTAAAAATGTCAAAAAGAAACTTGTGAAAATGTTCTCTCACTTGTTATGTTCTTCATAGGCTTAACACTCACACTTACAGGTTTAAACCAATAAGATGATTTGTTGTTTGTGCTCCTTATCAAATTGGTGGGTTGGAAGTCAAAGATTACAAGTTGGTTTGTGATGTTAAAGGTGGTAAGTAACTTTGAGATATTTACATGAAATATAATCAACACTAAGAGCAAATTATTTGCATTAGATCTCTCCCATAATAATAATTGCCTCTAAAAATTGTTGTAGTAGACTTGTGCATAAGTGGTAGCATATTTTTTCTAAAACTAAGAAAAGAAAAAAAAAGTGTTGCACTAAATGAAGGGTACATTATAACTTGGATTTGGACTAGGCATCATGAAATTGTCTAAAATTTTAAACAAATATAATGTTGTTCTTTTTCGATGTAGAAAAGTCAAACTGGATTGATCTTAATATATTCAAATTTAGTTCTAGAAGTCATAGAGGAGAAAGTTTTCAAGCATTACATGGAGCTTCCTTTTTTAAGTAAAGGTTTTATTATTTATACTTCAAAAGGATTGCAATTGAAGGTCAAACACACCGAATTTATAACCAAAGACTTTTATAAAGACATAAATATTCAAAATTGAAGATATGTCAAAAGTAGAACTTGGAGTGGATATTATGAAAGGATGCCAAACTATGAGAGAAATATTAACACCTAGCGCATAAAACTTTTTAACATGGTTGAGAAAGGATTAATATAACACTTTGAAAATGGTGGCATTGTCCAAATTTAGGGTATTGTAAAAAGGGATATGATATTTGCTTAAAGACTTAAATTTTTTGGTTTAGAATATTAATTTTTTTACAAGCTTAGTTAACCTAATGGTAAACAAAGAGGTATAAACTTGTAACATCCTTATTTTTAGAAAGAGATTTCATGTTATTTATGATTACTTTAGTTAATTTTTGGAGTTTGTTATTAAATTTATATTTAAGTGCTCAATGAATAAGTATAACTAGCATATATCCATTTTAAACTTGGATTTATCAAGCACCGAGAGAGATCCAATTTTTTGAGGTGTACTTAACCATTTGGATCCCTTTCCGTGAGTTTAAAATAGATCTATGCTAGTTTATTTTTATTTAAGTCTATATGTTTTCATTTTTATTTTTTTTGACAAAAACGGTTATGTTGTATTAAATTTAGAAAAAAGGTAAGATTACAACCATTTGATTTTTGAAAAATCAGAACTTAAAGGGCTATCTATTCTCCTACGATCTTGCCCAATCAATCAGAATAGCGGGGGAAAGAAGGTTTACTGACATCTTATTCACACTAAAAGCTATTGCCTTATTTGTAGCCTAATCAGCCAAATCATTAAGATCTCGAAGAATGTGGAAATACTCTAATCTACAGAAGGTCTTAGAGAGAGATTTAATTCTTTTAATCATTCTATCCAACTTTAAGCTTTGACACTGACTAGCTCCATTCATTTCCTGAATTATTAAACGAGAGTCTCCATAGACCATGGCTTCCTCAACTCCTTTTTCCTTTAGTTACTTGATTGCTTGCCACAATCCGTAGAATTCCGCGATGTTATTGGATTTAGTTCCAATATTCCAGAAGTATTCCACTTCTATTTTCCCCTCTGGACGGATGATGACCCCTCTGCTTCCCACCATTCTTGGATTCCCCTTTGAAGCTTCGTCGAAGAACAACTTGAACATCTTCCTCTCTTTCATCCAATTTCTGAATTGAGGTTTTTCCATCCTAATATCCCAGATTTCCAACTTCCTCGAGATTGGATCAATGTCAGTAGTAGAAGCATTAAACAAATGCATCCAGTTCACCTCATTGGCTGACAGCTTTACTTTGTTCCTGGCAATTTGGTTTACCTTTATAACCTCTCCCATGGGAGCTTGCGTTTTGGAGACAATTTTGCCAGGAGGATGATCTTTGTTCTGGAAAATTCTGTGATTCTGTTCGATCCAGAGGTGCCAGCAAACGAGCTTTGGGAGCTTCATCCAACACTCTTTAATCCCCTTTTTATTGATCTAGTCCAGTTTGATTGCCTTCTCCCAATTAGTAAACCAATACTGAGCATTATCATGAGTCTCAATTTTGTCGAACCAAGGAGTGGTAATCTGATCCCACACATCTCTGGCATATGGGCAAGAAACGAACAAATGCATAGTTGTTTCGGAGCTGCCACAACAAAGAGGAAATCTAAACGGGCCTTCAAAACTGTGTTTTTCCAGATTATCACCCGTGAGCAACCTTCCATGCACCATCATCCAACAGGTTTTCATTTTTTCTTTTTTAATACTTAATCTTTTTTTTTTTCATGTCCGCTAACTTGACTAATATGAGAGGATATCCCCCATAATGAGTTGGAGAACATGGGATAATTTGATAATCAATTAATTACTATAATAGTTTGGAAATTGTGGTCTTTATGTAAAAAAAAATCAATCACCATATTGTAAAATATTACCAAGCTAATCACCAAAACCAAATTAATTATAATAAAAAAGTTACATCTCAAAAAATTGAATCTATATAAATGCTTAATAAATATAGATTTAATTATATTTAAGATCAATGTCAAGTATTTAATTTAATAAAATAGTAAAACTTATCAAGATCATTATTAATTGTTATAAAAAATAATTGTAAAAATTGAATATGTATAAATGCTTAATAAGTATAAATTTAAGATAAAACTATAGTATTTATTTTATTAAAATAATAAACCTATCAATAAACTATTATTATTAATTGTTATAAAAAATAATCTTAAAAATTGAATTAGTATAAATAATAATTGTAAAAATTGAATATGTATAAATGCTTAATAAGTATAAATTTAAGATAAAACTATAGTATTTATTTTATTAAAATAATAAACCTATCAATAAACTATTATTATTAATTGTTATAAAAAATAATCTTAAAAATTGAATTAGTATAAATGTTTAATAAATATAAATTTAAAATAAATTTATATATTTAATTTAATAAAATAATAAAACCTATAAACGATGCATTGGAGTTGGGGAGAGATGTGTAATTCTTTCAAGAATAATATTATTAAAAATAACATATTCGCTTAAATCAAATTTAAATTATTTAGAATTACATATATAAAACAACATAAATAAGATAAACTAAACCATAAACATTAGATTACATATTTCTTAATATTTCCATTTAAAAAAAAGTTTGCACCCTAAACATTTAAAAAAAAAATCTACACCTCAATTTAAAAGATTTGATGCTCTAAGTGCTTAGTAGATCCTTTTAGATAAATCTATACTTGTTATTAATTGTTATAAAAAAACAATTAAAAAAAAAACAAAATTTAAGTCCTATCAAATGCCTTCAGTTTTATTCACTCCTGTACATTGCTACCAATTTTCAAAATAACATTATGAACATAATAGAGTTGGCTAATTTTTAGACCATTCGCACTCTTTGAGGAAAGTTTGGCTGGAATCGAGCAACATAATTTGTTATTGAAAATGAGATTTGAGTCATCACCTTCTACTATCCTTAATATCCTAAGGCACCAGGTTAACTACCATATGAACAATCCTCTACTACCCTTTAAGGCACCAGGTTTATGCAATTCTAATGACTGAAAACTACCATTTGAACAATTTCTACCAAATTTTGGCCAGAAAACTGGTACAAATGGTATAGAGATTAGCCAACACCATTATGAATGCCCAGGTCAGAGTCCATTTTTTCCGTGTTCTACCCATTCTCCGTAGGAAATTTCACGGAATGCAATGCAGAAGGGAATTTGGTCATCGAATTTGATTTCAAAATGAATGAATTTAAAAGAACTAAAGCAACCTTCGCGGGTCGATACGGATTGGGTTTCAGTGGAGCAAACTGGGTGGAATTTTCATATAATGGTAGGCATCCCTGTAAATTCTTTCATTCGTAATAGATTAATTACTTTGGATTTTGGAAAATCAGATGACGCTTGGGCATTAACTGCCTCTATCTACATCAACCACTCAGCTCGATTCCAACAATCCCTTGCGGTGCCACTTCTTTGAGGGATCATGGAGTTGAAGATATAACACTACCGGAGTTTCACCAACCCTCCTATCCTCTGCTACAGATTTTAATTGGGTTCTCACATGTTGTATATTTACACTTCGCAGTTATGGCAATCGTACAACAGTTATGCAATCACAAGAAGAAGAAAAGCATGATGGTATTGTTCGTTGGCTTAAACTCTGACGCTAAGCGTGGAATGGCCAATGCCAACAGGTTATCTGTAAAACATATCAGAGCGTTGTGTAAACAGGGCCGTTTGAAGGAGGCACTGCACATTTTGTACAGTAGAAACAGGCCTGTAGACACTTGCACATATGTTGATCTCTTGCAGGGTTGCATTCAGAAGAAAGCCTTGCCAGAGGGCAGGGAAATCCATAGTCACATGGATGAAATGGGATTTAAGGGAGACACTTTGTTAGGAAACACGCTGATCAGCATGTATATCAAGTGTGGGAGTTTAGTGGACGCTCGCAGAGTTTTTGATGAAATGCAGAAACGAGATGTCTGTTCATGGACTGTGATTATTTCAGCTTATGCTAGGCATGGCCCTCATCAGGAGGCATTGTCACTCTTACGCCAGATGCAACAAGCAGGTATTCAACCTAATTACTTTACTTTCTCCAGTGTTCTTCCTGCATGTGCCAGCTTGGGATCGGTAGAATTGGGTATGGAGATCCATGAAGAGATAATCAGAAATAGATGTGAAGCTCATGTCTCTGTGGCGAGTGCCCTTGTAAACATGTATGCAAAATGTGGGAGTATAGAGAAGGCACGCGATGTGTTTGACAAAATGCCTGAACGAAATGTTGTCTCCTGGACTGCACTGATTGGGGGTTATGCAAGACATGGGTTTGCTGAGGAGGCATTGAGTCTGTTTGATCAAATGCGAGGAACAGGCATCCAACCCAATCAGTTCACCTTTGCTAGTGTTCTTCCGGCTTGTGCCAACTTGGCTTCTCTTGAAAAGGGTGTGGAGATTCATGAAGAAATAACAAGGGGCGGCTTGCAGTCTAATGTCTTCTTGATGACTGCCCTTGTTGACATGTATGCACACTGTGGAAGTATAGAGAAAGCGCGCGATGTGTTTGACAAAATGCAGAAACGAGACCCTGTAACATGGAATGCGATGATCACAGGGTATGCACAGAATGGTCTTGTTAGTGATGCCTTAGAACTCTTTAAGAAAATGCCTCAACGGAATGTGGTCTCATGGAATGCAATGATTTCAGGATTTGTGCAGAATGGGTTTGTTGACGAGGCTAGGAAACTATTTGAGGAAATGCCTCAAAAGAACATGAGATCATGGAATGCGATTATTGTGGGATTAACACAGAATGGGTATTCTGAGGAGGGACTGGATCTTTTTCGACAAATACAATTGACAGGTGTGAGACCAGACTCAAAAACGTTTGCCAGTATCCTTGCAGCATGTGCCGACTTGGCAGCTCTGGAAGAGGGTATGGAGGTCCATGGAAAAATTGTGACCAGTGGATTTCAGCCTGACATTGTTATGGTAAATGCCTTGATAGACATGTATGGAAAACTTGGGAGAATAAAGAAGGCTCGTGCTTTATTTGACAAAATGCACCAAAAGAATGTTGTTTCATGGAATGCAATGATTGCAGCGTATGTCAGGCATGGACCTGCTAATGAGGCATTGGAACTTTTTGATCGAATGAATCAGGCAAGCATTAAACCAAATCAGGTTACCTTTTCCAGTGTACTACCAGCATGTGCTAAGCTGTCTTCCCTGGAACAGGGTATAAAGATCCACGAACAAATATTAAGAGGTGGATTTCAGTCGAATATCTTTGTCTTAACTGCCCTTATAGACATGTATGCACAATGTGAGAGCATAGAAAAGGCACGTGATTTATTTGACAAGATGCAACTACGAGACCTGGTATCATGGAATGCAATGATTGCAGGCTATACACATAATGGTCTCATTAATGAGGCACTGGAACTTTTTCACAAAATGCCCCTACGAAATGTAATCTCATGGAATGTTATGATTTCAGGATTTTCACAGAAAGGGATTGTTGATGAGGCCTTGAATCTCTTTAAGAAGATGCCTCAAAGAACCACAGACTCATGGAATGCAATGATTGCAGGATTTTCACACAATGGATATGTCAAGGAGGCTTTGAAGATTTTCAAACAAATGCAAGTTGCAGGTTTGAGTACAGACTCATTAACCTTTGCCAGTATTCTTCCAGTCTGTGCTAACTTGACATCTTTAGGACAAGGTGTGGAGATCCATGGAAATATAGTACGAAGCGGACTTCAATTTGATGTGATTGTGGCAAATGCCTTGATAGACATGTATGCAAAATGCGGAAGCATATATAAGGCACGCCAATTATTTGATAAAATGTATCAACGAGATGTGGTCTCATGGAATGCCATGGTTGCAGGATATGCCATGCATGGATGTGGCAAGGAGGCCATCAAACTCTTTGAACAAATGAAAGGCACTGGCATCAGCCCAAACCATGTTACCTTAGTTAGTGTTTTGTCTGCATGCAGCCACACAGGCTTGGTGGACGAAGGTTGCCAAAACTTCATTTCTATGAGGGAAAAATATCATATCACGCCTACAATTGAACATTATAAGTGCATGGTTGATCTACTTGGTCGAGCTGGACATTTTGATGAAGCTCAAGATCTCATCAACAGGATGCCGATGGAACCTGATGCTGGCTTGTGGAGCTGTTTGCTTGGTGCTTGTACAATACATAACAATATAGAGCTAGGTGAATATGTGGCAGAACGCCTTTTTGAGTTGAACCCTAAGCATGCAGCACCTTATGTCCTCCTCTCAAATATATATGCTGCAGCTGGCAGGTGGGTTGACATTAGAAAGATACGAAAAATGATGAAAGATAGAGGAGTGAAAAAAACTCCTGGATGCAGTTGGATTGAGGTTAATGACCAAGTTAATACTTTCCTTGTAGGAGCACACTTACAAACAGAAGAAATCCATGCAAAGCCGGAGAAATTATCTTGGGAGATGAAGGTGACTGGTTATGTTCCTCAGACGACAAGTTTTGTACTGAATGATGTCGAGGAGTACGAGAAGGAACAAATTTTTCGCTACCACAGTGAGAAGTTGGCAATTAATTTGGCCATTTAAGCATACCAACTGAACAACTATTCAGGTTGTGAAGAATCCTGGAAATTGTAATGATTGTCACTTTCAATCAAGTTCATTTCCAAGAAGGGATGCAAGGGAAATCATTCCGAGGGATATCAACGGCTGTCATCAATTCAGTGGCAGACAGTGCTATTGTGGGGATTATCGGTGATGCTAAAGGAGGCAAGCTATAAAACATCCAGTCGCAGTCGTATAAGCTTTAGGCATGTTTTCAACAATATTTATAAGTGGACTGTTTGGCGATTGAAAAATTAAAATGGGGAATGATAATGTAATCTGGAGTCAATATTCTTATCACTTGGCACTAGAGTGTAATTTATGTACGTGTGATATGACATTATATCATGATAAAGCCAGGACCTGGGCTCTCAGTAATAGTTAGCCCGGTTTTAGCTACTGCCAAGAATGGACCTTGGGATGTGTAGCCAACAGTTAGAACAACTTGGCAGTTTTACATCATCTCAAGTGGTATGATGTTGTACTGATGTTTTTTTTGTCCAAATTTTAGATTTCAAAGCTAAATTTATTACATTATGACACCATAAGTTTCTCTTATAGTCTTCCTGAACATCTTTGCTATTGCATAGTAACATCATTTCATTGATCAAATTGATCACCGGTTGTCTAAGAATGTTCAGAGATTTAGATATTTATTTTTACCTGAACCGTTGTTGATGCTCATCTATTTTTGGATTGTAATATCTAGTCAATGCATGAAGCTTAAAATACATGGTGGAGTTTTCTTGTTCATATCCACTGAAATGAACTTGAGTATCAACTTATGTTTCTACTTGGATTCTCTAAAATTTGTGAATTAATCAGGTTAACGAATGATGCTAATAATGGGGTGCAGTCGCTCAATTAACACCAAAAATGTGAGATTGCATAACATAGTCGCGATACCTGAAGTACGGTGAGTACCCGGCTCAATACTCTTACTACTCCCATTGAATGAGTATTCACTGGTCAATACTTGTATTGGTGAGGACTCTTGAGTATCTTGTGCTAATTCTATACTTATCTATAACTTATCCTATATTAGCATAGATCCATCTTAAACCCAAATCTATCAAGTACTGAGAGCGATCCAATTTCTTGAGGTGTATTTTTTTTGGATATGTAAAAAATTTATATCTCAAGAAATTGGATCCCTTGGCACTTGATAGATCTGGGTTTAAAATGGATCTTTGCTGGTTTCATTTATTTTATTTTATGAGTAAACATTATTCTTTTGTGATGTGGGTTATAGTTGCACAACATGAGTGTTACCCACGTTAAATGACAATATCTCCTACATACTGAGCTGTAGAGCACCTTGCTACTCTCGGTGCAATTACGTTTTTTTTCTTCCAGTTTTTAATACTGCTGAGTATGCCAAGTATGTTGACAATTTCAGTCCCAGGGCAGGGTGAGCTGAGTAGGGTAACTACGATGCATATTGCTATGCAGTCCTTTTGATACCAACGACCTTCATATAACCTAATTTTTGTCATTGAGGCTTGAAAGTTGATACCACTTGTCCTAGCCATGTCTTGCAGGATACTTCCTGGAAGTGCCAGTTTTGTCCTTGCCTTTGATGGAGGGACTTTTAAAAGTATTTTTCATTTTAATCAATTTGCTTTTAGAACTTATTGCAGCTAGTAAACTGTAATATAATATACTAAGCACACATTTGATTATGCTATTTTTCAATGTAACCTTAGATGCAATTTTAGTAGCCACTGTTGATTACGATAGTTCAATGGACAAAATTAATGTCTAATAGAGCAAAAAGAGAGCGGCCCATTCTAGTCTATTCAATTGCCACCAAAGAATAAAAAGCCTAGAGATGTTCTTGCATTGCTTAACTAATACTCCCAAGGTCATTTAAAATTTGAGAGGTATTAAGAGATGATCAAAATTCTAGAAGTTTTATTCCTAAAGGAAAATTTTGTGTGAGGAACTAATGTTGAGCTGTTGTACTTGCAGAAAAGGACTTGTGAAGGGATACACCAATCAAACTTTTAGCCCGCAGAAGATTACAAGCCAACTAGTGGTTGCGTTTGCTGCTATAAATCAATGATCGAATACATACTGACGAAGATTGGTCTTAACACATAAATGGATTGGCATCACTTTTTTTCTGCACATGTAAATCCCGAATCGCTAGTTAAAACACTACTCCTCGTCGGCTCATGCACTAAATTGTAATTGAGGTGACCGTAGTTACATTAACGTACGCTAGTGCTTATGCTACATGTGCTTATATAATGATTTCATGATGCCACTGTGAGTATGGTTTGTATTTTATTGCCAATGCTTTGATGCTATATGTTACAATTGGCATTTGNAATGAGTGATTGAGCCATACATACACTTCATATGGGATTGGGTGGGTATAATTGATTGAACACTCACTTGGTATAATTAATATAGTTTATTCACCCTCTGCTGGTATAAACATTGGCATGCCATCATATACATTTGTATCTAATATTTTGGCCTATGTTCATCACACGCTGCCACAATTTCATGCATATTTAACTAACTCATTCGTTGTGCTGCTTTTCACTCAGTTTCATGTAAGAATGATTGTAGGGACTGTCCGATAAGATTACATTCATATTAGTTACTTGCTTACTATCAGAATATTACATTTTTTTTTCTATTCTCGTATTGGACTCCCATTAGGCACTGATCAGTAACAATACTTGAAAGAGATATCTTTGGCATTTTGGTGTCTTTTGTAGGATCAGATAGGGCTCTCTCCTAGGAGGTTTTGACTTCCGAAGTAGTTGAGGACAAGTGACTAAGGTGACAGTGGTCACTTGTCTTGCATATGCTTATCGGCGGCTATACCTGCCATTTCATCCGGTAAAGAGTTACAGAGAGAAATTGGTCAGAATCTGGAAAAAGAAGAGGATTTTTTTCTTTAAGAATCAAGGCTAGGAAAGAATTGGTTGTCCCAAAATTTTATAGTTCTCATGAGTCCCTTGCAACATCTGGCATAGGTCCGATTTAATCGTATCCCAACAGTATCTATAGAAGGAAATAGTAAAACCATCGGGGCCAAGGGCTTTGTCAGCATCCAGGCCCCACACAGCTGCTTGGACTTCTGACTCCTTTATTTTCTGTGTCAACATTTTATTGTCTTCTTCACTAGCTAACTTGGGTATATTCTATAGCATATCGAGGATGTTATTATTATTCTCCACCTCTTCGTCAAACATAAGCACCTTAAAATGAGAGAATGCTTCTTTTTTTTATCTTCAAACTTCTGGAGTATCTCTCCATTTGACCCTTTTATTTCTTTTACAATATTCCATTTCTTTCTCACTTTGGCTTGTTTATGAAAAAATGCCGTTTTTTTATCCTCAACTTTTTACCACAAGATTTTGGATTTCAATATCCAACTCTCCTCTTCGTTTCTGTAAGCCTTGAAGATTTTTTGGTTCAACTCATTTTCAAAAAGAAGATGGCTCTGGCTTATTTCTTCCACTTCCATGCTTTGTTGCAAAGTGTTTAGTTTTTCCTAAGCCCTTCTCTCTGCCGCTAGTTCGTTGTATTTTTCCTTTGCCCACTTTTTTAAAACCATTTTAACCTCCTTTAGTTTTCTCTACAACATAAAACATGGACAAACCACAATGTGATGCGACCATACCTCATTGATTTTCTCCACTGCTTCTAAAGCTTGAAGCCAAAGAGGATTAAACTTGAAATTAGGGAGCGGATCGTAGTCAATTGGATCAACCATTACAAGAAGGATAGGATTATGGTGTGAGGAGGACGAAGGAATGATAGAGGAGGAGATGTGCAAATAATCCTCCAAGAAATTGCTTGAGATAAAAGAATATATAAAGTCTAGTAGCTATATGGTGCCCAACCTTCTGTTTCACCAAGTAAATTCACCTTTTTTCTAGAAGGACATCCGTGAGATCCCAATCTGAAATAAGATCTTCCACCTTCTCCCTGAGAGGGTCTCTAACAATGGTTCCTCTTTTTTTTCTCTGAGAGAGAGTGACATTTAGATCCCCTGTTATAATGCTTCCAACATCTCTATTTTTTGACATAATGTTGAGGAACATACAAGTTGAATATTTTGTAGACTTTCTGGTCTTGTCTATTTATAAGTTCTATGAAAATCCAATGTTGAGTTACTATTTCATTTCTTTTCTTAAGTACTCGGTCATCCCAGAGAGTCATGATACCTCCACCTCGAGATGCCCCTCGAGAACTAACTGCAACCAACTCACTTTTATTCCAAATTTTCTTGCCTACTTTTTTCATTTCCTACTCTAAAAGTTTTATCTCCTGGATAAGAAGAATCTTGGGAGATTCTGTTGTTATTAAATCCTTTATTGTTTCATCTTAAGGTAGCTTCGCAGGCCTTTACATATCCAGGAGACCATTTTCATTATTTACCACTACTAATTTTTGCACCTCATATTCACTGGTTTCCTCCATTGCTTTTTGTTAGATTCTTTCCAGTAAAATACAATGACTGTTCTCGCCTTCCCATCCATTTGTCTTTTTGAGCTGCTTCTTCCCTAACATATCTTCCTATTTTCCTACCTGATTTTTTTATTTGGATTTCCTCTTTTGCTTCATCTTCTTATTCACTTGAAATCTTCTGCGATTGCTTCCTTGTTAAAACCCCCAATACAATAACTTGCTAACCTAAAAGGTCAGTCATCATATCGATAGGATTTATTTCAGCTTGATATAAAGGGGCTTGAGGAGGAAAGGCTGAACCTAGAGGCTAGATTGAGGGGGAAACCACTTCAGCAAAGGATGGGTTATAGGAATGGACCTGAGAAGGAAGGACTGGCTATTTAATAAATTCTTTTACAGTATTGATCTGGGTGAGTATTTCAAAATAGTTTGAGGGTAAGGATTTGGTCTGAGGAGTGTTAAATGGGACAAAGTATTTAGGGAGACTCTCACCAACCAAGGGATCGGGAGGGGGTAAGGAAGGGGCTGCTGCACAGGGTTCCACTGCTGTTGATGTTGTTTCTACTTGCTTGTATTGATTTTTTGGTCTTTTCCCCATTTTCCTTTTTATAATTTGCCAAGTTGATTCATTATTTAGCTCTTCTTCATATTGTTTAGCTTTTTTTTATAGTCCTTACAAAATGTCAATATTCATGGCAGGATTTGCACTTGAATGGCACTTGTTTGTAGCCTAGCTTCTAAACGTGATTCTAGTTATCCAGCTTGAGGACTATAGCTTCAGGGAGCCCTTTTTCCAAGTCTACTTCAACATAGATTCTTGTATCGGAAAACATATTTGACTTTGGCTCAACTTTATCTAGATATTCTCTAAGCTTATTCCAATGCTTTTTAATTTGTCTTCTCCTTGGTAGTGCAAGGGGAGATGAGGGAGACGCACCAAGATGGGGACAACATATGGCATGCCCAACTCCATATTGAAGTCGAGGGTCCATCAATTTAAGTACATGCTTATGTTGCTGAAAAAATAGGGCCCTCCCCGAAATATGAGGTCTCCAACTTATTTTCTTTCGAACAAGAAGGCATAAAACCCTCTCTCACATAAATAATGACTCATTCTACCTTTGATTAAAACATGCTGGTTCTTTTGCGGCCAGATATCTGTAGATCGAGGGGAAGACCACATACTTATGAATTGTCCAATGAGACCATGCTTACTGAGATCCAAAACCATTTATCTTGATGGAGCGACTAGAAGATCCACTTCAGGGAGGCTATCCAACTTATTAACAAACTTGGGGGTGGAAGCTTGGAAGCAACTACAGAAATTGAGGCTATCAAGGATTGAAAAGCTCAGTCATCAGGAGAAGGAGGGAGCATGGAGGCTTCCATGGAATCCCAGAGAAATCCAAGACAAAGCTCAAACTCTAGGGTTTCTCCTCAATGATATGACTCTCCGTGATTCTACATTGCAGTCTTTGATTACCTTCCTTACTTGTTACAATTAAGGTCTTAGTTCACCAATAAAAACAATGCTAATATCCATCACAAGATTTTATTAATACAATTATTGAGCATTATTTGTCAATCATGACAATTAATACCCTCTTAAATTCTCATTCCCATCTTTAAAATCCCAAAATTTATCAAGATGAAATCAACTGGGCCACTAGACGTGATATGTAGCAACAACTACAAGTCTGCAATACATTAAATATCTCTTGGATTGGAATCTGGGTAGTTGTGATTTTTTTGGTGAGTACATTCATCTTGATATAAGGTTTACCCTTACCAAAAATGGTGTTCCCATATCATGGATTTTGAATTATAATAAGAACATTAGTTATAGAGGATTCACAATAACTATAGGGTATGCTAGAAAAACAGGATCACAGAGCAATAACAATAAACAAAAACAAGATGCAAATATTAAAACACATTACAAGAAAGACATAGATATAACATGGTTCACCCAAGATGGGATACGTCCACACATTGGCATCCTTTATTATTATACCATCCAACAAAATGGAGTGATACAACCTGCAACAACCCCGCTGCACTTTCTCTCCACTCTCTCACATTCCCTCTCACACATTCATAGAGATTGGTTTTGCAATGCTACAATACAATACACAATTGTATTACAATGCTTTCCTAGGGGAATTACCATGGGAAAATACCACGGGCCCGTAAACTATTGGCCAACAATCATCCCAAAAATTCCTTTTGGAGGCTTTGCCCCCAAACCCCCACTAGGAGACTATGCGCGCCCCCCCACCCCCCATGTTGTGATGAGTGTACTGTAAAACTGGGGTATAAACACGAATGAACAATAACATCTTTGAATCTGGAAGATCAGGCTCCACAACCAACAGGGTATTCATAGCAAATCTAGCAAGTTTAAAAAACAGCCTATAGCTCTTACACTAAGAACTAGGTATTTGAGATTTTGGTGTATATGCTCACCTGATCAAGGTAGTGAATCTCTATACCAAAAATCACAATGATACATATTCCTAATTTTTAGTTATGGATAGGATATCCGCTACATGGGATCTGCATCAAGCATGATGTATCCACGTCAAATCCTATAGGTTTGTAAAACAACTTATAACGCTTAATTGAAATCTAGGTATTGGATATGTTTGGTGGACTTGTTCATCTCAAGGTAAGGATTCTCTATACCAAAAATCATAATGACTCGATTCACAAATTTTATTTAAAAAAAAAACAACTATAAGGGATCTACAACAAACTTAATGGTTTCAGAACAAATCCTACAAATTTGAAAAACAAATCATAAATAAAGATCTTGGTATTGGAGATTTTTTGTGAGTATATCCATTTCAATGGGTTCTCTCTATGAAAACTTGTGTTCACATTAAAGACACATTTAGAGATTTAACCAAATCATCATTTTCTTAAATTTAAATGCATGCCCAAATCTGGAATTCTGTTTTGCAAAATATATAGGAAAAGATTCTAGATTGAAATTGCCATGTGGCGAACTTAATAAGGCAATGCTTATAAATTAAAGAAGCTTTTTAAAGTCATCCATGGAATTAGTGAAAACAACCCTTTAACACTAGCCCTAACCCCTATAACCTCTACAACCTCTATAATCGCTAGCTTGCTACCTCTAATAACCTCTTACGCCCTAAATCATACAACCTTAAGACCGTCAATCCCTACAACGTCTAACTTTCAACCCTTAATATATCTAACATCCATGATAAACAATTTATAATATAACCCAAAACATATATAAACCTAGCCTATTTTATGACTAAACATTATAATCCTTAACCAATATAGCTCTCAACCTTTAACCCCTCTAACCTTATCACATGTAATCCCTAACTTGTATAACCATAAAAATCCTTAATACTCACAAACATATTATAAAACATAACTACAATACACCCTAATTATAAATCTCTAGTATATCTCTTGTAATGCCCCCGTCCCAACTAAGGCCAGAGGCACTAGGAAGCCCAGCAGAAACGGCTTAGACCAGAGTAGCACAACGGATTAAGGTGATCTAAGGTTAGACCAACAAGACATACAACCAATAAAATAAAAACTTTTAGCCCCTTTAAAAAAAAAAGCATGAAATTCAAGCCTAACATTCATCGGTGTGCATTCTATTGTATACAATTATATTGTAATTGTAAACATTGATTGTACATGAATAAGGTACTGCGATAGTTGGTATCTCCAGTAACAGTATAATTATTAAAATATACAATTAGACCATGTACTTGATAGTAGTTATTGGATTGTAATATTATTGAAAACATGATTGTAAATATTCAATTGTTGTTGTTAGCATCCACTTGTATAAGAATGTGAGGATATTAGTTCTATTGTGTGTGGTGATTGGTGTGGTTTACTAGTGAGTAATAACAACATTAAGGACACATCCACAGGCTACCATCTAAAGTCCACACAACCATGTAAAAAACAAAGACATAAGTTGTCATCTACAACCTTCAAAATCAGATCCTGTGGTTGTCCCCTATAGCCATCTTTTACTAGTAAAAATCAGACTTTATGGCTGCCCTTCCTGTGAAATTCTGATTTACAATAGGGGTCCAAACCAATTTTTTGTGTTCGTATTTTCAACATATCTCCAACGTTTTTTCTCCGCTAGCATTAATCAGATAGTTCATCATGACATTAAAAAAAATTAGGGATTCTCTCCAACGCTATTAACAAAGGTTGGAAATGAGATAACATTTGGAAAAAAACCCTAGATCAAACACGCAGTCCATCCCATATTTGACTATCAACGACAGAGACACAACAATCTACAGAATCTTCTTGTTTACATGATTGAATTTATTTGCCAAATCAAGAAGTAAATGGGAATAAAATCAAATACACTTACAATGCTCAATAACTGTAGCAGGTTGCCCAGTATCAACCACAAATGTGCAGAAGAACTCCCAGTTGCATTAAATTTCCAAATACCATCAACTCCAAAATGCTTAAATAGATGTATTTATTAACATAGTCTATTTCTATTTTGCAGAGAGAGACACTTACACCAGTACACACAAGGAGATTTTCCTCTTTTCTTTCTCCAAAGAAACTAACTTTCCCAAAATGAAATTTCCCAGATTAAAACAAATCCTCCCTTCCAAGAAGCAAAGAAACTACCATAACTGTTTTGTCTTTAATAAAAAACTTCTAACCATTTCCTAACTAAATGTTGAAAAATTCTCTAACTAAATGTCCAAAAATTTAGGAACAAATTGTTAATGCTTTAGCTTTAGCATGTGACCAATCCATCACATTGCTAAGCCTTTGGTTTAAGTTCTCGGCCTAATGCACCTACATCAAGCTCCCCAAAAGAGAAAATTTAATGAGCTCCTACTCATAAGATCTTCTACAGAATGACCTGCTTTTTGTAGCGTTGCTTCATCCATCCAAGTAGAATCCTCCATCGGACTATCTTTCCATTTCACCAGATATTCCAAATATTATTTCCTCTTGGTCTACTTGGTAACACGTGTATCAAAAATATGTTCATCTTCTAAACTAGTTTCCAAAGGCATTTGTTTCAGCCACTGTTGTTCTTTTCCTTCATCATGGTCAAGATTTCCAGAAGTTTGAGTTGAATCATTAGTTGTGTAGGAATACAAATCTGCTACATTAAAAATGGGTGAAATGCCAATGCTTGGAGGTAGCTCCAACTCAAAAGCATTCGCTGAAAACTTGCGGAGAATCTTACAAGGCCCTATTTTCTTCATTTTCAACTTGTTGTACTCTCCCCTTGGAAACCTCTCCTTTCTTAGATGAGCTAGGGCCATGTCTCCCACTTCAAAGTTCACCTCTTTCCTATGCAAATATGCTCACTGTTTATACCTATATCTTGTGTCTTGTAATCTCTTATTTACTTGCTCGTGCAACACACTCATGGCTGTTGCAAAATCCTCTCCATCAACACTTCTATGTTCAAGATTTCCTAAGTCTCTTAGTTCACAAATTCCTCTCGGATGCATGCCATACACGATCTGAAATGGACTATTTCCTGTGCTTCTATTTGGTGAGTCATTATAGGCAAACTTAGCTTGGGCTAATACATGATCCCATTGCTTGGGTTGGTCACCTACTAAACTCCTCAACAAGTTACCCAAACTCTTGTTTACAACCTTTGTCTGTCCATCAGACTATGGATGATAGGATGAGCTAAAATTTAGCTTAGTGCCAAGCTTCTTCCACAAAGTCCTCTAGAAATGCCCAATGAATCTTGTGTCCCTGTCAGAAATTATAATCTTTGGCAATCCATGCAATCGAACAATCTCATTAAAAAACAAATTAGCCACATGGGTAGCATCACTAGTTTTGAAACATGGAATGAAATGAACCATCTTTGTAAATCTATCCACCCCTACGAGAATTGAATCATTACCTCGTTGAGTTCTCAGTAAACCCAAAACAAAATCCATACTTACTGAATCCCAAGGTTTGTTAGGAATAGGTAAAGTTATGTACAATCCAGCATTTCGACTACTTCCTTTCACATGTTGACATATCCTGCACTTGTTCACGTACCTTTGTACATCTGCCTTCATCTTAGGCCAAAAATAAAAGTGACTCAGCTGTCCAAGTGTTTTATCAACACCAAAATGTCGAGCCAGCCCGCCATTATGTTTTTCTTGAACCAAGTTTTCCCTCATTGAGCAATTGGGAATACATAACTGATTGTTCTTGAACAATAGTCCATCCTGCAACATAAACTCTTTCCATGGACTCTTGTCCCTATTGACTGGATTTTTACATGTTGCAAAAGCTTCTTTAAAATCTACATCAATGTCATATAAGTCTTTTAAATAATCAAAGCGCAAAATATATATTTGACTCTCCTGCATGATTAAATATCTCCTACTTAAAGCATCAACAACCTTATTTTCCTTCCCATTGATGTGATTCAAAACAAAAGTAAAACTTTGAAGGAACTCCACCCACTTTGCATTTTTATGCTTGAACTTATGTTGATGTATAATATATTGTAAGACAAAATTATCAGAAAATAAAACAAACTTTGTAGGCATCAAGTAATGCCTCCAATGCTTCAAAGCTTGAATCACTGCGTAAAATTATTAGTCTTAAGAAGAGTATTTTTGTTTTGACTCATTTAACTTCTCACTAAAATATGCAATGGGCTTATCTTCTTGACTCAGTACAGCTCCAATTGTTGTCCCACTGGAATCACATCTTACTTGAAAGGGCTGATTGAAGTCTAGCAACTTCAACACCGGCTTCTCAATGATCTTCTTATTCAATAATTGAAAATTTTTTTCTGCTGCTGTTGTCCAATAAAATGGCTGCCTATCCTTCTTAATAGTGTCAATGTTTGGTGCACAAATACCACTGAAATTCCTGATAAATTTCCTGTAGAAGCTGGCTAAACCATGAAAACTTCTTACCTCAAGAATATTTTTAGGTGAGGACCAATTTACAATTGTTTCTATCTTTTATGGATCCATTTTCAAACCATCCTTAGAAATAACAAAGCCTAGATATACAGGATCATTCTTCATAAAATAACACTTCTTCATGTTAATCAATAATTTTTCTTATTGCAATCTTTCTAAAACATACTTCAAATGTCTCAAGTGCTCTTTTCTAGTTTGACTGAAAATTAAAATATCATCCAAATAAAAAATGTCGAACTTACCAATGAACTCCTTCAAAAATTCGTTCATCAGTCGCATAAAGGTACTGGTTGCATTTGAGAAACCAAATGGCATGACTAGCCACTCGTACAATCCATCATTGATATTGAAAGTTGTCTTCCACTTGTCCCCTTCTCTGATCCAGATTTGATGATAACCACTTTTCAAATCAAGTTTTGAAAAGTAAATTGCTCCACTCAAGCAATCCATCATGTCATCCATCCGTGGCAACGAAAACCTGTAACAAATAGTGATCTTGTTGATTGCTCTGGAGTCCGTACACATTCTCCATTCTCCACCCTTCTTTGGAGTTAGTACTGTAGGCACAACACACGGACTCAAACTTTCTCTTATTAGTCCTTTGTCCAACAGTTCTTGGACTTGATTCCTCACTTCTTCATTCTCTTTGGGTATCATTCGATACGCAGCCTTGTCTGGAAGACTTGCTCCCGGTATCGAGTCTATGTGATGACTGATGCTTCTTTTGGGGCAACAATTCATTTGGAAAATCATCAACTACAATATCATGATACTCATGCAACAACTCCTGAACTTCGATAGGTAAATCTACAATTTCAATATATAGAAGTACCACCTTTGGCTTGCAAACCACTACATAACTTACCTCTTCTTCTTCCATTTGTTGTAGAAATTCCTTTCCACATAGCAGCAGTACTTTCGGGTTGCTTGTTTCATCTAGGATTTCCTCTTTCAATGGTACAAGAGTGTGATTGATGCCATCCTTTTCAAATTTATAATAATTGTTTTTTCCATCATGTATCACTTTCCTGTCAAACTTCCATGGGCGACCCAAAAGAATGTGACAAGCATCCATTTTCATTATGCCACAAAGTACCTTGTCCTTGTATTTACCAATCTGAAACTCAACTTCACTTTGCTCATGTACCAATAATTGGTGTCCTTTTTGCAACCACGACACTTTATAAGGTGTGGGATGCTTAACATTTTTCAAACCCAATTTTTTCACCATTTCTTGGGAGACTAAATTGTCTATACTTCTGCTATCAATCACCGATTTGCAGCGTTTATCTTTTTCTTTACACATTGTCTTGAATAAGGATTTCATTTGAACTGGTTCAACAGTCTCCTTTGTTGGTTTCAACGGGACTTTGTGCATCATCAACACCTGTCCGGTCTTTGGCACATTCTCTGCATCAGGTGCTTGTGCCTCTACTGCTTCGATTTGAACTATGTATGTGTCAGCACCCCAAATTTTCACAAAAATTTAAAATTTTGAGATAACATAAAATGTTTACAATTACAGTTTGATAACTGCTAGAAGCTATTATAAGATATAAAAAATAAAAGTAACCATTTATCTTTAACACATCTAGACTGATGTTGTTTTAAATTTTGATATGTGATGTAAGTAATCTGCATTCAATTAGTTAGCTCTACTAATAGTTTGAATGTCAAGTAGGTGAGGAGTCATTTTCTAGCTGGGGCTTACTTAGCGATTGCTAACGTATCTGGATTTCTGGATCTTTACAGGCTTGACAGGTAATCTTTAACCCAGTAAAAGTTTATTAAGACGATAAATCAGATATATTTCTCTTAGCGTAGAATATACTGCTAGAGTAAAAGTTCTACTTAGAAGATTCAAGATTCTACAAGGTAAAGTAATGTTTCTTTTACTTGATCCACAATATTATTTTACTTAATCTTTGTTTCGTAGAGGTTATTAATGTCGCCCTACTGTTTGTCTCTTAACAGTAAGATCTTTAAGATAGATAAAAATTTCCTTCTAACTTTACTCTAACTGATTTCCAGTTCTTAAAAGAGTTCATGATAATATTTCATAACTCTTCCTTAGACATAAGAGTCTATTGCTATTATCATCATAATAATTAAAGCGTTGCTTATCATTATACAAATAGATCTAAGTTTTTCGGAACATAAGCCTATTGTATTCTTTTCAACTCTGTTTCAATTAGGACTCAACATGGTTAAATTATTAGCTTAACATCGCTTGTAGTTTATGAGATATCCTCTACATAAAAATCATCAAGATCGTGGTTGGAATTCTCATTTTCTTCATGAACAACATAATGTGACAATTTCACATTACCCTACTATTTGCTTATATGTGAATAAGATGCAATAAAATCCTAAAGAGTTTACTATTCTAACTCTAAATTTTAACTTCATCTTGATTCGATTCGTCTTAAAACTTGGTAAATATTATGGAGTTCCATGATCATGTACTTATAGATTTATATCCTACATCTAGTACTATAGATCCCTTTTTTTGTGTAGGAACTATTCTTGTGTATAAATGTCATTATATTTCTATACACCTTATTAGTTTAATTCTAATTCTTATAACTAAATCATTCATAGTTCATGATTATAAGACCAAGCTACTTAAAGCGTTCTCAAACCTGTTCAAGCTTATACTAACCTCTTAATCTTTTTTTTACAAGTTTGATTAAGAAAGGTTATAAAATCCTTACAATACTGGGCATCGAATTCATAAATAAAACCCTTGAGAAACAAGTGCATTGAATCCATATGCAAATCGGTTCTTTACCAAACCTATTTATAAGGTTAAGCATTATTTTTTAACGTTGGTATAACACTTGTTCATCGTCGAGGCTTGACTTTGTTTGGAAATGATATGATTTGGACTTTATGTGATAACATATTATTACTACATGCATAAAGTCTTAACAAATAATTGGGTTTGAATGATTTGTAGTGGAGACTATACGAATAACCCACCGTGGACTGAAAAGATTTGAGTACACGTCGAACTCTCCTCGCCATGCAATACGTGACTTATAAGCCTTACCTTGCAATCCTAAACTTCATTGCTTCAGCGAGGGTTTCGATCTCTGCTTCGTTGGGTTCATTGCGGCCATGAGGGCTCGCAGTTGCTTGCCTCCAGCTCCATTGTCTGTGCATTTTCTTTGAAGAGTCATTGTTTAGAGTGAGAGTTATAGGCCATAGCTCGTGAATGAATAGTTTTCTGCAACCCAACCTTGCTGTGCGTGAGGATAGTGTTGTATAGTTGGTAGTTCAGTGTTGAAATCGTGTTTTGGCCATTGTCACTGCTTGCTCCTGCTCCAGTTTTCAAAGTGGTTGATAAACCGAACTCAGTTGCCTCCTTCTTAGGTGAATGCGAGGTTTGTTGTGCTCGTGGAGTCAGTCTGCCTTCATCTTGACCTCGGTTTCCAACATTACAGGTATACATCGTTTTTAAGAAGTTGAGCAATATAACAATTTACAGTTTCAGTTCTTTACACCAGTTTCTAAATATGTTTAGGTTTTCATCTTGCAGGTGACAGTTCGCAGAACCTTTGGAAGGAACCACTACACAAAAGGACCGACATACTGTCTACGGGTAAGCCCTGGTTGCCAAATGGTTCTCCCCGCTTGTGCAGACCTTAGGGGGAAGTTTACAGTTGGAAGAAGTTACGGCATGGTTTTTACCCAGTCTTGGGTTGTTGTTCTTCAGTTTACTAGTTTTGGTTTTTGTTTAAACCCTCGCTTACAGCAGGGTAACTCCGGCTCAATGTTGTGATTTGTAAATGCTTGTTTCTCGTGTTTTTACAAATGTTTGATACTTGGTCTGTTGTTTTTCGTTATTTAAAACCCCATTTTACAATATGGGTGCACCGACTTTAAGCTGGTTTTTGTACTTTGTTTAAGTTTAAACATTTCCAGCCTGTCAAGCAATACACAGTTTCTTTCAAAAGCATAAGGGTTTTCCTTTGAGCTTGGACTCAGTAATGACTTAAAGCTATTATGGTGACTTGTAAACTAGGGTTTTTACCCTATTCGCCTGAGTAATAACAATTTTACTGTGTATTATTTATTTTGCGTAAAAATATTGTTAATGGCTTGAAGACTGTTACTCAGTCATTTTATGTAATTATTTTACCTACAAGCTCAGAAATTTCGAGCTAGGGTTTCCTAAATGAAACCCTTGTTTTTGAATAATTCTTTCAATTAATTTGAGTAGGTTCTTTATTTGTAAAACAATATTCTTTTTAAATTAATATTATTATCTGTATATATATTTTTGTTATAAAGACTGTAACCAGTCTACAATAGTTCAATTGTTCAATGATAATGTTTCAAATAGTAGAATTATAGCTTAACTGTTTTTCTTTTATTAAAACAAAGAAAATAATAAAGGGTTTCGACCCTGTAGTTACTCTTCTTGTATAAACCTGTTAATAAATTTAGATCAGTTTTTACATAGATATGTAATGTTAAAATTAATTATAATCCTATTCTTATTATTCTTACTGAAATGTTAGCAAGAATTCTTATTAGAGTTATTTGTAACATCCATTTAGTAACTAATCTGTTTTTTATAAACAATAAATATTTTTCATAAAAACCTTTATTGTTTATCTGAACGTACTAAATAGTTTAATTGTATCTTTTATACTGCATTTACAATTAGTTATTAAATAAAACACAAAGGAAATAGTGATAACATAATACAGTTTATTCTCATGCACCTGAGTAAAACAATATTTCATTTCTCTACTAAGGTATCTTTTTAACCTAATAATTCTTCTACCTGTAATGGAATACTGCTACTTCACTATCAATATATTTACAATAACAAAGAACATAAATAACCAGGTTATTGGTCTTTTGATACTAATCTACATACTGCAATAAAATACTTTGCTATTATGAAATGCATATTACATCTATTCATTTTAGTTTCTACTCATTTCATTCATCTACTTTAAATACTTTGTCTGTGTTGCAATACAGTCTGGTCCTTCCAAATGTGGAAAAACACAGGTTCGAATTGTTTTTCATCTATTCAAATTCATTCCTTCAAATATCTAAAAAGATTTCTAACTCTAATATTTTTGCAACTAAATATTTAATATTTAGATAACAATCAGATTCAGTTTTAACCATTTAACACAATAAAACAAAAAGATTTCAGAACCTGATTAAGCTAGACAACAACAGCGTTAGGAGGTTGTTCCTCCCTACCAACTCCTGGCGAGCGCCCAAACAACGCTTCTTCAGGACCCCTGAGCCTGCTCCTGGTCTCCTTGGCTGAGAACTGGTGGAGCAAGCAAACAATAAACTAGTCTAGTGACTCAGTAGTGACTCTGCACTCAGCAGTAAGATCCTTCAACTGAAAAGCTGCACTAGATCACTTAGCAGTTAACCTCTCAAACTCTTTCCACAAATTCCCTTGCCATTGAACTTCTTTGAAGTACATTCACCTGAATGTTCACTTATCTATAATGAGCAGCCTCAGCTCTCTTCAATGGGCATTTTTATAAAGATTCCCTAGGTCTTTTGGGTCAGTTGTCATTAATTGAGCCACCTGCTCTGATCCCACTTTTTTGGGGGATCATGACCCCAAATGTAGGGAGGTTGGCACCTGCAACAGTTGGAAGAGGTTTGAGGATGCTGCTACTTGTCTGTTTACTCTCCACCTAGTCTCCTCCACTAATTTGACCAGTAAACACTCTTTTAACAGCCCTCCTAAGCTATTGTCTCCACTTTCATTTATTTATAATTAAAATATTTAGAATTACATTTAATATCCTTGACTCTGCTAAGTCATCACTTGCAACTTAGCATAAAATTTAACATATTGTCTTTGAATAAAATCAAATAAAATAATTTATTTTTTTGTAAAATTGGGGCATGTGACATACACACCCCCTAAGAATATAGCATCGTCATCGATGTTATTTATTCTTCATCTTCAGAATTCCCCTGGAACAGAATTGGATATGCATCTCGCATATTGCTTTCCAATTCCTAGGTGGCTTCTTCTATACTAAAGTGCTTCCATTGCACCTTCACCTGTCCAATGGTGCAGTTCTGAAGTGTGATCTCCCTCTGCCCGAGGATACCATCCGGTTCTACCAGAAAATCTCCTTCTGGTTCCACCTGTACATCATTCTAGTTAACAACATGAGTAGCATCATGAACATATTTCTTTAATACAGAAATGTGAAAAACATTATGTACTCTTAAATTTGGTGGTAATGCTAATTGATAAGCTACTTGTCCAATCCTGGACAGAATTTCAAATGGACCACAGTAATAAGGTGCTAATTTTGCACAACCCCCCAATCTTAGAGTGCTCTTTTGGGCCTCACCTTGATGAACACATGTTCACCTACCTGAAACTCCTTTGGAGTTCTTTTTAAGTCTGCTTGACTTTTCTGCCGATCCTGCACAACTTTCAAATTACCCTGCACCTGTTTTACAATTTCTTCCATTTCCTTTAACAATTCAAGACCTAATACCAATCTATCCACTGGATTACTCCAAGAGATAGAAGTATTACATTTCCTTCCATACAAAATTTCGAAAGGACTAAATCTGGCTGACGTCTGATAATTATTATTATAAGCAAATTCTACAAGATGCAAATAATTCTTCCATTTACCTGGCTGGTCTTTCACATGCATTCTTAATAAATCTTCCAGTGCTTGGTTTACCCTTTCAGTTTGTCCATCTATTTGAGGATGGAAAGAAGTACTAAAATGTAATGTAGTGTTTAATCCTTTAAACAGAGACTTCCAAAAATTACCTGTAAATTTAGGATCTCTATCTGAGATTATTACTTTCGATATTCCATGCAATCGAAAAATCTGTTTTAGAAAGATATCAGCTATGTTTGCAGCTTTATATGTAGTTTTAACAGGTATAAAGTGAGCTATTTTACTTAACTTATCGACTACTACCATGATAGAGTCATTTAAATTCTGATTTCTAAGCAGTCCAGTAACAAAATCGAGACTGATTATTTCCCATTTCCAGCTAGCAATGGGTAATGGCTGAAGTAATATTGCTGGGTGTTGATGTTCAGTTTTCACCTGCTGACATTCAAAACACCTAGCGATATATTCCGCTACTTCAGTCTTCATATTTGGCCAAAATATTCTTTTCCTAGCATAGTTATAGTCTTTTGATATCATGGATGACCTGAGTATGGAGTTTTATGAATTTCATCCAGAATTAACAGCTTAAATTTAGGTACGTTAGGTACATACATTATGTCTTTATACAGTAAAAATTATTTGGCATTCAACTATACCCTTTACTTAAGCTTTCTGTTAAATTTTCTTTAGTTTTTGCTTGAAAATTTTGGTAAATTTTATCTTGTTCTATTCCTACTTTAAACTGTTCATCCAAATCTGTAGTATAAGTGCTGATAGCTGCTGTAAAATTCAGCCTTGCATTCCTACTTAATGCATCAGCAACTTTATTTTCTTTACCTTTTATGTGCTAAATTTCAAAATCATACTCACTTAGGAAAGATAGCCACTTAGCTTGTCTAGCATTTAGATTAGGTTGATCTAATAGATACTTTAATCATTTATTATCAGTCCTTAAAATAAATTTTCTGCCAATTAGGTGATGTCGCCACATCTTTAGAGCATGTATAACAACTGCTAATTCTAGATCGTATGTTGCATAATTCTTTTCATGAATTTTTAACTTTCTTGACTCATAGGCAATAACATGCCCTTCTTGAGTCAGAACATCGCCTAACCATCATTGCAGGCGTCAGTGCACAATATAAATTCTTTATTAGGATCAACTATTCTTAAAATAGGTGTGCTGGTTAATAAAGTTTTTAACTTTTAAATCTTTCTTCGCATTTCTGGTTCCAATCAAACTTCTTCTCTTTCTTCTGTAAAGAAGTTATAGGATTCGCGATCCTCGAAAAACCTTCAATGAATCTCCGATAGTAACCGGTAATTCCCATGAAAGATCGAACATCAGTTACATCCTTAGGAACCGGTCAATCTTCGATTGCTTTTATCTTTTCGGGATCTACTGAAATCCCTTACTTGGTCACCACATGACCCAAGTACTGAATCTTATCCTTGAAGAAATCACATTTACTAAACTTTGAAAAAAGTTGATGATCTCGTAATTCTTGCAAAACAATTTTTAAATGTTATTTATGTTCTTCTTCAGTTTTTTAATAGATTAAAATGTTGTCGATGAACATGACTACAAACTTATCTAGATACTTATGCATAAAGTTGTTCATTAAATACATGAAGACAACTGGAGCATTAGTAAGCCCGAATGGCATGACGACAAACTCGTAATAACCATATCGAGTTCTAAAAATCCGTCGTAAAGATGTCTTCATCTTTAATCATAACTTGATGATATCCAGACCTTAAATCTATTTTCGAAAACATCGTGGCTCCACGTAGTTGATCAAACAGATTATCTATGCGGGGAAACGGATATCGATTTTTAATAGTCATCTTATTCAACTAACGGTAATCTATGCAAAGTCGCATGGTTCCGTCATTTTTCTTAACGAAGATGACAGGTGCCCCCCAAGGAGACACACTAGGTCGAATATACTTTTTATAAATTAATTCTTTTAATTGGGACTTTAATTCATTAAGTTCAAGTATGTTCATTCAATAAGGGGCCTTTGAGCTAGGTACTGCACTAGGTACGAACTCAATGGTGAAATCCAATTCCCTTTTCGAAGGTAGTCTCAGAATTTCTTCAGGGAATACATCAACATATTCTCTTAATACTGGTATATCTTCCAATTTTAATTTATCTGTCTTATTTAGATTCTCTTCATCAGTTATTGTTACTGCATAAGCTTTACATCCCTTCCTAACATCTCTCTTAAGCTATAGAGCAGAAATCTGCCTTATGGTGGTTTTTCTAGGGATTCCTTTTAAACTTATTGGTTTTTCATCACTGTTTAAACATGTGAAGGTTTTATCATAACAATTTAAAATTACCCTATGTTGTTCTAACCAGTCCATACCAATCAGTAAATCATAAAAACCAAGAGGCAATACATTAAGCTTTATAACAGTTTCAAAATGATCCATAACTACTGCACATTCTTTTACAAAACAAGTTACCTTCCTTTTACACCAGTGGCTAACTGAACCAACCAAGAATTTTCAAATTTTTCAATAGGTAACTTACATTTTTCTACCATTTTAAGTGCAATATAACTAAGACTAGCTCCAGGATCAATTAGAATAGTTACAGGGGTTTGATTTATCATACATTCTACTTCCACCATGGAAGTCTGATATTCTCCTTGTCGATTCTCCAAAGCTCCGTTGATTCTGGGCATAGTCCTCGCTAATTCCCCAACAGTCATCTCCTCCTGTATGGTATGAATATTGCTAACAGTCTTCTTCCGATTATGACAGACTGAAGCATAGTGTGGGTCATTACACTCCCAGCGCTATATAGGTTCTTTGCGCTCAAAGTTCTTGGTATAATTACCATGGTTATTAGCAAATTCTTTACCCTTGGAATTATTCTGATTGTTTGGAGAATTATTCTTATTTCCTTGGGAGTTCTTATTATTATGATAAATTATGTCCTTATTGTTCTTAGAATTTCTATTGGGCACAAAATCCTTCTTCTTTTGTTCATACTGGTTATTATTTTTCTTGGCTTTCCAGTTGGCCAAGCTTTCCTTCTTCCAATTCTCTTCAAAACGGAAGTTAGCTTTCCTCATAGCTTCTTCCAAAGTCTTTGGATTGTCATATTCAATCATGTCCTTAATATGATAAGGTAGACAGCTGAGGAATCGTTGTACCTTTGGTTTCTCATCTACAAGGTATGGCACATACCTAAGTAGACTCAAAAACTTACTGTTTAGATCTTTCATTGTCATTGATCCTAATTTAAGCTCATAAAAAATTTTTGCTCTCTCTTCATAATATTCCTCAAATAGAAATTTCTTTTTAAAGTAACTCTTGAAGGTACTCCAATTTACATTCTTCTCTTTAATTCCTTTAACTCTCTTCAATTCCTGCCACCAAATGTCAGCCTTTCCTGAAAGGTTGTAGATAGCCATTCTAGCCTTTAACTGGTTAGAATAGTTATATATTTGGAAGTACTTTTTCATCCCAGATAACCAGGATTCTGCTTCCTCCCCCTTCTCAGTCTCTCCACTGAATGTTGGTGGTTTTATCTTTTTGAATTCTCCAGAAATTCCCTCATAAGGTTTGTATTTCCTTTTTTAGTGTAACAATTATCATCACTACTATCACTAGTAGAATGGAAATTTCGTTGTTCACCAAACACCTCAGAAGATGAACTGCTTTCATCTTTAGTATGTTTCATCTTTTTAGATTTACGTTGATGACTCGTATCTTCTGATTCAGTTCTTCTACCCCTACCCTCAGTTTGAAACTTTTCTATTAGGATTTTATTCAGCTCCTCCTGAGCCCTCGAAATCCTTTCATTCTCTCGTTTTACAGACTCCATTTCAGATTTTAGGTCTTTTACAGTTTGTAACAGTTCTAAGGAATTGATAGTTAAATCCTCTGGTATAGGATCTCTTGGTAATTTTCCTGGTTCAATAACTGCAGATTCCTCCTCTGCATATTCTTCCAGCCTTTCCATACATGTTTGTTAAACTTCAGAAAACAATTTATCTGTTGAATAGCATTTAAAAGAAAATACATTGACATAATAATTCAATTTACTGTTTCATAAAAGCTAGTTGGGCTTCATCAAGGCCTAGTGTTTGAACATTGTGCTCTGATACCACATGTCAACACCCCAAATTTTCACAAAAATTTAAAAGTTTGAGATAACATAAAATGTTTACAGTTGCAGTTTGATAACTGCTAGCAGCTATTATAAGATATGAACAATAAAAGTAACCATTTATCTTTAACACATCTAGACTAATGATGTTTTAAATTTTGATATGTGATGTAAGTAATCTGCATTCTATTATTTAGCTCTACTGATAGTTTGAATGTCAAGTAGGTGAGGAGTCCTTTTCTAGTTGGGGCTTACTTAATGATTGCTAACGTATCTGGATTTCTGGATCTTTACAGGCTTGACAAGTAATCTTTGACCCAGTAAAAGTTTATTAAGGCGATAAATCAGATATATTTCTCTAAGCGTAGAATATACTGCTAAAGTAAAAGTTCTACTTAGAAGATTCAAGATTCTACAAGGTAAAGTAATGTTTCTTTTACTTGATCCACAATATTATTTTACTTAATCTTTGTTTCGTAGAGGTTAATAATGTCGCCCTACTGTTTGTCTTTTACCAGTAAAATCTTTAAGATAGATAAAAAATTCCTTCTAACTTTACTCTAACTGATTTCCAGTTCTTATAAGAGTTCATGATAATATTTTATAACTCTTCCTTGGACATAAGAGTCTATTGCTATTATCATCATAATAATTAAAGCGCTGCTTATCATTATACAAATAGACCTAAGTCTTTCGGAACATAAGCCTATTATATTCTTTTCAACTCTGTTTCAATAAGGACTCAACATGGTTAAATTATTAGCTTAACATCGCTTGTAGTTTATGAGATATCCTCTACATAAAAATTGTCAAGATCATGGTTGGAATTCCCATTTTCTTTATGAACAACATAATGTGACAATTTCACATTACCCTACTATTTGCTTATATGTGAATAAGATGCAATAAAATCCTAAAGAGTTTACTATTCTAACTCTAAATTTTAACTTCATCTTGATTCGATTCGTCTTAGAACTTGGTAAATATTATGGAGTTCCATGATCATGTACTTATAGATTTATATCCTACATCTAGTACTATAGACCCCTTTTTGAGTGTAGGAACTATTCTTGTGTATAAGTGTCATTATCTCTTTATACACCTTATTAGTTTAATTCCCATTCTTATAACTTAACCATTCATAGTTCATTATTATAAGACCAAGTTACTTAAAACGTTCTCAAACCTATCCAAGCTTATACTAACCTCTTAATCTTTTTTTTACAAGTTTGATTAAGAAAGGTTTTAAAATCCTTACAATACTATGCATCGAATTCATAAATAAAACCCTTGAGAAACAAGTGCATCGAATCCATATGCAAATCGGTTCTTTACCAAACCTATTTATAAGGTTAAACATTATGTTTTAACGTTGGTATAACACGTGTTCATCATCGAGGCTTGACTTTGTTTGGCAATGATATGATTTGGACTTTATGTGATAACACATTATTACTACATGCATAAAGTCTTAACAAATAATTGGGTTCGAATGATTTGCAGTGGAGACTATACGAATAACCCACCGTGAACTGAAAATATTTGAGTACACGTGGAACTCTCCTCGCCATGCAATATGTGACTTATAAGCCTTACCTTGCAACCCTAAACTTCCTTGATTCAGCGAGGGTTTTGGTCTCTGCTTCGTTGGGTTCATTGTGGCCATGAGGGATCACAGTTGCTTGCCTCCAGTTCCATTGTCTGTGCATTTTCTTTGAAGAGTCGTTGTTTAGAGTGAGAGTTATAATCCATAGCTCGTGAATGAATAGTTTTCTGCAACCCAACCTTGTTGTGCGTGAGGATAGTGTTGTATAGTTGGTAGTTCAGTGTTGAAATCGTGTTTTGGACACTATCACTGCTTGCTCCTGCTCCAGTTTTCAAAGTGGTTGATAAACCGAACTCAGTTGCCTCCTTCTCAGGTGAATGCGAGGTTTGCTGTGCTCATGGAGTCGGTCTGCCTTCATCTTGACCTTGGTATCCAACATTACAGGTATTCATCATTTTTAAGAAGTTGAGCAATATAACAATTTATAGTTTCCGTTCTTTACACCAGTTTCTAAATATGTTTAGGTTTTCATTTTGCAGGTGACAGTTTGCAGAACCTTCGGAAGGAACCACTACACAAAAGGACCAGCGTACTGTCTATGGGTAAGCTCTGGTTACCAAATGGTTCTCCCCGCTTGTGCAGACCTTAGGGGGATGTTTATAGTTGGAAGAAGTTACGGCATGGTTTTTACCCAGTCTTGGGTTGTTTTTCTTCAGTTTACTAGTTTTGGTTTTTGTTTAAACCCTTGCTTATAGCAGGGTAACTCCGGCTCAAAGCCGTGATTTGTAAATGCTTGTTTCTCGTGTTTTTACAAATGTTTGATACTTGGTCTGTTGTTTTTCGTTATTTAAAACTCCATGTTAAAATATGGGTGCACTGGCTTTAAGCTGGTTTTTGTACTTTGTTTAAGTTTAAGCCTTTTCGGCCTGTCAAGCAATACACAGTTTCTTTTAAAAGCATAAGGGTTTTCCTTTGAGCTCAGACTCAGTAATGACCTAAAGCTATTATGGTGACTTGTAAACTAGGGTTTTTACCCTATTCACCTAAGTAATAAAAATTTTATTGTGTATTATTTATTTTGCATAAAAATATTGTTAATGGCTTGAAGACTGTTACTCAGTCATTTTATGTAATTATTTTACCTACAGGCTCAGAAATTTCGAGCTAGGGTTTCCTAAATGAAACCCTTGTTTTTGAATAATTCTTTCAATTAATTTGAGTAGGTTCTTTATTTGTAAAACAATATTGTTTTTAAATTAATATTATTATATGTATATATATTTTTGTTATAAAGGCTGTAACCAGACTACAATAGTTCAATTGTTCAATGATAATGTTTCAAATAGTAGAATTATAGCTTAACTGTTTTTCTTTTATTAAAACAAAAAATAATAATAAAGGGTTTCGACCCTGTAGTTACTCTTCTTGTATAAACCTGTTAATAAATTTAGATCAGTTTTTACATAGATATGTAATGTTAAAATTAATTATAATCATTTTCTTATTATTCTTACTGAAATGTTAGCAAGAATTCTTATTAGAGTTATTTGTAACATCCATTTAGTAACTAGTCTGTTTTTTATAAACAATAAATATTTTCCATAAAAACCTTTCTTGTTTACAGTAACTATTGTCTTAGTTTAGCTAACATTATAGTAAATAAACTAAGTACTATAGTTTATTTCTTTATTTATCTAAACGTACTAAGTAGTTTAACTGTATATTTTCTACTGCATTTACAATTAGTTATTAAATAAAACACAAAGGAAATAGTGATAACATAATACAGTTTATTCTCATGCACTTGAGTAAAAGAATACTTCATTTATCTACTAAGGTATATTTTTAACCTAATAATTCTTCTACCTGTAATAGAATACCGCTACTTCACTATCAGTATATTTACAATAACAAAGAACATAAATAACCAGGTTATTGGTCTTTTGATACTAATCTACATACTACAATAAAATACTTTGCTATTATAAAATGCATATTACATTTATTCATTTCAGTTTCCACTCATTTCCTTCATCTACTTTAAATACTCTTCTTGTGCTGGAGTACGGTCTGGTCCTTCCAGATGTGGAAAAACACAGGTTAAAATTGTTTTTCATCTATTCAAATTCATTCCTTCAAATATCTAAAAAGATTTCTAACTCTAATATTTTTGACACTAAATATTTAACATTTAGATAACAATCAGATTCACTTTTAACCATTTAACACAGTAAAACAAAAAGATTTTAGAAACTGATTAAGCTGGACAACAACAGCGTTAGGAGGTTGTTCCTCTCTACCAACTCCTGGAGAGCGCCCAAACAACACTTTTTCAGGACCCCCGAGCCTGTTCCTGGTCTCCTTGGCTGAGAACTAGTGGAGCAAGCAAACAATAAACTAGTCCAATGACTCAGTAATGACTCTGCACTCAGCGGTAAGATCTTTCAGCTGAAAAGCTGCACTAGATCACTTAGCAGTTAACCCCTCAAACTCTTTCCACAAATTCCCTTGCCATTGAACTTCTCTGAAGTACATTCACCTGAATGTTCACTTCTCTAGAATGAGCAACCTCAGCTCTCTTCAATGGGCATTTTTATAAAGATTGCCTAGGTCTTTTGGGTCAGTTGTCATTAATTGAGCCACCTGCTCTGATCCCACTTTCTTGGGGGATCATGACCCCAAATATAAGGAGGTTTCCACCTGCAACAGTTGGAAGAGGTTTGAGGATGCTGCCACTTGTCTGTTTGTTCTCCACCCAGTCTCCTCCACCAATTTGACGAGTAAACACTCTTTTAACATCCCTCCTAAGCTATTGTCTCCACTTTCATTTATTTATACTTAAAATATTCAGAATTACATTTAATATCATTGACTCTGCTAAGTCATCACTTGCAACTTAGCATAAAATTTAACATATTGTTTTTGAATAAAATCAAATAAAATAATTTTTTTTTTTTGCAAAATTGGGGCATGTGACAATATGCACCTCATTGTCTCATATTGTCATTCTCGGGACATTCAAAGGATCGGTGACCCAAAGTGTTACATCTGAAACAACAGTAGATAGTCTCTTTGCCTCTTCCTCTACCTCTACCTCTCTGGTAAGGTCTTCCTCCGTTACTGCAAACTTCTTTCTCTAATTTTCCATGCTGATTTGAACTGCCTTCATCATTCTTTTGTGCTAGAAGCTTCTCTTTTCTCGTTGATTGTCCTCTCCCTCTAGCAAAACCACATCCTCTGCTAGAGTTTTGCTTCCTTGTTATCTTTTATTCTGCTTTCAAAGCACACCGGTATGCCTCTTCTATTGTTCTTGGAGAAAGTATGTTGATTTTATCTTGGATATCTAACCTCAAACCATTGATATACCTTGTTTTCTTCTTTGGGATATCTTCTACATGACCTGCTCTCAAGTTCACCTAGTAAAACTCTTCGGTTTACTCCCTCACTGTCATCATCTTTTGCTTGAGATTTTGCACATGTTTGTAGAGAGTTAGCTGGTAATCCTTTGGAAAGAACTTACCCTTCATTTTTTCCACCACTCTATCCCAGCTCTTGATCAATGGTTTTTCCTTCTTTCAACCTGCACATTGTCCCACCATAGTGCAGCGTGACCGTTCAACCTTGTCACTGCAAATTTAACTCTCTTTTTTTCGTTAATCTCCTCGTACTCAAAATACTTGTCCATCTCGTTGATCCAGTCTATTAGGTTCTCAGCCTTCAAACTACCATCGTAAATGGAGAGTTCAGGCTTTGGCCTTAAAATTGAGCCCAATAATCCCTCAGCAATCTAACTTCAGTAGGTACTAGTTCTTCTTCTTCAGGTACCTCGTCGGGCTCACTAATATGTCCACCTTCTGGATTTCGTTGTCTTCCCATTTCCATGGATTCTAATCGAGCTTGTAGTCTCCTTATCTCTTCTCGAAGTTCTGCATTATCCCTAGGTCTACCTCTTTGACCTCGTCCTCTTCCTGCTGGTATGTTCATTTCTGTATACTTGTAGGAACAACATCGTTATGGCTCTAATACCAAAAATTGATGGCAATGAAGGGCTGAAAATCCAAAATGAAATAACACAAGACACCTTACACTGGCGTTGACCCTGTTCTTCTTTCACACAAAACAAGATTATCTATTTGGATTCCAATGCAGCTCCTTCTTCACACGCTTCTCACGGGAAATTTGATAACGTTTCCTCTCTCACCCAAAACACAAACATTCTGGATTATTAACCAAACGAATTCCACAGAATTTAAAAGTCTATTCAGGTCAACGCAACAATTAAACGCTCCTTCAATTTTTCAATGAGGCAATTTCCAGCTAGCTACACAATACTCTGTTTTTGCATAATGTAATCATACATTTGCAATGTTTATTCTCCACAGGCATTAATCAGATAGTTCATCATGACATTAAAAAAAATAGTGATTCTCTCCAACACTATTAACAAAGGTTGGAAACGAGATAACATTTAGAAAAAAGCTCTAGATCAAGCATGCAGTGATTAGAGAAAATTTGAGGTCTAAAATAGGCCTCTTAAGTAAAATAATAATATAATAATTAAAATAGTAAAATAATATTTATTAATTTTGGAGAAAGAAAAAAAACTACTTTTTTGTTCGTATTTTCAACATATCTCCCTCTGTTTTTACTCAATTTTCGATCAGGAGGGCTTGTTGGATGCAGAATTAAATTCTGCATCCATCAAGTTTCCACACTGCATACTTTTGACAAACCCCTCTACCTCAAAAACAAGAAATACCTAAAAAAACATGATGATGATGTAGAGGGGTCCCCTCATCATCACGTTTTTTTAGGTATTTCTTGTTTTTGAGGTATAGGGGTCCGTCAAAAGTATGCAGTGTGGGTACTCGTTGGATGCAGAATTTAATTCCGCATCCAACGAGCCCTCCCAATTGAAATTTGAGTAAAAAGGCAGGGAGATATGTTGAAAATATGAACAAAATAGTAGTTTTTTTATGACAAATATGTTAAGTCAACCATTATAGTTGACTCATTTTATTGAAGTTCTATTGGTTCTTGAATTCCAACTCGCAAAAATTTATTGTTGGCTCGTTTTCTTATAAGGCCCATTTTAGACCCCAAATTTCCTCTAATGCCATCCCAGATTTGACCATCAACGATAGAGACACAACAGTCTACAGAATCTTCTTGTTTACACGACTGAATTTATTTGTCAAATCAAGAAGTAAATGGGAATAAAATCAAATCCACTTACAATGCTCAATAATTGTAGCAAATTGCCCAATATCAACCACAAATGTGCAAAAGAACTCGCAGTTGCATTAAATTTCCAAATACCATTGACTCCAAAATGCTTAAATAACTTGTAGATGTATTTATTAACAAAGTCCGTTTCTATTTTACATAGAGGGACATTTACACCAATACACATGTGGATATTTTCCTCTTTTCTTTCTCCAAAAAAACTTAAAAACCAACTTTCCCAAAATGAAATCCCCCAGATTAAAAAAAATCATCCCTTCTAAGAAGCAATCGAAAACTACCCTAACTGTTTTGTCTTTATTAAAAAACTTCTAACCATTTCTTAACTAAATGTTAAAAAATTCTCTAACTAAATTTCCAAAATTTTAGGAATAAATTGTTAATGCTTCAGCTTTAGCATGTGACCAATCCATCACATTGCTAAGCATTTGGTTTAAGTGCTCGGCCTAATGCACCTGCATCAACAACTAAGGCTCAAGTCACCTCTTACAAAATTTTATTAGTCCATATAACCAAGGTAAGAAGGAAAACCACATGGGAATAAAACTTCGCCTCTAAAATGGACATGGAGAAAAATATGAAAGTGAGTTTCAATCATCACCATGTGTCACCCACCCCAAGGAGTTATCTACTATAGGTGAATATCTTCTCTGCGAAGCTCTTGGTGAAGATGTCAGCATTTTTCTCTGCATATGGACAATACTGCAATGATATCACCCGGTCATGCACCAAGCTCCTGATGTAGTGCATATGAATCTCAATGTGCTTGGTTCTGTGTCTTTGTATTGGATCTATGTATATCTTGATTTCACTTTGATTTTCAGGCCAAATTACAATGGGTGAATCAAATGCAAAACCAAGTTCTCCAAGAATGTCTTGCAACCACACACATTGTGTAGCTACATTCACTACTCCTTTGTACTCGGCCTCAACTGATGATAAAGAAATAGTGGGTTGTTTCTTACTTAAACAGCATATGGGACAATGTGCAAACATGAATACATAACTTGAAGTGGACTTTCTATTAGTGGAATCTCCAACCCAATTAGAATCAATAAATCCAACTAGTTCTGGTGGAGAACTAGCTGCATAGTGTATCTCGAAGTGTTTGGTTCCTTGCACATAATGCAATATCATTTTAGCATCCTTCCAATGGATCTCATTAGGCTCCTACATATATCTAGCAACAACACCTACTGCATAATCCAAATCATGCCGAGAGTGTGTGAGGTACAAGAAGCTCCCAACTAGTTGTCTATACAATGAGCTGTCCACCAATGGAGATGAACCAAAATCACCTAGTTTTACTCTTGAAAGGAAGAGACACTTAGAAACTTTGCATTGATCCATTTTGAACTTTAATAATAGTTCTGACACATACTTTGATTGGCTGACCTTTATCCTTGCACCAGATTACTCAATCTCCAAGCCAAGAAATTGTTTCTAAAAAAAAATAATTTGATTTTAATTATTGAAATATTTATCATTTTATTTTATTCGTATTGTAATAAACTTATTTGGTTTAACTTTTCTTTTTACTTCTATATTAATTTAAATTCCTTAATAATTGTGTTTAATTTTTTTCATATAATCTTATAAATTAAAAATTAAGAGTTAATTGGAATTTTATATTTTCTATATATATTTTTTCACTTCTATTTATTAAATCTCAAGCCTTAAAAGGCGGCTCAGTTGGTTGGAGAGTGAATCCAAAGGTCGTTTGATATTTAGGTTGGAGGTTCAATTCTCACTAACCCAACTCTTTAGTTCCTTTGGGGTTAGGCTCCCAAAATTGGAGAAATTATTACTGTGGATGTAGCGATCCCCGACCTCTATTCTAAACTGTTATTTTATATTTTTTACTTCAATCCTTCAATATTTTCTCATTAACCTTTCCTCGACAACATCTTCCTAAGGACTAGTTTCTTATCTTTTTCTATATATTAGGCCATATATTTTCTAATTTGCCAAGCTTCCTATGATCCTAAATATAGGTAGAGTGTCCACCTGAAAAGTCGATCCTTCAAATCTTCTACACAGTGAAATTCCAAAAGTCTTAACAATGACTGAACATTGTGGAAACTTACACACATTCACACTGAGATCATACCGTTATTTTATTTTATAGATCAATAAATATATCTATTATTTTATCTGATAGATTCAAGATATACATATATTATTCTCTAGTGACCATATCTACAAAACATTGGAAAAAACAATTACTTAACAATAAAAAAACATATAATTAATTTGACTATAATTCAACTAATTAACTATCTTATTTGAAAATATGTCATATAGATTTCTCCTAATTATTTTACTCGCCAAATTTTTGCCTAGATTTCTTTTTCCCAATACACATTTCTTTTGTAAGATCCCCAATTTCTTTTGCTTTGTCCTCCACCCACCTAATGATCATTAGTTGACATATTTTAGTCGAGTAACAAAATAGTTATTTCTTTTTTCCGCTACATTTTTGGTAGGCTTGGTTTAGGAAGCGGAATTGTTGTAAACTAGTGCTACTTGTTTTTTATAACATTCAACAACCCACATTGAAGGTTAATAATCATTAACAAAATAATCCTTGGTGGATCTCAAGTCGACTTAAAGTCTAATTGGGGATTAGGATTAGGGTTCACAAGTTCTGATGTATAGTCTCTGGAACTTCTTTGGTAGTTCCATAACTGAAATATGCCCCCCCACAAGTTTTTAAATGATGAATGAGGTTTCCAAGTTCCATTATGAGAGAGTTATGCTAAGGATTAGAAATTAGTTTTATTTATTGTTAACATGTTTTATTGATAGCAAGACATATTCCAAGGGTGTAGTGAAGGTGAGGGTTTAAGCCCTACTTCTGGTTTTCATGAATAATATTGCTTTCTTGCATTTTTTTATTATTAGTGGTTAACCTTTTTTTTCTTAGCATTAATCTTGCAAACAACTTGCAACATAAATCTAGATTTAGAGCAAGTTTACTAATATGAATGAACTCGAGAGTTTCCATTCTCTCTTTCACTTTATTTTCGAACTCTGAAACATATTTGTACGACCCCAAAAAACATCAAGATAAGCTTTGGATGATCATTACAATGAGAGTAGTGAGGTGCTCTACAACCACGTATGGGGGAGATGTTTTAACATACCGTAATGTAACATAATGTATGTAATATTTCCAAAGATAAAAAGTAATTAAAAAATTCATGTTCTCTCGTAAAATAAAAAATAATTAAAAAAATCATTCTTCACTCGGAAAAATAAAAAAATAACAACAACATAGATCCAGCTTAAACCCGAATAATTTTTTAAGGTGTAAATTTTTTTCAGACGTGTAAAAAAATTAAGATAAATCAAATTACACCTAAAAAAAATGGATCCCTCTCTGTGCTTGATAGATCCAAGTTTAAGATGGATCTATGTCGGCTTAACGGGTTTAAATCCATCACAACACATCATCCTCTACATCCTAGTAAAATTCAGAGAGGAAATTTTCCCACATCCTTATGTAATGTTAGGGAATTGGCATATGCTCGTTTTGAGCTAATTTCTCAAGATTTTTCCAACACCGATAAGTGGAAATAACATTGCTATTGGCCAAAATAAATAATTGTACATGAAAAAGTATTAGTTGTCATCCTTTTACACTTGAGTTGGTAGTGAATTTATTCTGCAATGATTTGCACCCATTCAATATGTGTTCCTCCTTGAGTAATTAGAGACAACAAATATAGTCATTCCCTCCACTAGACATTTTTTGTCTCCTTTATCGTTTTCATTAATTTTGGCTTAATTTTGAATCAAATATCCAAATCCAAAACACAAATTATAGTTTAGAACATGTATTCTCTTCTAGGGGGTCACAAGTTCAAATCTAAATTGGTAGGATATGAATGTCTCCATACACTTTAACAGTCAAATTGCTATGTGGAAATGATCACTTGTCCCACAAATAAAATAGTCACATATACTATTTTATATCTAACTTAGTCATAACTTTTAAAATAAATTATTATGATTTTATTATAAACCCAATATTGTAATACAAAACTTACATTCATAACTCTAATACATTATATAGTGTTAACATCATGTTTGAGCTAAGTGGTTGGAAGGGGACCAGACCAGAGTAAATGTAAGGTGAGGCCTAAAATTCCATATCTTATGACCTAGAGGTGTGTAAACAGGGTTTAGAGATTGTTTAGAAGACTTATTCCTAAGTCTAAAATGTGAGAATTGGAACAAAATGCTTAAACGCGGCCTTGGAAATCAGTCTTGTATGAAAAATCGGCTTCAATATTAAGTCTCGGTGAGAAAAGACAGAGCATATCTGCCAAGGAGGAGATCAACGACTATAAACAATTCCGCAAGGGTAAGCTGCACACTCCAAATAATTTTGGCTATCTGCAGAATGGTGTTAAACATAAGATGAAAGTGGCCGTCAGATTAGGAGATGAAGAAGATCTACGGTGGAGGTGGATTCCGCTGATCTAACATGCACGAGGAAGTAAGATTTGGAAATCAACGGAGTTGGGTCGAGCTAGCATATTTCAATGGTGGAGATCTAAGCCACAAAAGATAGGACACTCTAGAAAAATCCCACAAGAGAAAGGTGTCAGGAAGATAACAAATCCGCAAAGATAAGATGAGATACGCATCTGATCTCAAATCAACGGTCAAGACGGAGTCCGCACAAAATTGACGGTTGTAAAGAGTTGCGGAAAAGGAATCCCAGGAGGGAAATTGCGGAAGTTGAACTTCGGGAAAAGTTGGATCCGAAATCCACAATCCACAAATTTGCGGAAGGAATACTGCGGAAGTAAGGTTGGGGAAGTCCGGTTGTGAAATTTGGTGAACCTATAATCCGCAATCCAAAACTTTGTGGAAAGAAGCTTATGGAAAAGGAATTGCGGAAGTTGAACTTTGGGAAAATTCAGATCCAAAATACGCAATCTGCAAATTTGCGGAAGGAAGCTTGTAGAAGGAATCTCATGGAAGCAATATTGCGGAAGGTCGGTTGTGAAAATCGGTGAACCCGACAATCGAGATCTACAATTTTGCGGATGGAAATTGTTGAAAGGATCTTGCAGGGCTACACGTTCTGAGGGCTCAGATCGAGACCCAATCCAGATCAGGGCCCGATCCATATCAACGGATCGTGATGATTCCGTGGATTAAAGATGCATGGGTGAATGAAAACTTCAAGGCTCAGCGGAATGTGGAAGAGGTTGGAAAGCAGATAGTGGTTGTGCAACCGGTCGCTACATAGTCAAATAAGAGAGTGTTTGAGGAACCTTTACTCGGATATCATAACCCCTCCTTTACCTCTGCACCAGAAGGCCGTCGAAGATGTTCTGAACAATCATTTTCATCAAGCGAGTCTGATACCCCTAGATGTCAAGGTTTTTCATTTTGATCAGTCACACATATCATAGAGTGCTTTCCCAATTTGTTTTGTGATCATGGCAAATCTGCCACCTAAGAATTTGTTAGTATTTTGTACGTTCGGGTTTGATTCCCATGAGGTAACTAATTTTGGCGCTATGTTTCAAGATTGGTGTCGAGATAAACTTACACTATAAATATAACCTCAATAAAGGAAAAAGGGGTTCGACATTCATTTTGGAAGCCTCTCTGCTTGCTTTTGTAGATCTGAAACTCTTCTTGGAATTAATTAATGCAGAAGTGATTTTTGAATTCTTGAGATTCATTAAAGTGTTCAATGTTTAGTCTTTGTTTTCTTGTATGCTTCATTTTCATACATGTGTAGAATTATTCTAACACGTTTCTAGATTGTATGCAAGGAATTCGTTCTCTGTTAAACACTCCTTTCATCAAAAATCATATTCGTAATGTGTTTATAATGATTGTCATGGAATTCACCCTCTGTTAGGTGCTCTATTTCGATTATTAGCCTTTATTGTTGCTTCTACTAAAGGAGTTTCAAGAGATTCATCCACATATAGGTGCCTCTCGTTTCACTAGGCTTCTTCTGATTTTCACCTGCCATCCCTTAAATTTATGTGACTGAATGTTAACACTCGTGTTGCCTCAGATTCCGAAGGATAATCACAAATCATTATGTTGTAAGCCCTTAAATGTTTCAGACTTCGACTCCATTTCCCAAAGATGTTTTTTGTTTGTCTGTTCACATATACAATCTATTCGTGACAAAAATATAGCCTTCTGAGTACTTGCTACAAGATATATATGTATATATGTGAATGGTCCCTGAGACCCTGAGAGATCCCTCTCTGGCTGTATAGGATAGAATATACCCTAAATACTGGTTTGAAATGGTTACCCCAATGATTTCCTACTCACAACCATAGGAAAATTACCGGGGACTAATTGCTATTATCCAGGCTTCATTTCCTGGGACTAATTGCTATTATCTCCTCGAAGGAAGGACATTGTCATAGTTGTACGACCTGGTTGTGCAGTTGGTCATAGACACATGTTGGTTGTATATGCTATGGAGACTCCACTGGGAATATTGGCGACCAAAAGGACCAATATGAGGAGAAATCCTGATGCTGAACCTTTTCAAGAATTTTTTGATCCAGAGAGACTGATTCGGAAGGCCAAGAAGCTTCAAAGGTCAATTATATCTCAGTTAGATAGAACTCTTTTGTTATCTGTTGAAGGTGTTGTCTCTATTAATGATATATCTGAACATTGTGAGGAAGAATTGGAGCTAGTTTTCCCAAGGACTAAGTCTGATTCCACCCTCTCTAAAGTAGTTTTAGACCCCTCTGCATTCAAGTTCTCCATTACTTCCTAGTCACCTGAGATATCAGAGCCTCTAGGTAGGGATTTCCAACCCTTATCTGACCGAGAGTGCCCCCTATTTTCCTCTAAATTATCCTCATTAAACTCCACTACCATAGGCATTCTGCTTCCATATCCTTATCTCCCATCACTTCAAAGCTTAAGAAGTCTTCATCATCATCCAGATTCACAACCCCTCTTAGCTCTGCATTTCCTCAAAGCACAGTGATTTCGTCTGCAACACCAGCTTCAATTCTCTTGGAAACCCTGCTATAACCCCAGGAATGGCTAACAGGTTTTCCCCTATACTTCTCCCTGCTGCTCTTCATGACCTACCCCAGGGGTATTCCCAAAGACTCAAACAATTTAACGAGAAGAGGGGGTATTCAACTGAAGAACACTTGGAGGAAGTAGACCATGATGATGTTAAAGTTAGACTGTTTTCCCAAAGTCTTGTTGGAGAAGCAAGAAAATGGTCCAAAACCTTCTAGACAACTCCATTTTGAACTATCAAGATTTTGAAGATTCTTTCAAGGACAAATGGGAAGACAAGAAAAACCCCGAGAAGTATTTGTCCCAATACCATTCCATGAGGAGGAGGGAGAGTGAATCTATCCAAGAATTTTCTAACAGATTTATGAAGATATATAATTCCATCCCTGCCTAATTCAAACCTTCCCTTGGTTCTTCCTAACTCCAATATGTTGAAGCCTTTGATAGTGAATTTACCTTGTTGCTAAGTGAAAGAAGATCAGCCTCCCTAGCCGATATGATGAAAGATTCCATAGAGGTAGAGATAAACTTAACTGTTGCTAGAAAGAAGAAGAGGGATGAGGGAGAATGGAGGAGAGAAGAGGGAGATAGAAGGAAGGATAAATAGCCTGAACAACCTTAATACTCCAATTCACAAGAGGCTAGAATGGACATGATGATGAAAATCATGGAAAAGTTGATGGAGAGACTCATTGTGGACAATAGACCACCTCCCAGGGAAAATCAAGAGCAGCAGAATAAAAACTAGAATGTTAGAGGACCCCAAGTCCTCCAAAACAGGTAGAGAGATCAGAGTAACCCTCATGATTAACCTGTCAATCCCCTGTTTCAGGAGAATTATGTGGAGCAATATTATGGAAATCAAGTTGAGGATGAAATTCACCAACTGGACACCAACTCATCCTCTGCCTTTTTAACCAACGAAGAGCATGATAATTCCTGTCATGAAATAAAGGAGCTTCCTGTTGAAGAAACAAAGGAGTTTAAGAAGGGGTATCAACTTGTTGTCATGGATCTGCAGAGGCAGATTGGTCTGAGGAACATAGATGTTCCTATTATGGGGAATAAAGATGCAGTAAACAAAACCTCTACAAGTAAGCCAAAGAATAATACACCCCCTAAGGATACCTCCAAGAATGTAGCAGGGAACAAAGGGAAGGAAAAGAAAGAAGATAATCCAAGGAAATCGTATCAAGGACAAACTTCTTTCAATCTACAGACCGAAATAGCAAAAATCAAAATCTATGTCCCTCTAATTGAATTGTTAAAAAATTCTGAGTATAAGTCCAAAATCACGAATGTATTGAAGCCTCCAGAAGAAATCTCTGCAATATCAGATTCCCTAAATCTTCAAGATGATATTCCCACCATCCTATTTGGACCCCATGTAGATGAGCCTTCTGAGTAAGATGTCCCTCCCTTCTATGTTAGTCTAAACATTCATGATTCCATACTACACATTTCCATGCTTGATTCAGGAGCTTCACACAATCTGATGCCCAAGAAGATCATGGATATACTGGGATTGGAGGTGACCAGGCCATATAAAGACCTTTTCTCTTTTGATTCCAGTAAAGTTAGGTGCCTAGGATTGATCAAAGATTTGGTCATCTCTTTGGCTCAGATCCCTACCAAAATCCTTGTCATGGACGTAGTTGTGGCTGCCATTTTTCCAAAGTTTGGAATGTTGTTGTCAAGATCCTGGGCGGCCAAACTCAAGGGTGCGCTTCAAATGCACATGTCATATCCCACCATCCCTGTTTTCAGGGAACAGAGGAGGATTCTTAGAGAGAAAAATTTGGCATACATGTTGAGCAGTGTTGGAAATCCAAATAACCACTCCATCTATTCGTTGGACAATGAGATGGGATCAGCCATTTTCTTTACAGAGGGAGGCAAAGGTGGTTTTAGTTCACAGAATGCTTCATTTGTGCTCACTCAGGAAGAACTAGAAGGATTGTGGAATGTGAGTTTTGATGGGGCAATATGCAGAGATGGGGCAGGAGTTGGAGTTTGGGTGAAACCCCCAGAAGGAAGAGCCTTAAATTATTCCTATAAATTTGCCTTTGATTGCACAAATAATCAAGCAGACTATGAGGCTACGATGTTAGCAATTCAGATCCAAAAATATTTCCAAGTCAGGAGGGTGGTGATACATGGGGACTCCAATTTGGTGATTAAACAAATGTAAGGCAAGTATCGGGCCATACATCCCAGGATGAGAAGCTACATGAATGTTGCCCTAGATTTTATAGTATGTTTTGAAGAATGCAAGTTTAATCTGATTCTCATATTGCATAATTGTATAGATGACTCTTTGGCCACTTCTACTGCTATTTTCAAAATTCCCACATACCCCAATAGGAAATATGAGATTGAAGTTAAGCACAAACCCTCTGTCCCAAACAATGTTAAGAATTGGCAGGTCTTTGAGGATGACAAACAAATTCAGAATTTCCTTAATCTCACTGGGGAGTTTGATGGCTTGATCATTGATGAAGGTAACATGCTCCTGAAAGGGTCTACTCTCACCCATGAGTGTCTGCAAAGTCAAACTGATGTTCCTAAAGAAATTCCATGGGTTGATATTGTTGTTCCTACTGAGGGTGTTGTTGGCAGCGAAACTAAAGGAGTTGTTGGGCCAAAATTGCAGGGGATTGCTGGGAAAAAGAAATGTCTAAACAATCTCTGCGGAAAATAAATCCTGCAGCTTAAGAGTAACACTATCCCTAGGGGTTTAGTTCCTTTAGAAAAGCTCTTTGAACCAAATGATGTTGCTAAGGAGCCTCTGCTTGTCCCAAGCTGTGAGGATGTGGAAGATGTGAATATTGGAAAATAAGCTCACCCTAAAATCATCAAGCTCTCAAGAACACTCTCACCAGAGGCCAAACAAAAATACATCTCACCGATGGAAGAATACACAGACGTTTTTTCTTGAAGCTATAGTGATCTTAAGGCTTATGATACAAATATAATTCAGCACACTATACCGATCAAAAAGGATGAAATGCATTTCAAACAAAACATAAGGAGAATTAACCCCAAGTTGCTACCCCTGATTGAAAAGGAAATAAAGAAGTTGTTCGAGGAAAAAATCATTGTGGCTCTTAGATTCTCAAGGTGGATGTCCAACTTGGTTTCGGTAAGGAAGAAGAATGGAGAAATAAGGTTGTGCATTGACTTTAGAAATCTGAACAGAATATTTTTAAAGGACCATTATCCTCTTCCTAAGATGGACCACATTCTGCAGAGGGTAGTGGGCTCTCAAAGGATCTCTACCTTGGACAACTTCTAAGGCTACAATCAAATCATGGTGCACCCAGAAGACCAAGAGAATACCACTTTCACCACACCATGGGGTACCTTTATGTATGCAAAAATTCCATTCGGACTCATGAATGTAGGGGAAACCTTCCAGCGGGCCATGGACATAGCATTTGTTGAGGAGAAGGACAAGATTTTGCTTATCTATTTAGATGGCATCACTATTTTTTCAAAGTCTAATGAGGAACACGTTGCACAACTCCTAAGAGTGTTCAGAAAATGCAGGAAGTTTGGCATCTCTTTGAATCCGAAGAAGTCCTACTTTGCTATGAAAGAGGGGAGCTTCTTGGGAACATAATTTCCCAGGAAGGCATCAAAATAGACCCAAAAAGAGTTGAATCCGTACATAAAATTGAGCTCCCTTGAAACAAGGCTGAGGTTCAACCTTTTCTAGGAAAGATGAATTTTTTGAGAAGGTTTATTCATGCTTTTGTTGAGATTGTGAGGTGGATAACTAGTATGCTGAGAAGGGATAATGAGATCAAGTGGACACCTAAAGTAAAGCAATCTTTTGAGGACATAAAGAAGGCTATTTTAGAAGCACCTATATTGCTAAGCCCTGATTTCTCCAAAGATTTCCTCATTTTGTCATTTTCTTCATAGAAAAAAGTGGCAGGAGTGTTGTTACAAAGGAATAATGAGGGGGATGAGAATCCCATTGCTTTCTACATCAAAACATTGAGAGATGCCCCACTAAAATACAACATTCTGGAGAAGCAAGCTTATTCTCTGGTACAGGCCTTGAGGGAGTTCCAGATTTACATCCTGCATTCTCACATCACTGCTCATGTTCCCACCAGTGCAGTGAAGGATATTCTAACTCAACCAGACTGTGATGGTAGAAGGGGAAAATGGATAGCAGTCTTACTTGAGTATGACTTGGAGATTAATCCCACAAAGCTGATTAAAGGCCAATGACTAGCCAAACTCATGGCACAATCAAACTGCAATTTGATCAGTCTGAACATGGATGTTAAATTATCAACATAAGAGAAAAAACCTACAGAACGACCAGAGCTACAAGTGGCTGAATATTTCTCGTCATCCCCATGGTATACTGACATCGTCTTTGTGTTGCAACAGCTGCAAGCTCCACAGGATATGGACAGAACAAGGGTCAAATTCCTCAAGTAGAAAGCAGCAAGGTTTTTCATTTTAAATGGGAAACTGTATTGGAAATATCCATGAGGGGTTATGTTGAACTGTGTAAATGAACAATAGGCAAAGAAACTCATTGAGGAGTTCCATGCAAGAGAATGTGGAGATCATCATTACTAGAAGACCATTGTGAATAAAATTCTGAGAGCAATATTTTATTGTCCCACTATCTTTTCTGATACCCACAAGGAGATTCTTGCCTGCCATAAGTGTCAGATCTTTGAAAGGAGGAGAAAGCTCTTGCCATTGCCTCTGAAGCCAATACATCTTGAGGTCCCTTTCCAGCAATGGGGATTGGATTTCATTGGACAAATAAACCCATATTCCTCAGGGAAGCACAAGTGGATTCTCATTGCCACTGATTATTCCACCAAATGGATTGAAGCCATCCCAACTAGATAGGCCACTGAGACAGTAATTATTCAATGTTTGGAGGAGAACATCTTGTCAAGGTTTGGAGTTCCTAGGAATTTGATCACTGACAATGCTGCCACATTCAAATCAAAGAAGATGGTTGAGTTTTGTTTCAAATATCGCATACATTTGGGGCATTCCATGGCCTATTACCCACAGGGAAATGAACTAGAAGAATATTCAAATAAGAGTCTGATGATCATCATCAAAAATCTGATGCAAGACAACAAGAAGGCCTGACACACAAAATTGACTCATGCTTTGTGGATTGACATAATCAGTGTAAAGAAATCCATTGCAACCTCACCATTCCAGCTAGTTTACGGTTATAAGGTAATTTTTCGTAATTCCCTGAGTTTTCCAGTGATGAGGTTATTACAGGAGGAAGAAGTTGAAACCCACCCAACTCAGAGAAGGATGTATCATTTGGTTGAACTGCAGCAACAAAGAGAGAAGCTTTTTTACATAACTCAGAAGTTTCAGGATAAAGAAAAAAGGACATCTTTGACAAGAGGACAACGCCTGAAGATTTCCAAATGGGGGATGTAGTTTTGAAATGGGATGCACCCCATGAAGAGAAGGGAAAGCATGGAAAATTTGATCACCTGTGGAGGGGCCCTTACAAAATTACAACTTTCATAGAGAAGAATTCCTACATATTGGAGGGAATGGAGGGTGGTCTTGTGTCAGGAGCTCTTGTAAATGGGAGGTTCCTCAAGCACTACTTTCTTTGAAGTAAGTTCAATCTCCCATGTCATTGTATATACCATTTTATTTTAACATTGCATGTGTGGATAGCTCTCTGGCAAACTTAAAGACTAAGGTGGAGGCAGTAAGGTCTCCAGGAAGAGTTAACATTTGGTTTTCTTTTCTTTTTGAATTTGGAGTTAAAAGGCACTGGAATAAATTTTGAGGCAATGGGCCTTTCAAATAAAACAAAAGTGTGCAGTTAACTGGGGTTTTTCAAGCACAGTAGGGCCCAATGGGCATGCACTTGGTCTATGAATTCTTTGCTACTGCACAGGGAGGATATGATCCCCAATTGGAGCCAGTTGTTAACATCATGTTTGGGCTAAGTGGTTGGAAGGGGCCCAGACCAGAGTAAATGTAAGGTGAGGCCTAAAATTCTGTATCTTATGACCTAGAGGTGTGCGGAAAGGGTTTAAAGATTGTTTAGAAGACTTATTTCTAAGTCTAAAATGTGAGAATTGTAAAAAATCCTTAAATGTGGCCTTGGAAATGAGCCTTGTATGAAAAATCCACTTCAATGTTAAGTCTCAGCGAGAATAGACAGAGTAGATATCCCAAGGAGGAGATTGATGACTATAAACAAATCTGCAAGGGTAAGCAGCACGCTCCAAATAAATTTGGCTATTTGCGAAATGGTTTTAAACATCAGATGAAAGTGGTAGTCAAATCGAGAGATGAAGAAGATCCACGATAGAGGTGTATTTCGTTGATATAACATGCACGAGGAAGTAAGATTTGGAAATAAGTGGAATTGGCTCAAGCTAGCAGATTTCAACGGTTGAGATCTGAGCTGCAAAATATCAGACACTCCAGAAAAATCCTGCAAGGGAAAGGTGTAAGGAAGATAACAGATCCGCAAAGATAATATGAGATCCACATCTGATCTCAAATCAATGGTCAAGACGAAGTTTGCACAAAATCGACGATTGTTAAGAGTTGCGGAAAAGGAATTGCGGGAGGAAAATTGTGGAAGTTGAACTTTGGGAAAAGTCAAATCCGAAATCCACAATCCGCAAATTTGTGGAAGGAGGCTTGTGGAAACCCCAAATTTTCCGAAAAAATTAAATTTTTAAAATACAGATAATCTTCGTAAATGCAGTCAACTAATTGTTTAATTAGTTATATGTTAATGATTTCGTTATCTGAATTATCTACTTGATTAGCTTTATCTTATAGAACATTTCTTTTTCAGTTTAATGACTTGTTTTTCTTTGCGACCACAAGGTGGAACTGTCATGATATTCTAGGCTTACTTAGATTTTGAGCTAATGCAGAAAGTTTCCCTGCTCTTATAGATTTACAGGTAAGAAAGATCCGGTGCTGCTTATCAATAATTATTACGCATACAGATATATGTTCAGTAAAAGAATATAGATGCTATTCAATTTCAAATGCTTTATGAGGTAAAACCTTTAATTCGTTATTCTATTTCGACGCTATGATAACGAGATTTGGTCCTAGCAGTATTGGAGACAACTGCTTTCTTTCTAGTAGATGTAATTTATAGTTTTTATTGCATACTAAACTCTTCGATGATATCATAGTTGTTATGTGTTTAAATGCCTTAAATCTTTCTTGCATGCAGATTAAGGATTACGTTAAGAGTCTAACTTAAAAAGTGAACATATCTCCTTATGTCATGTTAGATTTGATTACCCCATGGAATATGGAAGTAAAGCGCAAGAAAATAATAGTTTTTATACCTGTAACCTAACTTCCAAGGCTTGACAGTTTGAATGGATTATCTCTTCGTTAAATACTGCTTTCCATTAGACTAAGTTAGTATGAAGGAACTAAGTTCTTCTATACATAACTTAAGCGTAAAATATGACCCCATTTTGGGTTATTACTCGTCAAAGGTGACCTACTGTCAAGCCTGCTAGTTACTATAATACTTAACACTTTTGTTTACAAACTTAATGGTTTATACAACAATTATTCCAATGCATAACTAGAGCTATTCTTACAAGATGGATATCTTATCTTAAATAGGTTTTATACATTTCCTTTCATAATTATAAAAAAGGCATATTCTTAACGGATTATAACCATTGAAAGAATGTATGTCATATTAGTTTTAAGGCATAATTTTTATGTTGATGAATCTTTTGTTAAATAATAAGTGGCTTAACTCTTGCCATAATTATTATAGTTTATTGTAAGACTACTTCGCAAAGCATAGAGAATAGGGTTATGAAAATAGAGCACGCCACAATGAAACTATGGTTAACCTTAATCTACGCTTTATAAGCTTTTATTATATGCCTCCTTTACATGTATAAAGTGCTAGGTCGCATTCTTTATACTCTTGCTATGTTATAAACGTTTGTTTTAACAATTACTTGCTTACAACAAGAGTATTGCTATAATTCAATGTTATAAACTCCTTTTATAAATAATGTATGGCATTACCCTGGATAGGTTAATCGTTGAGCGTATGATTATCAAATTGTAAGATTGTTGGGTCGTATTATTAACACACACGCTTTTGATGAGTATTATGGTAAGGTTTTTATAGTATCAATTCTTATGTTTTCCATGCAACATGCATGTTAGGTTGACATTGGAAACAAGAGTTAAGGTGGAACCTCCAATTATCGATTGATTGGAAAATAATAATCATGATGGAATGTTCTCCGGGACTATATACTTATACCCACAGCATGCAAAAATATTTGCTTGGCTAACGTGGCATCACCGTGGCCATGTGTTGCATAGATAAAAGAACTGCGTTGAACCCTAGCTTGTCATTCCCTCCTTCTCCTTCGGGCCTCCGGCAGTTCTGCTACTATGTTTTGTCTGCACTGTCGCTCTGTAAGTCAGCGCTGGTAGTCTCCCGGCTCGGCTTCTTTGTTTCCTGTTCATGGTGAGCTCGCCCTGCACATTCGGGAGAAGAGAGTTTAAAAAAAAAATAAAGTTGTTGCTGCTTGGGTTGGGTTCTTTGTCCCTCCGGGGTTTATCCTTCATTACTTGTTTAGCTCAGAGATTAATAGACTGTGTAGTCCCATTTTCCTTGGCTCGTTAGTGGGGCCGTGGCTTCACAACGTAAGCTTTATTGGGTCTTAGGGTTTCACCGCAGAGTGGTTTCTTGGGCTGAATTTAAGTGACGGCTCCAGCATTCTTCTTGCTTAGGTTGTTGTTCCTGTTCTCAGTCGATGTAGGTTATTTGCTGGGTTAGTAATATCTTCTTCCTTGCAGCTGATGAAAGACTTACTTCTCCTCACGCTGGTGGTGGCGCTTCTTCTCGTGGGTGGTTACGTTACGGTGAAGCTTTGAGGTAAGAAAACTATTGACAGTTTAAATATCTTCACATATATGTTATTTACTTAATACCTTGATTTCGATGCAAGATAATAACGTTAAAGTTCTTCGTTGTTCACAAGTGTTGACCTGTCTCTCTCTACGAGGTTGGTGCGAGGTTGTGGCAACAGCTTGCTGGTTCACGGGTAAGCCTTGGATTTCCATGGCTGTTCTTCCTTGTCCGGTCCTTACGGGACCTTTGCTGGTTGGTCGTTGTGGCCTGCAAAACCCTCATGGTTTTGGTTTACCTGGGTTGCTTGACTCACTGTCTTTAGTGGATGTGGAAACCCTTGCTTTATGCGGGGTTCTCCGGCTTAAGCCGTGACTGTAAACTTTGATTTTATTCTTGTTACTGTGTATATATATAAATGGAAGAAAAGATGTTAATCCATACTCTGTGAATGTTGTTTGAAGCCGTGAGGCATTAAAATGAGTTAGACTCTTTCAGTTAATTATCTCTGTCGTACATTTTGATGTGCTAGGGTTTTACCCTACTTGGTGATATGAAAGTATTTTGTAACACCTCGGTTTGACCCCGTTGCATTAGATGTATATGATGTATATATTGTAAATGATCATGCCGTGGAGCTAAAGGCCAAGGCCCCACCATTAATCGGTTATGCTATGTTTTGGATTTGAACTTGTCACCAATGGTATATCGGGGCATGTGGCATATATTAAGTTTATCATCATGTAAATATGCATCTATAATTAATTAAATGAATCCGACTAGCTACGATCGCGGCAACTAAATTGAGAAGGGGCATGATTTTCACAAGGATAAGGGTGGGGAAATTGTCAAACCTTGGCCAATGGGGGTAAAAATCCATGTGTCACCTTTATTTGTTTACCCAACCACCTCCATTGAGAATTGCTGCTGGTGGTTGGGGCAGTTATTGTTTTGGGAGTGGGGTGGCAGGACTGTCAACCCTTGCCTCCACGCACACTCCATCCACGTTTGACTTCACTATGGCAAGGGAAACCTTCACACGCTCTCCACTACGCAGGCCTCAGGATTGTCTGTTCACCTCCACGCACAGGATTTACCTGGTTTTCACTCCCGCGGACACATTCTCCTCTCCATGCATGTGCTGAACACTCACGCATGTCTAATTACGTCCTCTCGGTAGCCTGTTCATCCACGCACAAGCTGGGAGCTGTTCATCTTCGCGCATGAACCATTGTCTGTTCGTTGTCCTCACGCACAGGTATTCTTCTCTTTTGGACTCACACAGCGAGCTGGGAGCTGTGCGTTTTCATCCACGATTTGTTGTGTTGACTGGGGTCTCCCTCACGTGGTGATTGTTGGGGTCTTCTTTATATTTTGCGACGGGAGTCTGCTCATCTCACGCACAGTTTGAAAGTCAGTATTTTTCTCTCCCTCAGTGTGCTTATGTATGTTTTTACGGGTGACTTTGTTGCCCAAGGGTGGGCTGTTGTTTTTCCCCTGTTGTGAGCTTACCCACTGATACGTTTAGGACTGTATTGTTGGATTCATTTTGGCCACGATAGGGCCAAGGATGACTCAAGAGTCCTTTTTCCCTGTTAAGCTGCAATTGTGGATTAATTGCCTGTGTGCAATGGTTGGTCTTCGGACTGTGAGGGGAGCAGGAATGTTAGCTTGTTTTGCTTGATAAACCTAGTGTGTTGGAAACCACACATACAGAGCTAGAGGGCTGGCTTTCTTCTCCACAACCCCTAAATAGCACTGGAAGGGAATGTAGGGCCTGAGGGACTGTGTAGCAGAGAACGGACTGATTCCTTGTGTTGGGTGTGTGTGGGTGTCCTAGAAGTCAAGCTAGTTCTGGTGCAGGTGTTCCTAGCTCTATAATGGGCTCACCAGCTTAGCATTTAGCCTTTCCCACTCCTGGATGGCCTGATAAACCCAACTGTGTTGGCTTGGTTGTGTTTTGTGTATCCATGGCTATGTGTAAGCCTGCTTGTTCCCTTATTCTTTGGAGAATCATGCCCAGCTCGGGGGTGGCAGCGCTGCTGAGAGATTAAGGAGCACGCTGGCCTATGGTTGGGTGGAACGTTGCAGTGACGTAGCTGGTTGCGGAAGGAGTTTTCATAAGATAAGTAATCTTGTCTACTTTTACTTCTACAACCTCATTTTCTGTTAATGATTATGATGAACATGTCCAATGAATGCTTGTATGAATGTATGTTGTTTCCGCTGTGTATGATAGATACTTGCATCTGTGTATGATAAATCATCAAGTATGCATGTTCTACTTCAATGCAATCTGTTTTCATCAAATTGTTGCAAGTCACATGTTCATGGGGCTGGTAGCCCGGATGGTTAACGCCATGGTGATCGCGTCCTCTTCGTCGGTCGGAGGCATGGGGACATGACAGTTAGTGGTATCAAAGCTCATGTTGCAACATGGGCCTGAATGAGCCATGAAGGATGCAGCGACAGAGGTTGTATTTCATTCTGCCCAGCAAAAGTCATAATATGAATGACTGTAAAATTTAGAAAATTTGGCTAAGTGTGGAGCAGTCGGATCATCAGAACGGATTAGAGGAACATACTTCCGATGTAGCGGAAGAGTTAGCGGTTTCCAGTTCGCCGTTGTGGCTACCAAAAGGACTAGGATGTCGAAGTCACCGTGTTAGTGGATCCAATTGCCGGCAGTAGAGAAGGAAAAGCGTGGAAATTTTCTAAGTGTTAGCGGCCATCGGAAGAAGTTAGTGTTTGGTGTGCCGCCGTTGCGGAAGCCAAAGTCACTAGCCTTCCAATGTGAAAATACCACCGACGCCGTAAAGAAAAAGAAAGAAGTTAAAAATTTCTCTAAGGCTGAAATCGGAAAGAGGAAAGTGGTTCGTGTGCCGCCGTTGCGGAAGCGAAAGCACTAAGTCTTCCGACGAGAAAGACTGTCGACGCCGATCGAAAGAAGAAAGTGATTTGTGTGCCGCCGTTGCGGAAGCGAAAGCACTAAGTCTTCCGACGAGAAAGACTGCCGACGCCGATCGAAAGAAGAAAGTGGTTCGTGTGCCGCCGTTGCGGAAGCGAAAGCACTAAGTCTTCTGACGAGAAAGACTGCCGACGCCGATCGAAAGAGGAAAGTGGTTCGTGTGCCGCCGTTGCGGAAGCGAAAGCACTAAGTCTTCCGACAAGAAATACTGCCGACGTCGATCGAAAGAGGAAAGTGGTTGGTGTGCCGCCGTTGCGGAAGCGAAAGCACTAAGTCTTCCGATAAGAAATACTGTCGACGTCGATCGAAAGAGGAAAGTGGTTCGTGTGCCACTGCTGCGGAAGTCCAAAGCGCTAAGTCTTCCGACGAGAGAGACCGTCGAAACGTCGGAACGATTAGTGGTTCCGAGAGCCGATTCTGAGGAAGAATTAGTTGTTTCAGGAGCCGATTCTATAGAGGAAATTTTGAATTTTCCGTGGGATTTCTCAGCGAATTTTGACGGTATTCAGTGGGATTTTCAGCAGTTTTTCAGTGAAATTTCAGGGCTGAATAGTGAGAAAGTGGCAACGATCTTATGCGCCAGATTGCGCGAAAACCAAAATCCACAAGGGGGCAAGCCCCCTTGACCCCCGTCGTCCCCCTCAGATAGACATTCTTTGATGAAGAAATCCTGTGTTGGGAAAATTTGTAGTTTATGATTTTTCCAAGAGAGGGTAAGTGATTCTGATTTATATGTTATGCATCTAACAATTGTGTTATTAACACATTTGCAGAGTCATAGTCACCTTCCAGGGAAGTGTTCCAAGTAGTGCAGTTTGATAAGTAAGTGGTGGTTCAGTTATGAGAACCCATGATGGATATGATGCTCGGGATTCTTATGAGCATGCGCCAGATGCCATGGGAGAAAATGTCCGAAATAGAAATGGTAACATAGAGTCTAATGGAAGGAGATTCCAAGAGACACTGTCAGATGTTGCAGCTACCATGAGAAGCTTGATCAAAGCCCAGGAAGAGCAGCATCAGTTGAACGCTGCAATGTTGCAGAGTTTGATAGACTTGCAAAGAAAGATAGACTCTGGAGGAGGTACAGTAAGACCAAAAGGCAGTGAGAGCAATACTAGGAGAAGGAGAAGGACTTCTAGTGGATCATCTGATTCTGAAGAATCTAGCAGGGATTTAAGCTCTTCTTCTCATAAAAGGAAAAGAAAGAGGCACCATAGGGATCATTCTTGAGATGAATTTAAGAAAGCTAAACCTCCTACATTTGATGGTGAGGTAAAGACTGGACAAGAGGCTGAAGTTTGGCTTCTTGGGATAAAGAAGTACTTTCAAGTGCATGATTATTCGGGAAACATGAAGGCAAGAGTTGCCGTATTCAATCTAAATGGAAGGGCATCCATTTGGTGGGAACACTTCAAGCAAGTGAAGAGGATCAGTGAAAGGAGACTTAAGTGGAAACAGTTCAAGAAGTATTTCAAGCAGAAATACCTATCTGACAGGTATTATGATGACAAGATTAAGGAGTTCCATGAACTAAGGTGGGGGCAGCAGACCATGGAAGAGTATGCTAATAAGTTTTTGGAGCTATTGAGGTATGTCCTGTACATCAGAGATGAAAAAGTGAAGGTCCAACGTTTTCTGAGTGGATTACCTCAATCTTACAAAGATAGAATTGAGTTTTACGAGCCTAGAACTCTTGAAGAAGCAATAAGGAAAGCTAAGTATTGCTATGAGCAAGGAAAAGGTAAACCAGATTACCATAAGGCATGGAAGGACAAGAAGAATGAGAAGTATGACCAAAGGAAGAAAGGTTTCAAACCTTCTAGCTTCAGGAATCAGCAGAAGCAGCCATCCCAAGCTGCGAGTAAACCAGCTGGAGTGACAGGAGAAAAGCCTAAGGATCCATAATAGAACAGAAGACCACTTCAATGTTGGAAATGTGGAGGGCCCCACATGCACAGAAATTGTCCACTTGAGAATGAGAGTGCAAGACCAGCTTATAACATTCAAGAAGCAGAAACAGTGGGTCAAGTAGCAAGGGCAGTCCCTATGATTTATGCAGCACTGGAGGACCGCCAGGAGGATCACCAGTCAACTGTAGTTGAAGTAGCAGGTAAGATTATTGAACAATCTGTTTCTATTTTGATTGACCCTGGTTCTACGCATAGTTACATTACTCCTAGAGTAGTGGAGATTTGTGCTTTTAAGAAAGTAAAGCATAGGAATTCTTGGTTAGTTCAGCTAGCCACTGGAACTAAGAGAAAGGTCAGTGAAGTGGTAGAGAAATGTCCATTGGTCATGAATGGATTGGCCACTTGTGTAGATCTGAATGTTCTACCGCTTGGTTCCTATGATGTTCTCATTGGAATGGATTGGTTAGAAGCTCACAGGGTGAAGCTTGATTGCTACAATAACACTTTTGAATGCATGAATGAGGAAGGGAACCTAGTAGTTGTGAAAGGTATTCCAAAGGTAATTTCAGTGAGGCAGGTTTCAGCAATGCAGTTAAAGAAGTTCTGTAGGAAGGGTTGCCAGTTGTATGTAGCTCAGATTTTGGAGGAAACGAGAGATGAAACTCCTAGGTTGGAGGACTATCAGGTGTTACAGAAATTCAGGGATGTGTTTCTTGACGAGATTCAAGGGCTTCCTCCGAAGCGGGACATTGATTTCACTATTGAACTTGTGCCAAGAGCAACACCAGTGTCTAAGGCACCCTACAGGATGAGTACACCGAATATGCTAGAGTTGAAGATGCAACTACAAGAGTTGTTGGAAAAGAAGTATATCCAACCAAGTGTGTCCCCTTGGGGAGCACCAGTTCTGTTTGTAAAGAAGAAAGATGGTACACTCAGGTTATGTATTGATTACAGACAATTAAATAAGGTTACTGTGAAGAATAAATACCCTTTGCCTAGGATTGATGACCTCTTTGATCAAATGAGAGGAGCAAAGGTATTTTCCAAGATTGACATGAGGTCTGGTTACCATCAGGTGAGAATCAAGGATGAAGACATTCATAAGACAGCCTTCAGGACAAGGTATGGGCATTATGAGTTTGTAGTGGTACCATTTGGTCTCACAAATGCACCAGCCACATTTATGTGCCTTATGAACAGTGTCTTCAGCAGATATTTGGACAAGTTTGTTCTTGTTTTCCTTGATGACATTCTTGTTTATTCTAAGAACAAGGAACAGCATGAAGAGCATTTGAGGTTGACATTGCAATTGCTCAGGGAGCATCAGTTGTATGCAAAACTGAGCAAGTGTGACTTCTATAGAGATAGAATTCAGTATTTGGGTCACATTATCTCAGAGGAGGGTATATCTATAGACCCTAAAAAGATTGAAGCCATTATGAATTGGCCTACTCCAAGAAATGTGACAGATGTGGGATCTTTCATGGGACTTGCAGGATACTATAGGAGATTCATTGAGGGATTCTCCAAAGTTGCACATGCCATCACTTCTTTGCAAAAGAAGGGGATGAAGTTCGAATGGACATTGAGGTGTGAAGAAAGCTTCAAGCAGTTGAAGAGTCTTCTCACCAGTGAAGGTTGCAGATCCAGAGAAAGATTTTGTGGTGTGTACCGATGCATGCGGACAAGGGCTTGGAGGATTCCTTATGCAGGGAAGCCACATGATATGTTATAAATCGAGAAAGATGAAGGAACATGAGAAGAACTATGCCACTCATGATCTAGAGCTTGCAGCCATAGTACATGCCCTCAAGATGTGGAGACATTACTTGATGGGCAGGAGATTTGAGCTCGAACAGATCACTGTGGATTGAAGTATCTATTTGATCAGCCTACTCTGAATGCTAGGCAAGCAAGATGGCTGGAGTTTTTATGTGAGTTTTATTTTGAAATCAAGCACATAAAGGGAAGGGAAAATAAGGTAGCTGATGCACTCAACAGGAAGATACAAAAAATGCATGTGGCATCTCTTAGTATTTGCCAATCAGATTTGAGGCAGCAAATTGTTAGTCATGCTGCTGGAGATGAATTGTATGAGCAGGTAAAAGACAAATTGCAGCAGCAAAGTCTTGAGAAGAGGTATGAGGGATATAAATTGGAAGAAGATGGACTTCTCACTTATAATGGTAGAATTTATATTCCAGATGTAGCAGATTTGAGGAGAGTTGTTATAGATGAAACCCATCAAGCTCCATATTCTGGTCACCCAAGATATCAGAAGACAATTGCTACAGCTAGAAAGCAGTACTTTTGGCCAGGAATGAAACGGGATATGGCTGAATACATTTCAAGGTGTATGAAATGTCAACAGGTGAAGGTTGAGCATCAACACCCTGCAGGTTTGTTGCAGCCTTTGCCAGTTCCGGAATGGAAATGGGAAGTTATTTCCATGGATTTTATTACAGGACTGCCGATGACTTGGAGACAACATGATTCCATCATGATTGTGGTAGACAAGTTGACAAAGACAGCGCATTTTATACCGGTTAAGTCTACGCATCAGACGGATGACATTGCAAAGATCTTCATGAAGGAGATATTCAAATTGCATGGATTGCCTAAGGAAATAGTCTCTGATAGAGATGTCAAGTTCACTTCCAATTTTTGGAAGGGGTTGTTTGCAGATTTGGGTACAAAGCAAAATTTCAGCACTGCATACCACCCTCAGACAGATGGGCAGACAAAAAGAGTCAATCAGGTGCTTGAAGATATGGTTCGCATGTACGTGATGGACAAACCAACCAAGTGGGAAGATTACTTACACTTGGTAGAGTTTGCTTATAACAATGGACAACAGGCATCCTTGGGGATGAGACCGTATGAAGCTTTGTATGGAAGAAGGTGTAGGACACCAGTGACTTGGGATAATCCAGTGAACAGGATTGTGCTTGGACCAGAATTGCTCAAGGAAATGGAGCAAGAGGTTATAAAGATCAGGTAGAAGCTAAAAGTAGCACAGGACAAACAGAAAAGCTATGCAGATAAGCATAGGGTGAACAGGGAGTTTAGTGTCGGGGATCATGTTTACCTCAGAGTGAGGGCAAAGAAGAGTTCCTTGAAGCTCGGAAGTTGTGCCAAGTTGTCACCAAGATACTTTGGGCCGTTTGAAGTGCTTGAGAGAATAGGGCCAGTTGCATATAGACTTGCATTGCCTGCTAGCACTAGAGCTCATAATGTTTTTCATTTTTCTTTGCTTAAGAGATATGTACATGATCCTAACCATGTGATAAATTGGGATGTGATTCAGGTGGAACCCGAGGGAGAGTTCCGAATTGAGCCAATGCACATCCTCGACAGGAAGGTCACAATGCTCCAGAACCGAGCCATAGGTCAGGTAAAGGTGCAATGGGAGCACTACGGACCTGAAGAGGCTACATGGGAGCTAGAGGATGCCATGCGATTGGCACATCCATTTTTGTTCAATTCTGCGGAACACTGAGGCGATACCAATGAAGCATTTTATTCAATTTTGTAAGCACTGAGGATAGTGCTATTGAAGGGGGAGGGGAATGTAACACCCCGGTTTGACCCCGTTGCATTAGATGTATATGATGTATATATTGTAAATGATCATGGCATGGAGCTAAAGGCCAAGGCCCCACCATTGATCGGTTATGCTATGTTTTGGATTTGAACTTGTCACCGATGGTATATCGGGGCATGCGGCATATATTAAGTTTATCATCATGTAAATATGCATCTATAATTAATTAAATGAATCCGACCAGCTACGATCGCGGCAACTAAATTGAGAAGGGGCATGATTTTCACAAGGATAAGGGTGGGGAAATTGTCAAACCTTGGCCAATGGGGGTAAAAATCCATGTGTCACCTTTCTTTGTTTACCCAACTACCTCCATTGAGAATTGCTGCTGGTGGTTGGGGCAGTTATTGTTTTGGGAGTGGGGTGGCAGGACTGTCAGCCCTTGCCTCCACGCACACTCCATCCACGTTTGACTTCACTATGGCAAGGGAAACCTTCACACACTCTCCACTACGCAGGCCTCAGGATTGTCTGTTCACCTCCATGCACAGGATTTACCTGGTTTTCACTCCCGCGGACACATTCTCCTCTCCACGCATGTGTTGAACACTCACGCACGTCTAATTACATCCTCTCAGTAGTCTGTTCATCCACGCACAAGCTGGGAGCTGTTCATCTTTGCGCATGAACCATTGTCTGTTCGTTGTCCTCATGCACAGGTATTCTTCTGTTTTGGACTCACACAGTGAGCTGGGAGCTTTGCGTTTTCATCCACGAGTTGTTGTGTTGACTGGGGTCTCCCTCACATGGTGATTGTTGGGGTCTTATTTATATTTTGGGACGGGATTCTGCTCATCTCACGCATAGTTTGAAAGTCAGTATTTTTCTCTCCCTCAGCGTGCTTATGTATGTTTTTACCAATGACTTCGTTGCCCAAGGGTGGGCTGTTGTTTTTCCCCTGTTGTGAGCTTGCCCACTGATACATTTAGGACTGTATTGTTGGAGTCATTTTGGCCACGATAGGGCCAAGGACGACTCAAGAGTCGTTTTTCCCTGTTAAGCTGCAATTGTGGATTAATTGCATGTGTGCAATGGTTGATCTTCAGACTGTGAGGGGAACAGGGATGTTGGCTTGGTTTGCTTGATAAACCTGGTGTGTTGGAAACCACACAGACAGAGCTAGAGGGCTGGCTTTCTTCTCCACAACCCCTGAATAGCACTGGAAGGGAATGCAGGGCCTGAGGGACTGTGTAGCAGAGAAGGGACTGATTCTTTGTGTTGGGTGTGTGTGGGTGTCCTAGAAGTCAGGCTAGTTCTGGTGTAGGTGTTCCTAGCTCTGTAATGGGCTCACCAGCTTAGCATTTAGCCTTTCCCACTCCTGGATGGCCTGATAAACCAAACTGTGTTGGCTTAGCTGTGTTTTGTGTATCCATGGCTATGTGTAAGCCTGCTTGTTCCCTTATTCCTTGGAGAATCATGCCCAGCTCAGGGGTGGCAGCGATGCTGAGAGATTAAGGAGCACGCTGGCCTATGGTTGGGTGGAACGTTGCAGTGACGTAGCTGGTTGCGGAAGGAGTTTTCATAAGATAAGTAATCTTTCCTACTTTTACTTATGCAACCTCATTTTCTGTTAATGATTATGATGAACATGTCCAATGAATGCTTATATGAATGTATGTTGTTTCCGCTGTGTATGATAGATACTTGCATCTGTGTATGATAAATCATCAAGTATGCATGTTCTACTTCAATGCAGTCTGTTTTCATCAGATTGTTGTAAGTCACATGTTCATGGGGCTGGTAGCCCGGATGGTTAACGCCATGGTGATCGCGTCCTCTTCGCTAGTCGAAGGGATGGGGACGTGACATATTTACTATGTCTTTAAATTATCTTTGGTTTACAAAGAATTGTTGTAAATTGTTTGGTTATTACTTATATGTTATTATGGATGGTTGAGCTCGGTGAATCGAGCCTATTTATACTCTGTTACTTGGGTTCCTGCAAGTTAATATATTTAATTTCTAACCTGTAAACTATTCAGGGTAACTGCATAATGTTTTTATAAGAACTTACCTTAACTTACTCTGTTCTGGTAAGGTTATATATGTTATTTTGTAATTGTTAACCTTCAGAACTTATATAATTTAATATTCTTGCAGTTGTATTTATGTAACTGTTAGTTACATCCTTTATGTATAAACTGTGTATTACTTAATGTTTAGTATATTGAGATAAATGTTATTTTACCTGCAATAATGTTGCTCCTACCATGTATATATTCTCCTTAATCTTTGTCTATTTATAGATATATAATGAGATATTATTTTTATTGTTGTATTCTATTACTTTCTGCACTAAATAATTTATAGAAGTACCTTCTGTATCCTATAATATCTTGCTTATACTACAATACTAGTATTTATAAAATAAAAGGAATAATAACTATCTATGTTCTATATTTATTAACATTTTATGAAGGATAGGTTAATAGCTATAGATTTTGTTTAAGCTTAGCTAGTAAAAAGAAATAAAGTAATTACATTACTAGCCATAAGTAAAATTGTGAAACCGACTGGTTTATCTATATAATTAAATCAAGGTTTTTACCTATTCTTACTCCCAGTTTAGTTGTTAGACATACAGTAGTTAAAAATATCCTAAACTGGAAGAAATAAACTGTAAAGTTAAAAAGCATATTCATTTAGTCTAATCCTTCTCTAGTGTAACTATTATATTCTTTTCTTTGTTTTTAAAATAAATACTAAGATTACTGGAAGTGAATACTGTATAAGGAACTGTTTTACCTACTAACACATACTACTGTCAGTAAAATGATATGGCTTTTTTTTCTGTTTCTAATAATCTGACATTCTCAGTCCAGATTTAACACTACTCTAGGTACAAAATGATATTTCTTATGATAACAGATAAAAGAAAACATTATATTATTCAAGCTAACATCTTAATCCACATTTGCATCATACTTTCTTCATATAAATTCACCACATGTGCTAGAGTACGATCTGGATTACTCCAGATGGGGAAAAACACAGGTAGGGTTTGTTTCTCATTAAGCATAATTTCACTACTAAACAATCTTCAATATACAATCCTCTAAGTTTTTACATCATAAACTGCAAATGCATCATTCAATCACACACAGATAATAAAATAGAAAATAATAGATAGTAGAACCTGTTTTTAAAGTTTGGACGACAACAGCAATGGGAGGCCGTTCCTCCCTACCAACTCCTGGAGAGCGCTCAAACAACGACTCCTCAAGACCCCTGAGCTTGCTCTGGTCTCCCTGGTTGGAACTAGGTGCAGCAATAATCAAGTACTAGTCCTGAGACTCAATACCAGTCCTGAACTTATCAATTAATTCTCCCAGACAAATAAGTTGTATCAGACCAAGTTACTGCAGTTTATCTCTCAAAACACCTTCCTTACAGTTTTCCCTTTTTCCCCAATGAATTCCTTGAAGTGCATTCCTCCTGAATGATTCTTCTCCTGGAAAATATCTGAGCAGCCTCAGCTCTATTCATTGGGTACTTTTAAAAGATTTCCTAGGTCTTTTTGGGTTAGTTGTCATTAATTGAGCCACCTGCTATGATCCCACTTTCTTGGGGGATCATGACCCCAAATGTAGGGAAGTTGCCACCTGCAACATAGGAAGTGTTTGAGGATGCTGCCACTTGTCTTTTTCTCTCCACCTGGTTCCTTCCACCAGTTTGACCAATAACACTCTTATTAACAGCTCTCCCAAGCTGTTGTCTCCACTTTTTATTTATTAAAAATAAAATATTCAGAATCACATTCCACATCTTTTGACTCTGCTAAGTCATCAGTTCCTACTTAGCATTAAATTTAACATAATGTCTTAGGAATCAAATTAAAACAAATAACATTATTTTACAAAATTGGGGTATGTGACAAGGCTTGCGAAAGCAAGATTGGGGAAGTCTGGTTGTGAAAGTTAGTGAACCCGCAATCCGCAATTTGAAACTTTAAGGAAATAAGCTTGCAGAAAAGGAATTGTGGGAGGAAAATTACAGAAGTTGAACTTCGGGAAAATTCGGGTCTGAAATCTGTAATCTACAAATTTGCGAAAGCAATATTGTAGAAGTTCAGTTGTGAAAATTGGTGAACCCCGAAATCCGAGATCCGCAATTTTGCGGAAGGAAATTGTGGAAAGGAGCTTGTGGGGCCACATGTTCTGACGGCTTAAATTAGGGCCCAATCCAGATCAACGGATGGTGATGATTCTATGAATTAAATATGCATGGGTGAATGAAGACTTCGAGGCTCAATGGAATGTGGAAGAGGCTACAAAGTAGATAGTGTTTGTGCAACTGGTCGCTACACAGTCAAAGAAGAAAGGGGTTGACAAACCTTTACTCAGATATCAAAACCCCTCCTTTACCTCTGCACCAAAAGACCGTCAAAGATGTTTTGAACAGTCGTTTTCATCAATAAAGTCTGAGACCCCTAGATGTCAAGGTTTTTCGTTTTGATGAGTCATGTGTATCACAGTGTGCTTTCCCGATTTGTTTTGTGATCATGGCAAATCTACCACCTCATAATTTGTTAGGATTTTGTACGTTCGGGTTTGATTCCCATGAGGTAAATAATTTTGGCGCTTTGTTTCAAGATTCGTCTCAAGAGAAAATTGGACTATAAATATAACCTCAATATAGGAAAAGGGTTTGACATTCATTTTGGAAGCCTTTGTGCTTCGTTTCGTAGCTCTGAAACTCTTCTTAGAAGTAATTAATGCAGAAGTGACTTTTGAATTCCTGAGATTCATCAAAGGGTTCAATGTCTAGTCTGTATTTTCCTGTATACTTCATTTTCATGCATGTGTAGAATTCTTCTAATACGTTTCTAGATTGTATGCAAGGAATGTGTTCTCTGCTAAACGCTCCTTTCATCAGAAATCGTATTTGTAATGTGCTTTTAATAACTGTCATGGAATTCACCCTCTATTAGGTGCTCTATTTTGGTTATTATCCTTTATTGTTGCTTCTGCTAAAGGTGTTTCAAGATATTCATCCACAGATAGGTGCCTCTTGTTTCACTGGGATTCTTCTCTTTTTCACCTGCCATCCCTTAAATTTATTTGACTGAATGTTAACACTTGTGTTGCCTCAGATTCTGAAGGATAATCACCAATCATTATGTTGTAAGCCCTTGAATGTTTCAGACTTCGACTCCATTTCCCAATGATGTTTTCTTTTTGTCTGTCTTACACCTTTTAAAGTATAAACAATCTATTCCTGACAGAATTCTAGCCTTCTAAGTACTCGCTGCAAGATATATGTATATGTGAATGGTCCCTGTGACCCTAAGAGAGTCCTCTTTGGCTGTATAGGCTAGAATACAGCCTAAAGATTGGTTTGAATTGGTTACCCGAGTGATTTCCTACTCACAACCATAGGAAAATTATTGGGTGATAACATATATTATGGAAATTTTTCATGATAGTGTTATCCAATTTTTAATTTTCCTTTTGTCTTTTAAGCGGAACATTTTTTATTTGGATCCCATTATTATATGCAGTTTTTTTTTTCTCATCACCATGGGATGAAAGGAAATGATATCTTGTAGGTTATGGTTAAGGTTTGTATGTCTATGTTTTTGTGTTTATTTTCTTTGAGTTCCCGTTATCTTTTAAAATTATAATCTTGATTTTACATGAGAAGGTTGCACCCATTTAACATGTATTTTCCCAGTTGGTAAATAGACGAAGAAAACTATACTAATTAAATATTTTACTAGGTAACCAAACTTGGATAAAAAAACTCAAAGTGTTCACCCATCAATCATAAAGTACTCACCCATCAATCCAATAGATAGTTATTCACTACTGACATGTTTTTTTCCCAAATTAGTTTTTTTATTTTTTTTATTTTCTAGTTGTGGTACATCTTGTGTTCTTTGTACGTAATGACTACCACTCTACGAGGTGAGGTCTGGTTGTTGCGATTGAAAATTGGACATGGGTTTTGTCATGGATTTAGGAGAATTCTTTACAACCAATTCAAAGGTTAATGATGATCAAGTGGTTGGATTTTGATCCCTACACAAGATTGAGTTTGTATGGTTTGATAAAGCCATCATTCTTTGTTATGTCTCTGTAGGGGATATATATAGTTTTCGTGTAGCCAAATTATCAAACCATACAATAACAAATTTTTATTCTTGCATAGTTCAATTTTGCAAAGCTAAATTTTTATTAAACTTAATTTTAATAAAATCTATTTTTATAAAACATCATTGGTTGCAGAGGAGGGTGCAGGCAAGATGTTTTTCTCGGGGATTGTTTCCCACCACCCGACGGCGGGTTGATGTCACTCACACTGATGTAAACCAACCCAGTGGTTAGATGGTGGGAATCTCTATAGTCTTAGAATGCCAACATGAAGGCAGGTAAGAAGGAGAGTTCCAACCTACTCATTAGATTCAATTTATTGCTTACGTGATATCGAAACTTCATGGCCCATTTAAAAACTTAAATACCGTATTTGATTACGAATAGACAATCCATAAATAATAATAGGGGATTGAAGCGAAAGCAATAATGCATTTCCTTGTATCGTCTTTATGGGTTATCAATGCAGTAAGAAAAAACTAAATTGAGGAAAGAGAGCCTTAATGGGTTAAATTGCTTTCAAATGGCCATTTAAATGAGAGCTCCTCCTAAAATATAACCTTCCATATGAGGAACATCCAGTAGAATTTTCATTCCCAATACCACAACAAAGCATAATAAACAAGAGATGCATTAGATTAGCGTCATGCTTGGACCATCTCAGAAAAACCCAGTGGATGTGTTATGGTTTCCATCAACTTGATTTGAAACTAGATTTGGAACCCAAGTTCGTTTCCTAAGTGAATGGATGCAATACTTTGTTGAAGGTGAAACGTTATAAAAGAAAACATTGATCCCTTTTAGCACTAGCGTCGAAAACCCAGACAGTGTACTCTCAAAGATCTTTGTATAAATATTTGCTACCGACAATTGGGCCATCCTTATCTCGATTGCAGATTCCTTGCATCCAACGCGTAAGGAGCAAAGTCAACTATTGACTATGTTGCTTGCTCGTTGGATGCAGAGAATCTGCAATCGAGATAAGCTTAGGCCCGACAATTGTGACTAGAAAACCATTTTAAACCAATTGTGACAATCACACGCATCTACAATATTGAGGCATCATCAAGTGAGCGAGACATAAAATGATTAAAAGCAACAAATTAAAAGACCACTTCATCTTTAGACTCAACATAAACTCGCTGATAGTCATCGTAGATCAATTTTTGCTGCAACTTTTTATATTGCTATTGATTATTAAATGGCCTTAATCATCAATGCAATCTTATAAACTCAAATGATTTCTGGGAAATTAATCCTTGGAATTCGTAATTGTAATTGTTAATTTTTGGCATGTAGAGTAAAGATTTTATTTCTTTATTTTTCCTTAGTACCAACCATAGTACCATCGCCCTAAATGGGCCCTAAAGAGTGCATGCCTAAATAAAGATCCATGCGTTATGCTCCCAATTAGCCTTTACTAAGTTCTATACTTGGCTTCCTCGTGAAAGGCACATGGTTGGCTTATGGCTATAGGTTGGACGTCTAAAGAAAAGTTCGTAGGTTCAAGACAAAAAAAAGTATTCCCGCCTTCTCTTTCTATTTACTGGCCTTCATTTTACGGTGTTGTTTGCGTCCAAGTGTTCCTAAATTTGAAATCAAAGCTATTTATTTAGATTGAAAGTGTTAAAAAGCAACTACAAGATTCATGTATAATTTGAAACTATGTCTATTTGTTTAAATATAAAGCATTAAAATACCAATAAGAGATGTGTTTGAGTGGGTTTAATGGTTCAGAATATAAAAAATGTCTATGTCCCAAGAAAATATCCTATGCTAAAATTATTTTTCTATCTATAAAATAGATTGCAGTTTTAGTAACTACATTGAGTTTCATAGTTGAATCCGATTTCTTGCACTGAGAGAAGCGAGGTGCTCTCCAGCTCAATCTGGAAGAGATGTTGTCATGTTTGTACGTGAAGCTCTAATAAAATAATAATAAATTTTATACCCAACATGTCAGCCTACACAAAATTAAAATTAATAATAAAAAATAAAATTTTAATTATCCCCTAAAACAATGTCTGCCACACAAACAACCCAATATGGGCATATGTTGTAATGTGCATACCTAACAAAATAATAATTAATTAATTAATTAATTATCGGCAAAAAAATGTTGAAACCATGTGCAAGGCCTCCTAAACAACCCATGGTTTTATTGTACATGGTTTAGTAGGGCCTTGCAAATGGTTTTAAAACCATGTGCAAGGCATCCTAAACAACCCATGGTTTTATTGTACATGGTTTAGGAGGGTCTTGCAAATGATTTTAAAACCACGTACAAAGCCTCTAAAATAACCCATGGTTTTATTGTATATAGTTTAGGAGGGCCTTACACATGGTTTTAAAACCATGTATAAGGTAGATGTTTTGAATACTAATATACTTTAATTTATTCAATACGTGAGAACCATATTAACATGATCTTACATCTCACATGAAGTTATATTTAGGATAATATTAAAATGTATGCAATCTTTAGGTTTGAAACAATTTTATGTTTTTATTTAGGATAGTATTGCAAGATTTTAAATAAGAGTTTTTAAGTTATGAGACTATGAAATATAACTATTAAAATATGGTTTTTTAATAGTTAATCATTTATAATAATAATAAAATATTTTAAAAAATGCATATCAATAAAAAAAAATTAATTATATTTTAAATATGGTTTTAAAATATAATTGAAATATAGTCATTTTATGAAATAGTATAATATTATAATGTTTAAATAATTATAATGTGTTAATAGATATAATGTTTGAATAGTAAAAATGTTTTTAAAAAATAAGGTTTTTAAAATATAATTAAAAATATAATCTATTTATCGAATAATATGATATTATAATGTTTTAAGAAATTTAATGTTTTAATAATTATAATGTTTTAATAGTATTAATGTTTTAATAATTTAAATAATAAAAAAGTTTTTAAATCACATTTTTTCCAAATATGTTTTAAATAATTTTTTTTAATTATAATTGCAAATATTGTCAAATTGAAAAATATTGAATTTCAGTAAGAGAATTTCATTAGCATTCCATTAACTTGCACAGTGAGTTTTTTTCTTTACATAGGTTTCAGTGTATGGTATATTAATATTAATGCATAAATTACTAGCTACATTGATTGGTTTTAATGGTGTATTAATACCTGGAGAGGTTTGCACCTAGAGAGTTTGATCCCTCTCGGTGCTTGATAGAGCCTAGGATTTGGATCTACGTTGGTGGTAATGTATAGATATTATATACATGTTCAATCATAACATATCCTTTCCAATGTTAGCAATGTAAACATTCATGATTTCAAATCTGATTTGTTTTCTTAATGCATGATGTCCTATTGAGAATATAAAAGCTAAATGTTGCTTTTCAAGCTTAAAGTTTAACAAGAGAAAATAGGGAACGAACCAAAGCTTTGACAATGTAGTCATGCCTTTGATGTTCCTCATCACAAAGGAAACATGGTGATATATACATTTCCTCAACTTCCTTGACCAACCTATCCTACCATTATTAACGAAGAATATATGTTTGTGACAACTATCTCCTAACCAATATAATTTAGTCTATGTTTCTATGTAAGGTGATCGGATTATTCATTGAAAAAAATGACTATAAAATGGATATGTCTATAGCATAATTATAAATTTTATGAGTATGTGTGGCTTTCATGGGAGGCCATGCAAAGACCTTAGCACAAACATATGTTCTAATTTATTCTCTATGTATAGAAGGAAATACATGTGGGTTGTATATAAATGATTTTTTCACTATGAACAATATATATTGATTTCTTCTATAATTTTTATGGAATAAAAATTTATATTCATTTTTTCTTAATTATATAAATAAATATATTGAGAAATTGATATATATATATATATATGAGAAAAACATCGAAAGAATGAACTTTTTGATGTTATTAGCAATTACATTTCGTCCTTACTCACATTATAACTTTAACTTTATTAAAATAAACCTTGTAATGGCTATTTGTCTTACCACAAGTGACAATGAGAGTATTTTTGCTTCAATTATATTAGTACAACTTTCTTGTCTAAGTTTGTCATGTTTTAATGTGATTTATGTTTGAGTTTCTGCTAGTAATGAAATTATAGTAATTTTATTATAGTAATGAAATTACATCTGCAGAATGTATGAAAGCATACATTTATAATAATAATAAAGAGCCTTACAACTACAGGGTACCTGTCAAAAAATATATCCATGGGGTTTTTCCATATATATATGTCTACTTCTATGTAGTTTTTTTAAAAGAAATGTCGTTCAGTAAAAAAACAGAGTCATCTTTGTGCCTCTAATAGCGCTGCAAATATAAACTATTGAGATCATAAATCCTTATCATAGAGTTGGTGTGCAAAACATTATGAGTGTCTTTTTTATATATCTTGTAGATCCATGAATGGTCTGTGATAATACTCAAAATGTTCTCCTGCCACAGTTTCCAAAATCCCTATCCAAGCTTTAACCCTTCCTCGGAGAGTTTGTCCGCTTCTAAATTTCTTTCCATGTACACATGAAGAAAGATTATCGAGTAAAATTTTCCATAAGTTTGAAAACTTATTCAAATATAGGTCAGAGATTAAGATTCCACACTTCTGAATTTTATTGACCTAGTTGATCACAACCATTGAATCCCCAAAAATATGAATGTTTCTACAATTTTTTTCTAAGGCAAAGCAAAGAAGGAGCTTAAGCGCAAGTAGTTCTACAAAATTATGTGTCCCCTTACCCAGCCCCATTTGAACATGGAAGTAATGGTTTTGAGATAAGAATAGGGATGCCCCCCCTCCCCCAATTAAGATCCTGAGAGGCTCTGTTAAATAAATCCCATGGATGAGTATAATTTATTTGTTCCTCTGTAATGGAACACACCACTAGAATGTCTTTAGATTGAGGAAAATATGACAGAATATCAAGCCCCTGTCTAGAAATGATATATGGTGTGGATGATTTCTCCTTAAAGATGGTTGAGTTTATATATATATATAATTGAAAAAAAAATCTAAATAATGGACATCTTGATCTTACTAGCAATTACATTTGGTCCTTACTCACATTATAACTTTAACTATGTTAAGAAAACGCTTTCATTCACTACTCGTCTTACACAAGTGACAATGAGAGTACTTTTGTTGCAATTGTATTATTACAACTTTCTTGTCTAAGTTTGTCATGTTTTAATGGGATTTATATTTGTTTTTTATAATGAAAACCCTTCAAGCTTTACTTATTAACCACAAATAACTTTACTTCATTATTTCGGTAAGTTTTAGTCCTTAATGGGATTGGTGTTGAAACATGTACAATAATGATACAAATTTCTGCCATGTGGCAGCATTTTTTTTATAGATTTGAAATCTATTAAAATAAGGTCAGAAGTATATACACAAAGAGAAAGTGCAAAGTGTCTAATGATGTCAACTTTAATCCATGGTTTATTAAAAGTTAACCAATAGGCTGAGCGACTAGAAACAATCAAAATATAATGAAAAATTATATTTGTCTATTCCTGAAGAAAGTTCCCCATAGGTCAGGGCTTATGGCCACATAGAACCAAACCATACTAAGTGAAAAAAATCTACATAACATAAGAAAACAAAAATGAAATTGAAGGAGCATGAGGCTTGGTGTTGGGATTTTCATCATATACGATGAAGATGGGAGGAGAGTTGAACTACTTATCACCTAGAGTTTCCTTCTTGGCTCCCAAAGTCTCTCATGTTTGATAAAGATGAGGATGGTGGTAGAAGACAAGTTAAGTGGCAATGTGGTTTGTCGAGGTCTGGCCAAAATCCTTGCCTCTTAATTTCCAATCTAGAGCATTGAGTTAAGTGTTGAGTCTTGCATTAAATTCCATTTGAGCTTGGGTCAAGTGACATATCCAACCTTCCATGTGTTCCAATTTTGCATTCAAGCTCATCCCTTGAGAATTTTCCTAAATCTGTCCTTCCAAACAATTTGTGATGGCCGGATCAAGCAATGTCTTGGTATAATAGAGGATGCCCATAGTTTTGGTATACTTCATTTCCTTGGAGAGGGTTGATCCTGAGTCATCAACTAAGCAACGCAGTTGATCAAAAATTTTATCTGGAGCAGGATTCTATAAGCACCTCTGAATGCAAGTTTCCATGTCTTGAATATGGCGACTGGAAAAAGGATGGACCGTCCCAAGGAAACAAGATTGAGTGTTCTCTTGGTCTTGGATAACATGGCACATATGAGAGCGGTGAGGACCGAAAATTGTCTTGCACTCTATGCTCTTAGTCTGAATCATGATTGGAAAAGAGCTAGAAGGAGGCCAAATGGAGGTGGGGAAAGACCAGTGAGGGATAATGCTTTGTAGGAAAGGGATGTTGAGCAGAGGGGAGATCCAAAGGATGAAACAATGGAGAAAAAGGCACTTGAGTAGGGGATAATGGTTTCTTCTTTGTAGCATGACCAAAAACTACATTATTTCCCAGTCTAGAGTAGTACAGGAACTGGATTTGGCTACAATATCCATGAAGTTAGGAGTGATGATGGTTAGATACTGAGCAGGGCTAGACAAGTAGAGGAGGGTTCACACAAGAAAAAGGACATTCCTTTCCAACCCATGATTTCTTTTTGAGTTTGTTTAATATATATATATATATATATATATATATATATATATATATAATGATTAAATATATCCATTATATATAATATATAGATTAAATTATTTTATGCTTAGTTTGTTTAATTGCATAGATATATCCTTTAATTGTCATTTTGTATAGCTATCTTAATCTAACTTTACATTATATCTTAAAACATTTAATCATAGGTAATAAATATATGTAATTTGTACAATCCCTTTAATGCTCTTAAAAAAAATTCAATTATCTTGCAAATATTTGATATTGGATTTATTCCTCATTTGAATTGCTAAATGTTTAATTTCAATTTGAGAGTTTAATTGTGCAAGTTGTTCATAATTGTTGTTGCCAATAGAGTTTCCTCCCACAATTAAAATTGGAACACAAGAGCATACTTGGGTAAGTTGTTCATAATTTTGTTGCCAATAGAATTTTCTCCAGCAATTAAAACTAGAACACATAAGCATACTTGGGTACTGCACAACAGGGACCCATCCATAAATCCTTGCATAAGGCATTGTTGTTCAACCCTGCCAAACATAAATAATATCCGTGGGAGCCAGTTGAGGCGTGAGGGAACTCAACCATATGTAAGACATTTAATCCATAGCACAATGGCTGCTACCTTTCCTCCAGCCACCAAGATCACATTTAAAGTGCACGCTCTACATATTACCATCGTATTGAATCTCTGCTCGAATCAATGATCATACCATAATATTGTATAATATTATATACACATATGGAGGTGGTGCGCTTTCATATGCAACACACACACAAACACATATATATATATTGGTCCACAAAAGGCGAATAAAACAATTTGTAAGTGTAGTTAGAATGGGTCAGATGGACCACCTGCACCAATCCCCTCCCCCCAACTAATTTGATACTTTCTTAGCTTGCCACATGCTATTGCAGGTTAACTACAATAAACTAAGCAATTTTTCAACCGATCACTTCACTGAAGATTTCAACATTCATTTATCCGGATTTTATTTTATTTGATCAGTTAACATTTATTTATCTCTGTCATTCTTGATAAAATAAATTATTTTATTAATCAACATTCAGTTCAAATTATTTTATTGATCAACATTCATTTTTATTCGAAGCTCCAATTTTTCATTCTCCTCTCCATGCTTCTTAGTGATGAATAAACATGCATTATGATTCTTCCATGGTTTCTCAGAACTTCATATAATTCATAGGGAAAAACATATGCTGCATAAACATAGAGATGAATGGATATGTATGCATACACCATTAATATTTAATAGGAAAATCGTTAAATAGCTAACATGTTCTGTGTTTTAAAAACATTAGAATAAATATACTTATAACTATTCTAATCTAAGTTGGTGACAAAATAAATGTTGTAATTAAATAAATGAATTTGGAATTTTGGTTTTGAACTTTCTCAATATTTATTACGTAAATTCGGCGTAGATATTAATGGATTTCAACATTTTACACATCTGACATAGAAATGGATGGATTTGGATACGCTGGAGTAAATCTATGTTACAGATTAAAATAACTTGTTCTCTTTATGTTTCTGATCAAATTTTAGCGTTGAATAACTGTGTTTGACTTAAGAATTTGCACTATTATTCTATAACACCTGGAACATAACCTACAGAAGAACATAACATACATAATAAAGCATTTCTGAACGAAAATTGTTCTAGTTTAATGGACACCGAAACTAGGAATTTTGGTCAACCCATTTCAGCTCATCATAATCTTCCATGAAAGCATTTGAAAACATTAGCCTCAAACTGATAAGTCTAAACAAGAACTTATATTTGAGCATTTCAAAGTGATCTCGTTTAAATCATATTTAACAATATTAATTAGTTTACCATTTTGTGATTAGGTTTTAGTTTGCAGGTTGTGAACCCATGCCAACATGTATTGCATGCTTCAATTCCTATATACAAGAATCCATGTTTATCTTAAGAAATGGACCTATTTATCTTAAGAAATGGAGTGTTGTTAGTGATGTTAAAGAAACCTGGTGAAATCATCTTAGACAAGAGTTTAAGTAATCAAATTTCTTCTTAGGTTTCGTCAACTGAAATAAGGATGAACCAGCCGCCTAGCAACAAATCACAGGTAGCATAGAAATGATGACAAATAAGATTTATGTATTCGATATATTTGTGAATAAAATGATCTTATACAATAGATAATTGTAATGAACACCTTTTACCAACAACAACTTTGGTTCCCTTGCATATATATCAGAGGATCCTCCAACTGATCAGGAGAAAGATATCCAAATAACAAAGGAGCAACTTCATAGACCAACTCCGCCTTAGGAGCAGAACATACAAATCTAGACAGCAGAAGCCCGAGTAATTTCACAATCCTTCACTAATCCACAAGGCATTAGAAAAAGACATGATCATAGATGAAGAAATTATAGAATTGGATATAGGAGAATTGGACCTCCTTAGTATGCAAGAAGCGTGTACTCTATCTCTCCTAAGCAAATCCATGTGCTTAAGGAATCTCTGAACAAAGGTTGAAAACCATAGTTTATTAAAAGTAAACTAATATGCTGAGCGACTAGAAACAATCAAAATATAGTGAAAAAATCTATTTGTCTATACCTGAAGAAAGTTCCCCATAGGTCAGGGCTTATGGCCACATAGAACCAAACCAAACTAAGTGAAAAAAATCTACAGACATAAGCAAACAAAAATGAAACTTAAGGAGCATGAGGCTTGATGTTGGGATTTTCATCATGTGAGATGAAGATGGGAGGAGAGTTGATCTGCTTATCACCTAGAATTTCCTTGTTGGATCCCAAAGTATCTCATGTTGGATGAAGATGAGGATGGTGGTGAGAGACAAGTTGAGTGGCATTGTGGTTTGCCAAGGCCTAGCCGAAATCTTTTCCTATTAATTTTGAAATCCTTGGTTGATCCTAAGTCATCAACCAAGCGACGCAGTTGCTAAAAACGTTTATCTGGAGCGGGATTCTAAAAGCACCTCTGAATGCGAGTTTCCAAGTCTTGGATATGGAGGCTGGAAAAAGGATGGACCATCCCAAGGAAATAATATTAAGTGTTCTCTTGCTCTTGGATAACGTGGCACATATGAGAGCTGTGAGGCCCAACAATGGTCTTGCAATATATGCTCTTAGTCTGAACCATGATTGGAAAAGAGCTAGAAGGAGGCCAAATGGAGGTGAGGAAAGACCAAAGAGGGCTAATGCCTTGTAGGAAAGAGATGTTGAACAGAGGGGAGATCCAAAGGATGAGACAATGGAGAGAAAGGCACATGAGGAGGGGCTAATGGTTTCTTCTTCGTAGCATGACCAAAAGCTACATTATTTCCCAATCTAGAGTAGTACAGAAGCTAGATTTGGCTACAATATCCATGAAGTTAGGAGTGATGATGGTTAAATACTGAGCATAGCGAGGAGGGTTCACACGAGAAAAGAGGACAGGCCTTTCCAACCCATGATTTATTTTGAGTTTTTAATGTATATAGATATACATAAATAATGATTAAATATATCCATTATATATAATATATGCACTAAATTATTTTATACTTAATTTGTTTAATTGCATAAATATATCTTTTAATTGTCATTTTTGTATAGCTATCTTAATTTAACTTTACATTATATCTTAAAACATTTAATCATATATAATAAATATATGTAATTTATACAATCCTTTTAATAATCTTAAAACAAAAATAAATTATCTTGCATATATTTGATAGTGGACTTATTCCATATATTTGAAACCCAAGTTCGTTTCCTAAGTGAATGGATGCAATACTTTGTTGAAGGTGGAATGTTATAAAAAAACCCGTCGATCCCTTGGCACTAGCGTCGAATCCTGCAACGGTATTGTTAGCGTCTAAGTGTTCCTAAATTTGAAATTAAAGCTATTTATTTAGTTTGGAAGCATTAGAAACCATTAAAAAGAAACTACGAGATACATGTATACATTGGAATTAAATTATTTTGTTTAGATAGAAAGCATTAAAATACCTATAAGAGATGTGTTTGAGTGGGTTTAACGGTTCATAATATAAAAAAGGTATATGTCCCAAGAAAATTATGTTAAAATTATTTCTCTATCTATAAAAGAGGTTGTAGTCTTAGTAACTACATTGAGTTTCAATGTTTCATAGTTTAATCCTATTTTCGGCAATGTAAAGATATTATGTACGTGTTCAATCATAACTGATCATTTTCAATGTTTGTAATGTAAACATATATGTTTTGAAATCTGATTTGTTTTCTTAATGCATGATGTCCTATTGGGATAAAAGCTAAATGTTTCTTTTCAAGCTTAAAGTTTAACAAGAGAAAATGGGGAACTAACCAAAGCTTTGACAATGTAGTCATGCCTTTAATGTTCCTCGTCACAAAGGAAACATAGTGAAATCTACATTTCCCCAACTTTCTTGACGAATCTATCCTATCATTATTAATGAAGAATATATGTTTGTGATAACTATCTCCTAACGAACATAATTTAGTCTATGTTTCTATGAAAGGTTACCAAGAAGTACAAAGGATTATTCATTGACAAAAATGACTATAAAAATGATATGTTTGGAGCATAATTATAACGTTTACGAGTATGTGTGGTTTTCATGGGAGGCCATGCAAAGACCTTAGCATAAACTTATGTTCTAATCTATTATCTATACATAGAAGGAAACACATTTAGGTTGTATATAAATGTTTTTCACCATGAATAATATATATTGATTTCTTCTATATTTTTCATGGAATAGAAATTTATATTCAATTTTTAAAATAATATATATATATATATATATATATAATTTTAAAAATTGAATATAAATTTCTATTCCATGAAAAATATAGAAGAAATCAATATATAGAGAGAGAGAAATTGAAATAAGAGAAAAACATCTAAACAATGAACTTTGAACTGTTTGATGTTATTAGCAGTTACATTTGGTCTTTACTTACATTATAACTTTAACTCAATTTTATTAAAAAAATCTTGCATTGGCTATTTGTCTTACCACAAATGACAATGAGAGTATTTTTGCTTCAGTTGTATTATTAAAACTTTATTTTCTAAGTTTGCCATTTTTTAATATGATTTATGTTTGAGTGTGTGTGTGTGTGTGTGTGTGTGTGTGTATTCCGTAGAAAAAAATCATAATTTTATTATAGTAATGAAATTACATCTGCAAAATGTATGAAGGCATACATTTATTAAAAAAAAAGAGCCTTACAACTCCACGGTACTTGTCAAAAAATATATCCATGGGTTTTTTCCATATATATTTGCCTGCTTCGATAGTATCAAAAAAATTCCAATTCAGTAAAAACTATTGAGATCAGAAATCCTTATCATAGAGTCGTTGTGCTAAAAATTCTGAGAGTGTTTTTTTATATATGTTGTAGATCCATTAATGGTCTATGATAATACTCAAAATTTTCTCCTGCCACAGTTTCCAAAATATTCCAAAATCCTTGTCCCAACTTTAACCCTTCCTTGGAGAGATTGTATGATTCTGAATTTCTTTCCCTATACACATGACGACAGATTATGGTGTCAAAATTTGACATAAGTCTGCAAACTTCTTCAAATATAGGACATAGATTTAAGATTCTACACTTTTGAATTTTATTGACCCAGTTGATCACTACCATTGAATCCCCAAAAATCTAAATGTTTCTACAATTTTTTTCTAAGGCAAAGCAAAGAAGGAGCTTTATCACAAGCAGTTCTGCAAAATTATTTGTCCCCTTCCCTAACCCCATTTGAAGATGGAAGTATTGGTGTTGAGATAAGAATATGGATTCCCCCCCCCCCCAATTAAGATCTTTAGATGCTCTGTCAAAGAAATTCCATGGATGAGTATATTTTATTTGTTCCTCTGTAATGGAACACACCACTGAAATGTCTTTTATCTTGAGGAAAATATGACAGAATATCAAGCCCGTGTCTGGCAATGATATATCAGTTGGATGCTTTGTCCTGAAAGATGGTTGAGTTTCTAGCAATCCATATATATATATGAAATATGGTTGAGTTTCTATCAATCCATATATATGTATATGTATATGTATATGTATATGTATATGTATATGTATATGTATATGTATATGTATGTATATATATATATGGCTGAGTTTCTAGCAATCCACATATATATATATATATATGTGTGTGTGTGTGTGTGTGTGTGTGTGTGTGTGTGTGTGTGTGTGTCTACATATA
>LPNX010631732.1:1504326-1584489 GCA_001517045.1 Pseudotsuga menziesii
ACATATATATATGTATATATACATATATGTATATATGTATATCTACATATATATGTATATATGTATGTATATATATGTATATATATAATTGAAAAAATATCTAAATAATGGACTTCTTAATGTTACTAGCAATTACATTTGGTCCTTACTCACATTATAGCTTTAATTATGTTAAGAATGTTGAGAATATAGTTGTCGTTGATGTCAAAGGTGTTCACGAATGACAAAGGGATAACTAGTAGATATGGTAGTGGGTTGGGTTCAACAATGACTCGGGAAAATCACGATTGTAGATCTGAAGGTTAAGTCATCCTCACAATTGTAGATCGTGTGGTGGAGATCTAAAGGTTGCAGAGATCTACGACTAATATGGATATTGTTAATTTAATAGCGAGGTGGTTAACAACAGCAACTTGATGCGGAATTTCTATCAAATCCACTTCACTTTGTTTGAAGTCCACCGTCGATCTGAGGAAATTCAGATCCAATGGTTGTCGGTCATTCTGTTGATTCAACTAGTAAGGTGGTTGACAAGAGAGTTTGGATGTGGAATTTTAATGTAATCCGCTCTATAGTATTTGGAGTCCATCGTTGATCGGAGTCGATCAAGATCTAACGGTCTTAAACGATTCCACTGATTCAACTAGCAGGGGAATTAACAACAGAGTCTGGACGCAGAATTCTTATGAGATCCAAAAATCCACATTTGATCGTAGATCAACGATCAGGAAGACATCCGCAAAAGATCGACGATGCGGAAAGGAGTCAGTCAGCGGAATGTGGAAGGCAGAGAATTGCAAAAGCAACATTTGAGTTTTTTAGAACCCACGATCTAGAAGATCGACAGTCAGGAAGACATCCATAAAAGATCGACGATGCGAGAATATTAGTGCGAAAAGCGGAAGGCAGAGAATTGCGAAAGCAATGTTTGAGTTTTTGAGAATCCGCATTCCAAATCTGGAAGATCGACGGTCAGGAAGAGATTCGTTAAAGAACGATGGTGCAGAAAGATTAGTGCGGAAAGAGGAAATATCGAAATGACATTTTGGAAAATTCATAAACCTGCATTCTACTATCTACATCTTATATTAGATCAACGATCACTGAAGAGCTTAAAGGAGATCAACGGTGCGGAACGGTTGAGGCAGAAAGCTAAGTGCATAATGACATTTTGAGAAATGTCATAGTTAGGCAATCTGCATACCGTATCCTATCTTACATCTACAGTCAGAAAGAAGCCCGATATAAAATCAACGGCTCAAGATGGTTGCAGAAATGGAGAATGCGGAAGGTCCTGATTGGAAGATTCATGAAGAGGTATGATCAATGAAATGGCGCAATGTTGAAGAGATGTGTCCGTAGGAAGCGTGAAGGTATTTATTAATAGAATGATTGACGGAAATAATTTGTCTCTGTGATCGTGAGTGACAGAGTCCAAAACTGAATACAGTTCGAGAGCAAACTGATAAAATTCAGTCCAAGGTGGAAGGGCGGCGCTAGGACAGGATACAAGTCTGCAAAGGGTGTTGCAGCATCCTTGTTTGTTGTAGCAGGCAGAAACCCATGGTGTTGTAGCAGGAAGAAACCCAGGGTGTTGTAGCATGCTTGTCTGTTGTAGCAGGAAGAAACCCAGGGTGTTGTTGCATCCTTTCTGTAGCAGCAAATAAATCAATTTTGTAGATTCATCTTTTTAATGAATTTGAATTGGTGTTTTCTCTTTGAGGTTTCCACGATAAAATTTATGTCTTAAGTTGTTTGATTCATTGTGTGTTTTTTTATTTTAAAAAGGCAAAAGACAATACTGATTCCCCCCCCCCCCCCCCCACTTAGTATTGTGGAATAATCCAACAATTGGTATCAGAGAAGGTTCCTTCACTATAGTTTAACCATTGGAAGGTATATCCTATTTAAAAACCATTATGGATCAACAACAAGGTTTAGCCACCAACAAAATTCCATTATTCACAGGAGAAAATTATGTATATTGGAGTGTGAGAATGAAGTGCCATATGATGTCCCTTGGATGGAAGGTTTGGGAAAAAACCGAGAAAGAGTATAAAATAGATGACCAAGCACCTACAAACCCATAGGAACTAGGCCAATATGAAGGTAATTCCAAAGCCCTAAATGCAATCCTGAGTAGGTTGAAAAACTCTGTATTTACAAAAGTTATGCGATGCAAGACTGCCAAACAAGCCTGGGATAAGTTAAAAATTATCTATGAAGGAGCATCTAAAGTCAAAGAATCCAAGCTTCAGACATATAAAGGGCAGTTTGAGAGCCTTAAAATGAAAGAAGAAGAAAATATTTGGGAATACCTTCTAAGAGTATATGAAGTTGTCAATGCTATTAGAGGTCTTGGGTGATAATTAAAAGAGAGAGAATATGTGAGAAAGGTACTAAGAATGTTGCCAATGAAATATGACTCGAAAATTTTCACCCTAGAAGAACGAGATGATATTGACCATGTGACAATAGATGAACTACATGGAACCCTCACTGCATATGATATGAGAACATGACTAAATGAATCCTCAAGAAAAGAAGCAACATTTAAAGCCTCTTCCAAAAATCAACCAGAGAACCTAGATGATGAGGAAGCTCTTTTTATTAAAAAAATTGAGAAGGGTACTGGAAAATATAAGGAAATTTACCCCTAAAATGTTTTAACTATGGAAGAGTTGGACATTTCTCTTCAAAATGTACTTACCCTAAACAAGATGATAGTGATGAGAGAGAAACCTCAAAATTAAAAAAGGGTAAAATAGGAAAGAAGAAGAAATCCTATGAGAAAAAGAAAATTGTCTACACCATGGAAGATAGTGAAGATGAGGAAACTGAAATTATATTCATGGGTCTAGATACTTAAGCTTCAAATAGTGACTCAGATGTAGAAGGAGAAGTATACTTAAGAGATGAACTTGTTAGCGCTCTTGAATAACTTGAGAAATGCAGGAAAAAGAAAAAACAGTGAAGGCATATCATTAGTGAGTTGGAAGCTCAACTTCTAGATGCCAAAATAATTGAGGAGGAACTAAACCTGCAGCTCAAAAGAAGAATACAAGAATCTGAGAGACTTGAAGAGGAGATCATACAATTCAAGAAAAATCTTGATGAAGGATCTATCAAATCAAAATGTGAGAATATCTCAAGGATTCTAGATGACATCCTGAATAGCCAAAGAGCATCGAGTGATAGATCTGGCTTGGGTTTTAACAAAGAAAATAAACCAAAATGTTTATCTTTCACTAATCAAGGAGGAAACAAGAAACGTTATGTTGAAGCACTAAAGAGTCCAGTTAAAAAGGAAGAGAGAAAGAAAGTTGCTCCAAACTCTCAAGACAAAAACAAAAATAATATGGTGCCTAAGAGGCCAAATAGACATATGCAGATATTTTTAGGTCACTGTTATTCTTGTAATAACTTTGGTCATAAAGAATCAAATTGTAAAGATTATGGGAAGGTTCCTGAATACAAGAAGAAGTCATCAAGCAATAAACCGAAAGGAAATCATAACCTTTTTACACTCCTTCAAAAATATGACATAGAGTGTTGCAAATGTAATAACCATGGACATATGGCAAGATATTGTAAACTGATGACTCCTACAAGGAAGACTATTGCAATTAAGTCTCAAGACACAAAACAAAAGAAGTATTGGAGGGAAAAGGAAGAAAAGGAAAGTTCCATGATTGCTCTATGTGCAACAGAAAATCAAAACATATGGTACTTGGACAATGGGTTTTCAAAACATATGACTGATGACCCAAAAAATTCATGACACTAAAAGATAATAAGGGTAAAGTCACTTTTGGAGACAAGTTGTCTTCCAAGATAATTGGCAAAGGAACAACTGTTGTTAATAAAAAGATCAAAGCATAAAATGTATTACTAGTAGAAAATCCCAGGCCTAATCTTCTCAATGTAAGTCAAACATGTGATCAAGGGCACATCTATATTTTTTACTCAGAGAAATGTGAGATTAGGAAAAAGGACCCAAGAAGAGTTGTTGGTACTACTATAAGAAATTCAAACAATGTATACATCCTCGAAAATGAAAATCATTGTTACTTAAGTATGGCTGATGAAAGTTGGTTATGGCACAGGAGGATGGGACATTTAAATGTTGACAATCTTGTCAAAATAAGTAAGAAGGAAGCTGTAAGAGACTTGCCTAAAATTGTAAAACCCCTAAACTCTATTTGTAGACATTGTCAACATGGGAAACAAACTAGAGCCAATTTTAAAACAAAAGAATATATGACCTCACATCCTTTGGAAATAGTGCACACAGATCTCTGTGGACTAACAAGAACTAAAATCCTACAGGGGGCATATTATTTCATGTTGTTGATTGATGATTACACAAGGATGACTTGGGTGACATTTCTCAAAGAAAAATCAGAAGCCTTTGAGAAGTTCAAAATCTTCAAGGCAATGGTTGAAAATGAGACACGTATGAAGATCAAATGTCTTAGATTAGACAATGGGGGAGAGTTTACTTCAAATTATTTCGATGAGTTTTGTGAGAAACATGGAATCAAGAGACAATTTGCAGTTGTAAGGACTCCTTAGCAGAACGATGTGGTTGAAAGGAAAAATAGAACAGTCCAAGAAGCTGCCATAACAATGCTTAAAGAAGCAAATATGTCAGATGCATATTGGAAAGAAGCGGTATACACCGTTGTCTATATACTTAATAGAGGACAACTCAAAGTGAATAAGGACAAGACCCCTTATGAACTATGGTATCGAAGACCAACCTTAGTCAAATATTTCAAAGTATTTGGCAGTAAGTGTTACATGAAAAGGAACGAGGATGATCTTGGCAAGTTTGATTCTAGGACTGATGAAGGAATATTTCTAGGTTATTCATCCTCCAAGAAGGCATATAAATGTTTCAATAAAAGGTTACACAAGATTGTAGAAAGTGCATATGTAAAAATAGATGATATAAAACCAAGAAGTCATGACAGTACTGAAAATACAAATAATGAAGACTTACAAGAGGACGAAAATACTCATGATGAAGAAGAAGGTATATAGGAAAGTGAAGAAGACTCCCCAAGACCTGATACAAAAACTCCATCTAGAAGGATACAAAAGAATCATCCAGAGACACGAATCATAGGTGATAAGAATGCTAGAGTCGGTACAAGGAGACAACTACCATTTAATGAACAAGCCCTGCTCAATAGTGGAACCTAAGGATTTTACAGAAGCCAACAAAATTAATGAATGGGTCAAAACCATGCATCAAGAACTAGATCATATTGAGAAAATCCAGACCTAGGAACTTGTCTCAAGACCTAAGGATAAGAATGTTATCGGGACCAAATGGGTTTTCAAGAAAAAATTCAATCAGAATGGTTAAATAATAAGGCACAAGGCAAGATTGGTGTGTAAAGGGTATGCTCATGTAGAAGGGGTTGATTTTGAAGAAACTTATGCCCCCGTGGAAAGACTTGAAGCAATCAGAATGTTTCTAGCACGCTCGAGCCATAAAAAAATTTAAAGTATATCAAATGGATGTTAAGTATGTATTTTTTAATGGAAAGTTAGAAGAAGAGGTTTATATTAAACAACCCGAAGGTTTCCTATTATCAAAAAATAGAGACTATGTTTGCAAACTGAAAAAGGAACTCTATGGTCTCAAACAAGCTCCAAGAGCCTGGTTTTCAAGGTTGAACATCTACTTAAAACAACAAGGATTTAAGAGAGGTGCCACTGAAAGTAATATCTAATTAAAAAACAAAGACGAGAATATGATCATTGTGGTTGTTTATGTAGATGACATCATATTTGGAAGTAATTTGAAAATACTAAGTGTAAACTTTTCTTCTAAAATGAAGAAGGAATTCAAAATGTCAATGTTGGGGGAACTAACAATTTTCTTGGAGTTACAAGTTTATCAAACAGACAAAGGAATCTTTATCTCTCAAACTAAGTACATCAAAGACATGCTTAAAATATTTAAGATGGAAGACTCCAAACCTATTAGTACTCCTATGATCACAGGTTGTAAATTAAGTAAGGGAGATGAGTCCTAGAAGTGGATCATACCATGTACAGATCCATGATAGGTAGCTTGTTGTATGTGACGGCTACAAGACCAGATGTGATGCAAGTTGTAGGTTTGGTTGCTAGGTTCCAGTCAAGCACCAAAGAAATGCATCTAACTGTAGTAAAAAGGATTTTCGAATATTTGAAAGGTACTATGGAGTATGGGTTATGGTACCCAAAAACTCAAGACTTTATTTTAAAAGCATTTACTATTGCAGATTGGGCAGGAAGTGTGGATGATCGAAAGAGTACCAATAGAGCAACATTCTTCTTGGGAAATTGTTTGGTTTCATGGTAAAGTAAAAAACAATATTCCATTTCACTCTCCACAGCAGAGGCCGAATATATTGATGCCGCGTCATGTTGCACCCAGGTCATTTGGATGAAGCAAACACTAGAGGACTTACTTGTGAATTATTAGAACCCAATAATAATAAATTGTGATAATACCAGTGCCATAAATATGTCAAAAAACCCTGGCATGCACTCCGGGACAAAACACATACCAATAAAATATCATTTCCTAAGAAAACAGGTGTCGCAAAAGGTTGTCAAACCAGAGTATGTTGACACAAAAGAGAAGGTTGCTGACATTTTCACCAAGACACTACCTAAGGAATCCTTTGAGCATCTTAGACAAAAGATGGGAGTAATTCCCTTACAAAAATTGTAGAGGAGGAAGTGCAATCTCAGGGGGGGTTGTCAGAAAGAAGAAAGACAGGAAATCCTCAATAGCATAACATGTTATCCTTTGTCATTGTTGTCAAAGGGGGAGAATGTTTAGATGTTTCCATCAATGCCAAAGGGGGAGATTGTTGAGAATATAGTTGTCATTGATGTAAAAGTTGTTCACGAATGACAAAGGGATAACCAGTAGATATGGTAGCAAGATGGGTTCAACAATTACTGAGGAAAATCACGATTGTAGATGTGAAGGTTAATTCATCCTCACAATTGTAGATCGTGTGGTGGAGATCTGAAGGTTCTGGAGATCTACGGCTAATATGGATTTTTCTGATTTAATAGCGAGGTGGCTAACAACAGCAGCTGGATATGGAATTTCTATCAAATTCGCTTAACTTTGTTTGAAGTCCATCGTCAATCTAAGGAAATTCAAATCCAACAGTTGTCGGTCATTCTGCTCATTCAACTAGTAAGGTGGTTAACAGCAGAGGTTGGATCCATAATTTTAATGTAATCCGCTCTATAGTATTTGGAGTCCATCGTTGATCGGAGTGGATCAAGATCTAACGGTTTTAATGATTCTGCTAATTCAACTATCAGGGGAATTAACAATACAGGCTAGACGCAAAATTCTTATGAGATCCACAAATTCGCATTTGATTGTAGATCAACGATCAGGAAGACATCCGCAAAAGATCGACGGTGCAGAAAGGAGTCAATCAATGGAATACGAAAGGCGGACAATTGCGAAAGCAATGTTTGAGTTTTTTAGAACCTGCATTCTGAAACCCGTGATCCGGAATATTGACGGTCAAAAAGAAATCCATAAAAGATCGACGATGCAGAAAGATTAGTGCGAAAATCGGAAGGCGGAGAATTGCGAAAGCTACGTTTGAGTTTTTGAGAACCCGCATTCCACAACCCACAATCCGAAATATCGATGGTCAGGAAGACATTTGTAAAAGAAGGACAGTGCGAAAAGCAGAAATATCGAAATCACATTTTGGAAATGTCACAAACCTGCATTCCGCTATCCTCATCTTATCTCAAATCAACGGTCACAGAAGAGCTTGAAGGAGATCAACGATGCGAAACAATTGAGGTGGAAATCTAAGTGCGGAAAGACATTTTGAGAAATGTCATAGTTAGGAAATCCACATACCGCATCCTATCTTAGATCTATGGTCAGAAAGAAGCCCAATATAAAATCAACAGCTCATAATGAAAACCCTTCAGGCTTTACTTATTAACCACAAATCACTTCACTTTATTATTTCAGTACGTTTTAGTCCTTAATGGGAGTGGTGTTGAAACATATATAAATTATCATTACAATTTTTTTTTCCATGTGGAAACATTTTTTTATAATTAGGTTAGTTGAGATTCCGCAGTAAGGATTCATGGAATCAAATGGAGAATCTACGGTGAGGAGAGTTGATGTCAATGTTTCGAGCGAGGCGTGGCTCATCTTCAGGACATAGTGATGCCTGGGGAGATTGTTCAAATTTCATGAGTGTATTAATGCAGAGACATCCCACTTGGAAGGTGCAACATGGGAATAACTTTTATGTCTCTGCATTGTTTCAAAAATGAAAGATGAGCAATCTTCTTGTATTTATCGATTCGAAGTTTTTCCAAGCGTCTCAAGTTTCTCAGGATTTTCGCTCCATACCAGTTAGAAATTAGGTTAGCTAAGATTCTGCTGTAAGGATTCATGGCATCAAATGGAGAATTTGCGGTGAGGAGAGTTGATGTCGACGTTTCGAGCCAGGCGTGGCTCATCTTCAGGACATAGGGATGCCTAGGGAGATTGTTCAACTTTCATGAGTGTATTAATACAGAGACATCCCACTTGGAAGGTGCAACGTGGGAATAACGTTTTTGTCTCTGCATTGTTTTAGAAATGAAAGATGAGCAATCTTATTGTATTTATCGATTCAAAATTTTTCCAGGCGTCTCAAGTTTCTCAGGATTTCCGCTCCATATCGGTTAGAAATTAGGTTAGCCGAGATTCCGCAGTAAGGATTCATGGCATCAAATGGAGAATTTGCAGTGAGAAGAGTTGATGTCGATGTTTCGAGCCAGGTGTGGCTCATCTTCAGGACATAGTGATGCTTGGGGAGATTGTTCAACTTTCATGAGTGTATTAATACAGAGACATCCCACTTGGAAGGTGCAATGTGGGAATAACGTTTCTATCTCTGCATTTTTTCAGAAATGAAAGATGAGCAATCTTCTTGTATTTATCGATTCAAAGTTTTTCCAGGTGTCTCAAGTTTCTCAAGATTTCTGCTCCATACCGTTTAGAAATTAGGTTAGCTACGATTCTGCAGTAAGGATTCATGGCATCAAATGGAGAATCTGCGGTGAGGAGAGTTGATGCCGATGTTTCGAGCCAGGCGTGGCTCATCTTTAGGACATAGCGATGCCTGGGGATATTGTTCAACTTTCATGAGTGTATTACTACAGATACATCCCACTTGGAAGGTACAACGTGCGAATAACTTTTCTGTCTCTTCATTGTTTTAGAAATGAAAGATGAGCAATCTTCTTGTATTTATTGATTCGAAGTTTTTCCAGGCATCTCAAGTTTCTCAGGATTTCCACTCCATACCGATTAGAAATTAGGTTAGTTGAGATTCTGCAGTAAGGATTTGATGTCGACATTTCGAGCCGGGCGTGGCTCATCTTTAGTACATAGCGATGCCTCGGGAGATTGTTCAAATTTCATGAGTGTATTAATATAGAGACATCCCACTTGGAAGGTGCAACGTGGGAATAATGTTTCTGTCTCTGCATTGTTTCAGAAATGAAAGATGAGAAATCTTCTTTTATTTATCGATTCGAATTTTTTCCAGGCGTCTCAAGTTTCTCGAGATTTTCACTTCATGCCGGTTAGAATAAAATCTATTAAAATAAAATCAGAAGTATATACAGAAAGAGAAAGTGCAAAGTGTCTATTGATATCAACTTAAATACACGGTTTATTAAAAGTTAACTCATAGGAGGAGCGTATCGAAACAATCAAAATATAATGAAAAATTATATTTGTCTATACCTGAAGAAAGTTCCCCATAGGACAGGGCTTATGGCTACATAGAACCAAACTAGACTAAGTGATAAAAATCTAGAGAACATAAGCAAACAAAAATTAAACTTAGGGTGCACGAGGCTTGGTGTTGGGATTTTCCTTCTTGGCTCCCGAAGTGTCTCATGTTTGATAAATATGAGGATGGTGGCGGGAGACAAGTTGAGTGGCATTGTGGTTCGTCGAGGCCTATCCGAAATCCTTTCATGTTAATTCCCAATCTAGAGCATTGAGTTAATCATTGAGTCTTGGATTAAATTCCATTTGATCTTGGATCAAGTGATAGAGCCAACCTTCCATGGGTTCCATTTGTGCATTCAAGCTCATCCCTTGAGAATTTTCCTAAATCCGTCCTTCCACAGAATTTGTGATGGCTAGATCGAGCAATGTCTTGGTATACTAGAGGTTGCCCATAGTTTTAGTCTACTTCATTTCCCTAGAGCAGGTTGATCCTGAGTCGTCAACCAAGCGACTCAGTTGCTCAAAAATTTTACTTGGAGCATGCTTCTAGAAGCACCTCTGAATGCAAGTTTCCATGTCTTGAATATGGTGATTGGAAAAAGGATGGACCATCCCAAGGAAACAAGATTGAGTGTTCTCTTGGTCTTGGATAACGTGGCACATATGAGAGTGGCGAGGACTGAAAATGGTCTTTCACTCTAAGCTCTTAGTTTGAACCATGATTGGAAAATATCTAGAAGGAGGCCAAATGGATATGAGGAAAGACCAGTGAGGGTTCCTTCTTGGCTCCTGAAGTGTCTCATGTTTGACAAATATGAGGATGGTGGCAGGAGACAAGTTGAGTGGCATTGTGGTTCGTCGAGGCCTATCCGAAATCCTTTCCTATTAATTCCCAATCTAGAGCATTGAGTTAAGCATTGAGTCTTGGATTAAAGTCCATTTGAGCTTGGATCAAGTTATAGAGCCAACCTTCCATGTGTTCCATTTGTGCATTCAAGCTCATCCCTTGAGAATTTTTCTAAATCCGTCCTTCCATAGAATTTGTGATGGTTAGATCGAGCAATGTCTTGGTATACTAGAGGTTGCCCATAGTTTTATTCTACTTCATTTCCCTGGAGCGGGTTGATCCTGAGTCGTCAACCAAGCGACTCAATTGCTCAAAAAGTTTACCTGGAGCGTGCTTCTAGAACCACCTCTGAATGCAAGTTTCCATGTCTTGAATATGGCGATTGGAAAAAGGATGGACCATCCCAAGGAAACAAGAGTGAGTGTTCTCTTGGTCTTGGATAACGTGGCACATATGAGAGCGGTGAGGACTGAAAATGGTCTTTCACTCTATGCTCTTAGTTTGAACCATGATTGGAAAATAGCTAGAAGGAGGCCAAATGGATATGAGGAAAGACCAGTGACGGAAAATGTTTTGTAGGAAAGGGATGTTGAGCAGAGGGGAGATCCAAAGGATGAGAGAATGGAGACAAAGGCACTTGAGGAGGGGATAATTGTTTATTCTTTGCATCATGACCAAAAGCTACATTATTTCCGCATCTAGAGTAGTATAGGAACTGTATTTGGCTACAAGATCCATGAAGTTAGGAGTGATGATGGTTAGATACTGAGCAGAGCTGGACAAGGAGAGGAGGGTTCGCATGATAAAAGAGGACATGCCTTTCCAGCCCATGATTTCTTTTGAGTTTGTTTAACGTATATAGATATACGTATATAATTCAAATATATCCATTATATAACATAATATACATTAAATTATTTTATGCTTAGTTTGATAATTGCATAGATACATCCTTTAATTTTCATTTTCTATAGCTATCTTAATTTAACTTTACATTATATCTTAAAATATTTAATCATACGTAATAAATATATGTAATTTATACAATCCCTTTAATGATCTTAAAACAAAAATAAATTATCTCGCAGATATTTGATAGTGGATTTATTTATGGTTTGAATAGCTATATGTTTAATTTCAATTTGAGAGTTTACTTGTGCAAGTTGTTCATAATTGTTGTTGCCAATAGAGTTTTCTCCAGCAATTAAAACTAGAACACAAGATCATACTTGGGTAAGTTGTTCATAATTGTTGTTTCCAATAGAGTTTTCTCAAACAATTAAAAATGGAACATGGGAGCATACTTGGGTACCGCACAACAGGGACCCATCCATAAAGCCTCGCATAAGGAATTGGTGTTAAACCCTGCTAAAGAGAAATAATGTATGTGGGACCTAGTTGAGGCATGAGAGAACTCGACCATATCCAAGACGTTTATTCCATAGCACATCGGTTGCTACCTTTTCTCCAACCATCAAGATCGCATTTAAAGTGCACGCTCTATAGATTAGCATCGCATTGAATCTTCGCTTGAATCATCGATCATACCATAATATTGTATACACAAATGGAGGTGGTGTGGTTTCCATCTCCAACACATATATATATTGGTCCAAAAAATGTGAATAGACCAATTAATAAATGCAGTTAGAATGGGTTGAACAGACCACCAACACCAATCCCCTCCTCCCAACTATTTTGATGTTCTCTTAGCTTGCCACATGCCATTGCAAGTTAACTACAATCAACTAAGCAATTTTTCAACCAATCACTTCACTGAATATTTCAACATTCATTTATCTGGATTTTATTTTATTTGATCAGTCAACATATATTTATCTCTGTCATGCTTTATAGAATAAATTGTTTTATTAATCAACATTCATTTCAAATTATTTTATTGATCAACATTCATTTTTATAAGAAGCTCCAATTTTTCATTCTCCTCTCCATGCTTCTTAGTGATGAATAAACATGCATTATGATTCTTCCATTGTTTCTCAGAACTTCATATAATTCATAGGGAAAAAAATATGTTGCAGAAACATAGGGATGAATGGGTATGTATGCATACACCATTAATATTTAATAATAAAATTGATGAATAGCTAACATGTTCTATGTTTTAAAAACGTTAGAATAAATATACTTATAATTATTCTAATCTAAGTTGGTGACAAAATAAATGTTGTAATTGAATAAATGAATTTGGAATTTTGGTTTTGAACTTTCGCAATATTTATTACATAAATTCGACGTAGATATTAATGGATTTCAACATTTTATACAACCGACGTTGAAATGGATGGATTTGGATACATCGGGATAAATTTATGTTGTAGATTAACATAAGTTGTTCTCTTTATGTTTCTGATCAAATTTTAGCGTTGAATCGCTGGGTTTGACTTAAAAATTTGCATTGCTATTCTATAACAACTAGAACATAACCTATAGAAGAAAATATAAAAAAAGGTCTATGTCCCAAGAAAAGGTGAGGATGGTGGCGGGAGAAACGTTGAGTGGCATTGTGGTTCCCCGAGGCCTGGCCGAAATTCTTTCCTATTAATTCCGAAATACTTGGTTGATCCTGAGTCATCAACCAAGCGACGTAGTTTCTAAAAACATATATCTCGAGCGGGGTTCTAGAAGCACCTCTGAATGCTAGTTTCCATGTCTTGAATATGGCGACTAGAAGAAGGATGGACCATCTAAAGGAAATACGATTGAGTGTTCTCTTGGTGTTGGATAACATGGCACATATGAGAGCAGTGAGGGACAACAATGGTGTTGCACTATATTCTCTTAGTCTGAACCATGATTGGAAAAGAGCTAGAAGGGGGCCAAATAGAGGTGGGGAAAGACCAGTGAGGGATAATGCTTTGTAGGAAAGGGATGTTGAGCAGAGGGGAGATCCAAAGGATGAAACAATGGAGACAAAGGCACATGAGGAGGGGATAATGGTTTCTTCTTCGCAACATGACCAAAAGCTACATTATTTCCCAATATATAGTAGTACAAGACCAAGATTTGGCTACAAGATCCATGAAGTTATGAGTGATGATGATTAGATATTGAGCAGAGTTGGACACGAAGAGGAGGGTTCACACAAGAAAAGAGGACATGCCTTTCCAACCCATGATATCTTTTGAGTTTGCTTAATGTATATAGATATACGTATATAATGATTAATTATATATATATATATATATATATATATGCTTAGTTTGTTTAATTGCATAGATATATCCTTTAATTGTAATTTTGTATAGCTATCTTAATTTAACTTTACATTATGCCTTAAAACATTTAATTATATGTAATAAATATATGTAATTTATACAATCCCTTTAATGTTATTAAGACAAAAATAAATTATCTTGTAGATATTTGATAGTGGATTTATTCCTGGTTTGAATTGCTATATGTTTAATTTCAATTTGAGAGTTGAAAGTGCAAGTTGTTCATAATTGTTGTTTCCACAAGAGTTTTCTCTAGCAATTAAAACTGGAACACAGGAGCATAATAAATAAGTGATGCATTGGATTAGCGTCATTCTTGGACCATCTCAGAAGCACCCGGTGGATGCGTTATGGTTTTCATCAACTTGATTTGAAACTTAATTTGGAACCCAAGTTCATTTCCTAAGTGAATGGATGGAGTACGTTGTTGAAGGTGAAACGTTATAAAAAAAAACATCGATCCCTTAGCACTAGCGTCGAACTCCCTGACCGTGTACCCTAAATGATATTTGTATAAATATTTGCTACCAGAAATTGTGACCAAAGAACCATTTTAAAGCAAGTGTGACAATCATGTGCATCTACAATATTGAGACATCATTGAGTGAGACATAAAATGATTAAAAGCAACAAATTAAAAGACCACTTCATCTTCAGACTCAGCATAAACTTGCAGATAGTCATCACGGATCAATTTATTTTGCAACTTTTTATATTGTTGTTAATTACTAAATGACCTTAATCCTCAATACAATCCTATAAACTCAAATTATTTATGGGAAATTAATCCTTGGAATTCATAATTGTAGTCATTAATTTCTGGACCGTAGAGTAAATATTTTATTTCTTTATTTTTCCTTAGTACCAGCCCTAGTACCATTCCCCTCAATGGGCCCTAAAGAGAGACTTCCTAAATAAAGATCCATGCGTTAAGCTCCCAATTAGACTTTATTAATTTCTAGACTTGGCTTCGTGGTGAAATGCACGTGGTTGGCATATGGCTATAGGTTGGATGTCTAAAGAAAGGTCTGTAGGTTCAAGATAAAAAAGTATTCATTCCTTCTCGCTCTGTTTATTGGCCTTCATTTTTTGTTCTTGCGGTGAAGGTTACTTCTGTGTCAGGCAAGAAGGCTGAAGTGTCTACATGAATCCTGCAACAGTATTGTTCGCGTCTAAGTGTTCCCAAATTTGAAATTAAAGCTATTTATTTAGATTGGAAGCATTAGAAATCATTAAAAAGAAACTACGAGATACATGTATACTTTGAAATTAAATTATTTTGTTTAGATATAAAGCATTAAAATACCAATAAGAGATGTGTTTGAGTGGGTTAAATGGTTCATAATATAAAAAAGTCTATGTCCCAAGAAAATATCCCATGTTAAAATTATTTCTCTATCTATAAAAGAGGTTGTAATCTTAGTAACCACATTGAGTTTCATAGTCAAATTCTATTTTTGGTAATATAAAGATATTATACACATGTTCAATTATTGGTCCTTTCCATTGTTAGTAATATAAACATTCATGATTTCAAATCTGATTTGTTTTCTTAATGCATGATGTCCTATGGGGATAAAATCTAAATGTTGTTTTTCAAGCTTAGAGTTTAACAAGAGAAAATGGGGAACTAACCAAAGCTTTGACAATATAGTCATGCCTTTGATGCTCCTCATCACAAAGGAAACATAGTGAAATCTACATTTCCTCAACTTTCTTGACCAAGCTATCCTACCATTCTTAATGAAGAATATATGTTTGTGACAACTATCTCCTAACCAATATAATTTAGTCTATGTTTCTATGTAAGGTGACCAAGAAGTATAAAGGATTATTCAATGACATAAATGACTATAAAATTGATATGTTTGGAGCATAATTATAAAGTTTATGAGTATGTGTGGCTTTCATGGGAGACCATGCAAAGACCTTAGCACAAACTTATGTTCTAATCTATTCTCTATGTATGGAAGGAAACACATTTAGGTTGTATATAAATGTTTTTCACCATGAACAATATATATTGATTTCTTCTATAATTTTCATGGAATAGAAATTTATATTCAATTTTTTTAAATATAAAAAAAATATATTGAGAAATCGAAATATATATATACATAGAAGAGAAAAATATCTAAACAATGAACTTTGAACCTTTTTTATATTATTAGCAATTAGATTTGGTCGTTACTCATATTATAACTTTAACTTTATTAAAAAAAAAACCTTGCATTGGCTATCTGTCTTACCACAAGTAACGATGAGAGTATTTTTGCTTCAATTGTATTATTAAAACTCTCTTGTCTAAGTTTGTCATGTTTTAATGTAATTTATATATATTCCGTAGAAAAAAAACGTAATTTATTATAGTAATGAAATTACATATGCAGAATGTATGAAGGCAGGCATTTATTAAAAATAAAAGAGCCTTAGACCTCCAGGGCACCTGCTAAAAAATATATCCATTGGTTTTTTCCATATATATCCATCTGCTTCGATGTACATTTTTCAAAAAAATCCAATTCAGTAAAAAACAAAGCCATCTTATTGTCTCTAATAGTGCTGTCAATATAAACTAATGAGATCAGAAATCCTTATCATGGAGTCGGTGTGCAAAACGTTCAAAGAGTGTTTTTATATTTGTTGTAGATTCATGAATGTTCTGTGATAATACTCAAAATGTTCGCTTGCCACAGTTTCTAAAATCTTCCAATATCTCTGTCTCAACTTTAACCCTTCCTTGGAAACTTTGTCCACTTCTGAATTTCTTTCCCTATACACATGACAATAGATTATGGTGTCAAAATTTTCCATAAGTTTGCAAATTTATTCAAATATAGGACATAGATTTAAGATTATGCACTTTTGAATTTTATTGACCCAATTGATCACAGCCATTGAATCCCCGAAAATCTAAATGTTTCTACAATTGTTTCTAAGGCAACACAAAGAAGGAGATTTAGAGCAAGTAGTTCTGCAAAATTATTTGTCCCCTTCCCCAGCCCCATTTGAAGATGGAAGTAATGGCGTTGAGATAAGACTAAGGATGCCCCCCCCCCTCTCCCGACAATTATGATCCTAAGAGTCTCCGTAAAGAAATCCCATGGATGAGTATATTGTATTTGTTCCTATGTAATCGAACGCACCGTTGGAATGTCTTTAGCTTGAGGAAAATATGACAAAATATCAAGCCCATGTCTAGAAATGATATCTGGGGTGGGTGCTTTGTCCTGAAGGATGGTTGAGTTTCTAGCAATCCATATATATATATATATATATATATATAATTGAAAAAATATCTAATGGACTTCTTGATGTTACTAGCAATTACATTTGGTCCTTACTCACATTATAACTTTAACTATGTTAAGTAAACCCTTGCTTTCACTACTCATCTTACACAAGTGACAATGCGAGTACTTTTGTTGCAATTGTATTATTACAACTTTCTTGTCTAAGTTTGTCATGTTTTAATGGGATTTATATTTGGGTTTTTATAATGAAAACCCTTTAGCATTTACTTATTAACCACAAATCATTTCACTTCATTATTTCAGTAAGTTTTAGTCTTTAATTGGAGTGGTGTTGAAACATGTATAATAATTACAAACATTTATGCCATGTGGTAACATTTTTTTTATAGATTTGAAATCTATTAAAATCAAATCAAATTTATATACATAAAGAGAAAGTGCAAAGTGTCTATTGATATCAAATTTAATCCACGTTTTATTAAAAGTTAACTCATAGGCTAAGAAACTAGAAACAATCAAAATATAGTGAAAAATTCTATCTGTCTATACCAGAAGAAAGTTCCCCATAGATCAGGGCTTATGACCACATAGAACCAAACCAGACTAAGTGAAAAGAATCTACAAAACATAAGCAAACAAAAATAAAACTTAAGGAGCACGAGGCTTGGTATTGGGATTTTCATCATCTGGGATGAAGATGTGAGGAGAGTTGAACTGCTTATCACCTAGAGTTTCCTTCTTGGCTCCCGAAGTCTCTCATGTTTGATAAAGATGAAGATGGTGGCGGGAGACAAGTTGAGTGGCATTGTGTTTCGTCAAGGCCTGGCCGAAATTCTTTCATGTTAATTCCCATTCTATAGCATTGAGTTAAGCATTTAGTCTTGTATTTAAGTCCATTTGAGCTCGGGCCAAGTGACAAAGCCAAACTTCCATGTGTTGCATTTGTGCATTCAAGCTCATCCCTTGAGAATTTTTCGTAAATCTATCCTTCAACACAATTTGTGATGGCTAGGTCAAACAGTGTATTGGTATACTAGAGGATGCCCATAGTTTCAGTATACTTCATTTCCTTGGAGCGGGTTGATCCTAAGTCATCAACCAAGTGATCAGTTGCTCAAAACATTTATCTGGAGTGGGATTTTAGAAGCACCTATTAATGTAAGTTTCCATGTCTTGAATATGGCGATTGGAAAATGGATGCGCCATCCCAAGAAAACAAGATTGAGTGTTTTCTTGGTCTTAGATAACGTGGCACATATGAGAGCGGTGAGGGCTAACAATGGTCTTGCACTCTATGATCTTAGTTTGAACCATGATTGGAAAAGAGCTAGGAGGCTAAATGGAGGTGGGGAAAGACCGATGAGGGCTAATGCTTTGTAGGAAAGGTATGTTGAGCAGAGGGGAGATCCAAAGGATGAGACAATGGAGACAAAGGCACTTGAGGAGGGGATAACGGTTTCTTCTTCGAAGCATGACCAAAAGCTACATTGTTTCCCAATCTAGAGTAGAACAGGAACTGGATCTGGCTACAAGATCCATGAATTTAGGAGTTATGATGGTTAGATATTGAGCAAAGATGGACAAGGAGAGGAGGGCTCACACGAGAAAAGAGAAAATTCCTTTCCAACTCATGATTTCTTTTGAGCTTGTTTCATGTATATAGATATACGTATATAATGATTTAATATATCCATTATCTATAATATATACATTAAATTAGTTTATGCTTAGTTTGTTTAAATGCATAGATATATCCTTTAGTTGTCATTTTGTATAGTTATCTTAATTTAACTTTGAATTATATCTTAAAACATTTAATCATACGTAATAAATATATGTAATTTATACAATCCCTTTAATGATCTCAAGACAAAAATAAATTATCTTGCAGATATTTGACAGTGGATTTATTCCTGGTTTGAATAAATCCACATTAATATCTGCACGGAAATCCATAAAGCCTCGCATAAGCCATTGGTGTTCAATCGTGCTAAACATAAATAATATATGTGGTACCCAGTTGAGGCATGAGGGAACTTGACCATATCCAAGACGTTTATTCCATAGCACACCGGTTGCTACCTTTACTCCAACCACTGAGATCACATTTAAAGCATGCTCTACATATTAGCATCGTATTGAACCTTCACTCGAATCATCGATCACACCGTAATATTGTATACACAGATGGAGGTGGTATGGTTTCCATCTATAACACACACATATAATGGTCCACAAAAGGCAAATAAACCAATTAATAAGTGCAGTTAGAATGGGTCGGATAGACCACCTACACCAATCCCCTCCCCCCAATTAATTGATACTCTCTTAGCTTTCCACATGCCATTGCAGGTTAACTACAATAAACTAAGCAATTTTTCAACCTATCACTTCACTGAAGATTTCAACATTCATTTATCTGGATTTTATTTTATTTGATCATACATTATTTATTTATCTATGTCATGCTTGATAAAATAAATTGTTTTATTAATCAACATTCATTTCAAATTATTGTATTGATCAACATTCATTTTTATACAAAGCTCCAATTTTTCATTCTCCTCTCCATGCTTCTTAGTGATGAATAAACATGCATTATGATTCTTCCATTGTTTCTCAGAACTTCATATAATTCATAGGGGAAAAAATATGTTGCAGAAACATAGAGATGAATGGATATGTATGCATACACCATTAATATTTAATAACGAAACTGATGAATAGCTAACATGTTCTATGTTTTAAAAACATTAGAATAAATATATACTTATAAGTATTCTAATCTAAGTTCGGATCGACCAGAACTACTTCTAGTTTGCAGATCAATCAGATCATATTGGTGCTTATTGCAAAAGCCTGGAAAGCTTGGCATCCTGTCTTTGGCTCTACTAGAAGTTGGTTCCTAAATGGATCCCCCTCTGGATCTTAGTCCGAAGGACCATAGCCGCAACCTAGATGTTGCTTTCAAAGCCTTGGTGACATCCTTTCCCTCCCTTCCTATCTTAGGCACATAAACCATTGATGCCAACTTTATCAAGCGCGTTGTGTCTCGAGATCCTGTCAGCAACTTCAAAACTAAAAGCAATTGCACTGAGCGAGAAATGCTTGATTGGAAAGTTCACAGGAATCTGGCCTTCACCAAAAACCAAGGACACATGGCTAAACAAGAACTGGATGCCCCTAATCACAGGCGGATTGCAACACTATTTTTACGCAAAGGGTTTTTTCACCTTCCTATTCGAAAGCAAAGAAGACAAAGACCTCATCTTTAGGAGCAAACCCTATTTTATGGGCCCCCGTGGTTTATACTTAAACTGATGGAGCCTATCCTTTGATCCTGAAAAGGATGTTCCATAAATGGTTATGGTATGGGTCTGCCTGCCCCACCTTCCACTGCACTGCTGGAACGATGAAACCCTACAAGCAATCAGAAACTCCCTTGGAAACTGCATTGACAAAGTAGAGGCTAAGGGCCCGTTGTTCTCCTACGTAAGGATCTGCATGGAAGTAGACTTGGAAAAGGGACTACCGAAAGTTGTAAACCTATACATGGACAGATGGGAGCACATGCAGAAAGTAGATTACGAGCAACTACCTTTCAAGTGCAAGAAGTGTCATGAATATGGACATTTTGTCAAAAATTTCCCTAAAGTAGTGCATGAAAATCTAGAAAAAAAAGCAAGATGAAGGATGGAAGTAAGCCAAAAGGGGAAGGAAAATGGCCTCACCATCCCAGTATCAAGTGAATCGCAGCCTATGACAAGTAAGGAAAATCCCCAAGAAGAAAAAGAAACCTCGACTAACAATCAATTTCAGGAACTGCAAATGGAAGAGGGAGAGATCCTATCCGCAAACATCAGATCAACATAATCAGAGGAAGAAGAGGTCCCAACAGCTACAAATATCCATCCTCCGTCACCTAGAAGTGGAATGAAAGAAAAAACATCTGAAGGATCCGCAACACCAAGAGGCTCCTGGGCAGAGATGGTAAAACACAGCAAAGTTGCACAACAGTATTACTCTCCGGAACAAACACCTTCACAAAGATCACAAGAAATGCAAGATGCAACGCAACAACTGAACACAAGAGGAAGGAAATCACAAAGATATCATAGAGAATAGGAAGTAGAAAGAGAGATAGAACTAGGTAGACAATGAGGTCTGGAAGAGACAAAGCTCCTACAATACCCAAGAAACCCAGGAGGGACAAAAGTGGATGGCATATCTTGAGCAGGATCCCAATTGCTCAAGAAATGATGAAAGTCGTCTCTTGGAATTGTAGGGGGCTAGGAGGCTCAACCAAAGTAGAAGCAATAAAATATATAATTAGATATGAAACGCCAGACATTCTGCTAATCCAAGATACCAAAATGCCAGAGGCGAAGATCATGGCGCTCTCTTGGATCTGGAAAAAATGACATGGTAAGGCTATAAGTTCCAAAGGAGCTTCTGGGAGCTTAGCCACCTTAATCTCAAACAAATATTCAATAATATCAACGATGGAAATCCAACAATGGCTTCTCACCAAAATCCAGGAAAAGGATGATGCAAACTCACTGTATATCTGTAATGTTTATGGACCGACGCACTATAGAGACAAAGTAACCTTCTGGGAAGATCTATCAAAGGCTCTTGAGGACCTATGTGGGAAAAATCTAATCATAACTGGGGATTCCAACACTACTATTTCACAGTTGGAGAAACGGGGAGGAACAAAAGTCAGAGATCCATTTGGCGAGAGGATGGAAGACTTGATCTCATATTTGGATATGTTGGATATTCAAATGAAGAATAGGAAGTACACTTGGAGCAACAGAAGAGTTGGAGTAGTACATATAACAGCAAATATTAGATAGGTTCCTGGTAAGCATTGCTTTCCTTCAACAAAACCTTCTTCCAGCTTCCTTCACTCTTCCCTCAGCAATCTTAGATCATAAGCCTATTGGCCTGACTCTAACACCACCTGCAAATCTTGGGCCAATCCCATTCTGCTTCAACTCAATCTGGCTGAAACATGGGAAAATCATGGATATAATAAAAAATGCTTGGAATCTACAATGTCAAGGATTGCCCAGTTACATCTAGGAATCAAAATTAAGATGTGTGTGCTCAGTTTTAAAGAATCGGTTAAAAAATGATATCCAGAACCCAAGCCATATGAAGAAAAAAAGTTCAAAGGAGATCTGGCCGCTCTTCATATATGGATGGAAATGGAAGAGGCAACCCCCACGGTCCTTATCCATGAAAATGAATTGAATGCAAAAAATTTAAGAGTTGCAAGGCATGAAGAAGAGGAATTAAGAATAAAATCTAGGCAATTATGGTTAAAAAGTGGGGACAACAATATGGAGTACTTCCACAAACAAACTAAAGCTCGACAGAGCTATAGCTTCATCAGAGAAATAAAAGATATAAATGGAAACAAGATTGAAGGCCAAGAGGAAATAAAAGATCATGCTTACAACCACTTTCGAGACCTCTACACAGACATCAAGGGGATGGACCCAACATCCCAAGCAGTTCTCCTCTCTGGTATTCCAACACTTATCACCGTGGGACATCATTAAGGATTATCTAAAAAGAATGTTATACAATGTTTTTTTTGGGGGGGTTTTTGAATTTTTTAATAAATATTACATTTTTTATTTTTTTTAAAGGTCTTGTTTTTTTTAATTTTAACCTTCTATAAAAATGAGAGTTATTTTAGGAGGCTCATTTTGAATCCAGTGGTTGATTTAAGGTTTCGATTACAATGATACCACCCATGGTTCATTTTAGGGTTTTTTTGGGGGTTTTGAAGCAAAAATATGAATTTTATGGTTTAATATACTGTTTGATTATGAATTATATCATAAATTCTTTTATTTTATATGGAAAGAGTGGTGAAATAATTTTTGAGTAATCTGTGTTTATCTAAATGTTAATTATATATAGCGTTACTGGGATATTTAATAAATACAATTTTAAATTATGGTACAATGCCATAATAATGTCATTTTTTGAAAAAGTGTGCTACCGGTAGCATTGGCTTTCAAATCAAGGATTGATTTTAAGGTTATTGTAAATAACATTAAGTACTTTTTGTCCATGTCCACATTTTTAGCTAAAAAAAAGTGGTTCTACCGGTAACACCACTTTTTGATTTGGAGGTGTTTTTTTCACAAAAATATGAGTTTTTATGGCTAGATTTCTGGTTTTGAGTATAAAGTTCTCGCCAAGTTGTATAAAGTTCTTTTTGCAACGTAGTTTAATCTAGTCTTAGCCTAACCTAACCAACTCTAGCGTAAATCGAGCCTTAGCCAAGTCTAACTAAAGACATACATTATAACAAATGAGACTTAAACCACATATACACATAATAAATATAAAAATGGAAGTGAAAATGAAAAGTAAGATAATATAAATCACAAACAACATAATATCATAATATGGTTTTTTAATTTGAATGTAATATTGGTCATTTTGAAATCTTTTGAATTCTATATTTTTAAATATGATGAATACCATGTCATTTATATCGAAACCGAACCTATATAAATAATAATAATTCATTTTAAAACAACATGCAAAGGTTTTTGGCACTTCCTTAGCTAAGTTCACCTTATTTACCCTACCTTGCCTTATGCATTGCCCTTCTTATCCTACCCTTGCTTATCTTCCCTTGGCCTTCTCTAAGGCTAACCTTACTTAGTCTATGGCAATATGGCCTAGGTTAGCTTAACTTAGCAAATCCATCTGCAACCTAGTTTAACCTAGCTTAGCCAAAACCAACCAACCCTAGTGTAAACCAAGACTTAGCCATCTTGCTTACCATCCATGAATCACAGAAAAAGAATCAATATAAAAAATTGGGGGTTTTTAAATTTAAATGTAATATTGTTTCTTAAAACTTTACAACTCTCATAAATTTCAACCATAAAAGTTTTTTAATCCTTTCATAAAACCTTTTAATTTTTCATAAATTTCAACCATAAATAAAAGATTGAAACATAAAAATGTGAGACAAAATGAAGAAGACTATCATTCATTTCAAAACCCAAGCTATAAAAATAAAATGCCTCCTGGACTTAAAGCAATGAGCAGATCTTTAGCTTTATTTAGATTTCGTTTTATTGTCATTTCAGGAAACTAGTGCTCCTTTCATATCCATCCATCAATTTTTTGGATTTTTAAACATAATTTCCCTTCCTTTTAGGAGGAGATGAAACAAATAAACAACACCTTTTCTATCAATATGTTGGGTTCTCAGCCTTTAAGAGTCCTCTTAAAAGGTGGTGAGATAAATAAACAACATAGTTCCTAATTACAAGCCACTGTATGTGAGATTCCTATTAAACTAAGTTTTCATATTTGTTGTCAAGGCATGCCAATGGTAATACCATAACTATTTATGTGCTTTATATTACAGAGAAACTGTTCACATCATAATTATTTATGCACTTTACATTATAGAGGTGAAGTGCATGCCACAACCAACTGCATAGCTTCTATACCTAAAACATTTAAACCAACTGTATTGCTTCTAGACTCAAAACATTTAGTGCCTTAATCTGGGCTAAAGCCCTTCTGTGAGCTATTATAAAAGAGTAGTAAATATAGAAAAATGGGAAGAAGAGGATAAATAGAATTGGGTAATTAGGTTCATGCCAATTATAATTTAGAAAATAAAGGGTTAAAGGGTTTTTCACAAGAAATGCCTACTAGAATTAGAAGCCTAAATCTAATTGAGAGGCAAGGGCATCCTTCATCTCCATGTCACAAGTAAATCTATATGATTTTAGAAATTGCCTCTTCTTAAGCAAGATCAACACCAACACACAAAATCTGCACCAAAGAAAGATCAACAGTTAATGTACATATCAAGAGGCCTTGTAAAAGAAGACTATTGCAGATGTGCTAAATAAGTTAACAGTTCCATGTGGTCCATAGAACAGAGTTTAATCCACACTTGTGAGCATGACTCCCAAGCATAGACTTTGGGCAAGTGCTAATACTCAACCAACTCATTGTTGAGCCTCCAAATTAACACCATTTTGACCACTAAAAACCACTCTGCTCACCATAATAACCACTCTTTTTATAACAGTATTTTTAAAGTGGGCATTTGAGGCTCATAAGGTAATTATAGGAGTTTATTATGTGTTTCCCTATTTTTTGATGAATTAGGAGAATTAAAAGTTTGAATTATTACTAATGATGGTTGATTGATCGAGGTCCTGAAACCTGCATAGAGGTCCTGTGACCCGTGTTGAAGTTCGTTATATCTCCAGACTTCGAGAAGGAAAGTCAAGATATGGGTTCTCTCTGCAGCTGCCTTGACATGCTCTTGTTCTCCTTGTATGTAGGATTGTAAGCATGATTTACAGCTTTCCTCTGTTTTGTTTAATTCTGTTTCCATTTAGTTTAGGTAATTAATTTTGTGAATGTTTATGCTTTAATAGCGTTCAGTGTCTTAAGCTTGCCAATAGATCTCGCTTGAGTTGGGATCGTGCATAATAACACAGCCCTGAAACCATTTCAAGTTCACAATTTGAATATACCAGAAGCATAGCTCTGCTCTTATATAATCTCGTCTTGTAAACTGTATCTTTGTTTCTTAGTTTCATTCAGTAATGATCCAAACATAAACTGATGAATACATTGCAGCTTTGCTTTATAAACTGATGAATACATTGCAGCTTTTCATTCATGAGTGCAAACAAGCTTGTTAACTTCAATGTGCAGGGTTGTGTTATTCAAGATTCCAAATTTAATAAAACAGTATGTTGAGTTTGCTGATATAATTTTTGTGTAAATATGTGTGTGAATCGATCCTTATTCTTGCCAGTCATTTTCCATGCATTCTTAGTTTAGTGATTGAATTGCTCTAATCATAGGTAGTAAAAATCATATTAGACTTTAAACGATAGAATTGCAGGATTAAGTTCGGTGTAAAATTCATAACCTGAGTCTGTATAACTCTTTATCGTTGACTCAATGAGTCCTTTCTTTGCAATTGCCAAAGCCAAAGTGTGAGTAGAGTAATTTCCAGAAATGTTTATATGCCCAATTTGCTTTTGCAATCAGTAGAATAGTTTCACTTGAAGGTGGGAACGGGATTTTCCCTTAGAATTGCTTACATGAACGCTCAGGACATGCTTGAGTGAAAGATTGTAGCCTGTGCCAGCACAACACTTTCTTGTTTTGCTGCCCAAAGAACAAGTTTCTTCTTGTGATTTGGTAGGAGTGTAGTTTCATATTTTTTCAAGTTCAAGTTCTACTCGCTGCACATATAGTGATGACACCTTTAAGCTTATTCCTTGGTTTAATGATTTTATGGTGATTAAGTTAATTAATTTGCTTGACATTTATATTGGTATTGGCTAAGCCGCCATTGGATATTAACTATACTGAAAAGTAAATATTCCTACATTTAAAATGCATTAAAAAACATTAAATCTTTCCAAAAATCTGCTTTTTGCTTCCTTTGAAAAGGCTATGCCAGGTTATTGGAAGGGCTGGCTCCACAATTAGAAAAAACATTAAATGCTTTGATGTATTTTAATAACTTAAAAAATGGTCTTTTGCTTTTTAGACTTTGAAAATGCACTTCTACATTATTTGCAATAAAAATTAGACCAACTATTTAAAATTTCATTGTTGGCTAATATTTTTATTTATTTCTCACAACATCATTCAAACCAAACCAACATCAAAATTTAATCTTTTTGGTTGATGTAAGATTGCCATCAACCATGATGCTCCTACATAAGCTATCCTTTATAACTAGTTCATATCAGGTGAGGCCAACTCCCTAAACCGAAAGAATAAGTACGGCAAGAAGATGAAAGCAGCCAAAACAAATACAATAGCTACAAAGCAGCTAGTCCCTGCCTTAGTATTATATTTTTTGTTTTGTTTTATTGTTTAAGTAATTAACATCAACATTTGATTATGATTATGTTAATGATTATATGTAATCACTACTTTATTTATATAATTTTAATTGTTTATTTTGTGATGTTAAATAGTTAGTAGATAATGTGTAATGGTTATGATGGATAACCATTAATTTTTGATACACAATGTACTTATTTCAAAATTATTTTGTGGCATGATAATTTTAGTTCATATTTTTGTAATAAGGTTAATTGATTGGATCACAATTTTTTTTTTTCAGGAAGAAAAAAGCATGTCCTTGTTATTCAATTAAGAATCAAAGGTCATCTTTACATTCAGCCCGTAACCGGGTAACAACAAAGTCATCCTCCATAGGAGTTCTGCCAAGGGGAATGGCAACCAACCACTAAGGTTCCCATCAGTGAACTGTCTCATCATGAATGGACTGTCAACTTCATATCACAATTTGTTAAGTAAATCACTCATTCTTATAACTAAAAAAACTAATAAACAAAATAAATACTTTAAATAAATAATCTTTTCATAATTTGCAACATTTTAAAAGACTAGATCTTGAAAACATGTAAGGTTGACTTCATTTATTTAATTTTAAATGTCATTTTTTAATTATTCAATTTTATATTGCATTGTAAATGTTATTATTATAAATTTAAAAAATTAAATCTTCAAAAACTATTCATATAGATAACATAAAAAAATTATTACTAACAAATATATTTTTTATTCTTTAATTAAAATAATATATTTAGTAAAACAATTCATTTATTTATGCAATGTTAACTTAATTCTTTAGTTAAAATAATATATTGAGTAAAATATGTAATGTTGATTTGTTTTTTAAATTGTTTAGTTTTGTATTGTCTTATAAATTTTATTATTATAAATTGTTTAAATGATATTTTAACAAAAAATTGTTTTGAATTGTTTAAAATCACAATTTGTTGAATAAAAACACATTATCATTTATTTACCATCTATTATATATTTGTGAATAAAACTATAAAAACAAATAAGTAAACATTTAAAACCATTACCCTAGATAAAAAAAAATATGAATCCAAAAAAATAACTAATACTTAAATCAAGTTTTTTTAAAATATAAAATATTAAACATAAAATAAGAATCCAAAAATATAACTAATGTTGAGTTTTTGAAGGCTAACTAAAAGATTAATCCTTTTAATTTCATCTAGTTTTTTGTTTTTAATTTTATTTTTTAATAAAAAACCATTGCCTCTTTAGGTGTAATGAAAAAATGTTTATATTAAAAGTTTTGAATAATTAAAAAAATTAATAAACAAGAAACCAATTTTAATATTAAAACATTATAAAAAATGTAAATTATATTTAATTTTAATATTATAACTGTATAAAAGTCAAAATGTATATTTTTAAATTTTATGTTTAGATAGTAAATAAAAAAATTAAAACATGAAACTTTTAAATGAATATTAAATCTAAAATAATCAAATCAAATCAAATCTTGGGGAATTGAAGCATTTAAATCAAATCTTGGGGAATTTCTAGGGAATTGAAAGTGTAAGTAGGGTGTCATCAATGAGCAATCTAAAACTAATAAATGTTGCTTTGGTATTTGTAAAATAATTAATGTGTATCATTTTTTTAACTATGTGGCAATTTTAGATTTTTTTTCAAATAAAATAATTTTAAAATATTTTTTTTAAAACTAATTGTCACATCCAACCATGGTTATTTAGTCAAATCAAAGCTTGCAACCAATTATAAAATAGTAATTTCTAATTTCAAAAACTAAAAAACATATTTTATTATTTAAAAAAATAAAATTAATAATTAATTTTAACAAAACATTATAAAATAACTATAAAATTGTTAAAATTAATAAAAAGTCAATGTAGTTTTGACAATTGATCCATTGCTATAATCCCTGCCTTGGCAGGGACTAATAATAAATAATTGTTTTATGTTAGACTTCTCGCACATGCCCCTAATTTTATGTTGATTAGAAACAAGTGGTGGCACCTAAGTGGGGATGAACCTTTAAGAAGGAAGGATCAATAACTAGTGTTACAAGGCTCATTAACATTTGCATAAGAAACCACTTGTAGCAAGATAAAGGATTAAGATTTTGATATCACCAAGCTCCTTCATGTCTTTTTTGCATTGATTCCCTAACCCCATAATGGGAGGATCAACCATGTTGTTTCTACATTTTGTATATCATCTTTATATTATTCTTTGTAAGCATCAGTGTTAGATCTAGACTTTTGGAATAAGTAATAAAGGACTCGAGATTGGAATTTTATTGTCCCCATTTGGTGCCCTCATTGTATTTCAAAGAAATGGTGATTTTAATATGTAATTGGGACTAAGGCACAATTTCATTGGCGAAATAATAATAATCGAGCAAGTTATGCATGATTTCTTGCATTTTTTTTGTCTTATGTTTGATGTTGAACGAATAAATGGATCTATGTTTTGCCTTGCCATTTGATTTTTAGTATTAAATGAACTTATTCAATGAGGAAAGTAGTATGTATCTCCTTTTTATGGCACATGTTCATTTTCTAGCACTATGTCTTGTGAATACAAAATCATGATCAAGTGGCCCTTTTGGATTGGGTTAATGAACTCTATTGTCAACAATCTTTTAAGTGTTTTCCCTTTCACAACTTATAAAGAAAACATAAATAAGCACAGTTGTAGATATTATTTTCATGCAGCATTTGTCTTTGCAATAAATCTAGTTGAAACTTATATAGAAAAGTTGTTCTAGTGCAGCAGGCTAGTACAAATAACTTTTTTTTTTCAAGAAGAAAAAGACAGTTCCTTGATATTCATTTGAATCAAAGGTAACAATACAAATCTATGATATAGGAGTATCATTCATCTTTGTCAAAAATAAAACCCTATCAAAAGAAGGTGACCAGCAGTCATAAACCGGAGAAAAAATCAAAAGCAGACCCCATGCAGTCCAAAATCCATCTCCCAAAGGTAAAAACCTCTGCACACACCCAAGGGGCACACATCCAGCCCTGAAGTTTTATCCAAGGAAGCACTCGAGAGGCAAATAGGGTAATTGAGGGTACTAGTACAAATAACTTTAGAATAATTGAGGGTACTCCCTTTGTCTGAAGTACTTGCTCGAAGGCCTATAGTGACATAGGAAGGTGCTTTGCACATTATACCCGATCATTTAAACCCTAGGCAAAAGAGAGGGAAACAGCCTATGAGACATTAAGCCACATATGAAATAATGCATTATGACCTCTTTGTCATTGCCATAAGAAGAAGAACGAGAATTGTTTCCCACGCGCTAATGGGAGAACTCAAGATTGGCTAATGGGTTTTTTAACTTTATTTTGCAAATTTCTTGGTAATCTTGCTAGCGTTCTTATGTTGGACCTAAAAAAACCTCTCATACTTGAACATTCTTATTTCCATTCCCATTTTTTCAGCTCACAATTCTTTTACTTGCCTTTTACTTGCATTCTCACATGTTGGCTATGTTGTTTGCATTTTGTATAGAGAGATCTCGTGTTATTTTGAATAACAAATAATGAGGCAGCAAGCTTGCACTTGTGAATTCTCATGCTTTACATCCTTTGTAGAGTTTTCCATTTGAAAATGGATTTATGACTTTAGTCCCTTATAAATTTCATTGAGTAAGTTTCGATTCAGCCGATCCTAGAGTGCGGGAATACAAGAGATACTAGGAAAAAACCTGGTTCCGAAGAAAAATCCTTTATTTATGCACAGGGAGGCTAAGTTACATCATCTTTTCATTTCATTTATCATATGTGCATTAAGATATTATAGGTTTTTACATAAAGCATGCGATCCCTTAAAGGAATAAAGTGTAATTACATATATATAATGACTGCATTGACTTTACTGCTCTTGGTTTTCACGTAATAATGAAGTAATGCTTGAAGCTTTGAGTGATGCTATATTGTTTAAAGAAACAAGAGTATTTGTGTGCTCTTAAATCTTTTATGAAGTTTTTTTTAAATGATCTAATGACGTCTTAGTACATGGGGAACTTTTTGTGAGAGATTTAGTGAAAAAGTAGCAAAGAAGTATTTTATGAGTCATGACAATAGATATTGTTACTTGAATTTAAGTAGTGAAAACTTGTTGTCAACCTTACACGTATTGAGAACTTACTAAAACATTACGTGTAAGGGTTTGCTCTCCATAGGTTGTACATTTTGTGTGTGTTGTTTTATATTTTTTAACGAGCATTCAAGCCCACACTTCAAGGTTCCTACTGCAAATTCGTACCCATGGTTTGAAGGCATCAATATCAAAGGAAGGGAGGTAGGAGTGCATATTTCTAAAGCAAAGTCATGATGGAACACCATATGCACATGGCAAAGTAGACATCAAGGACAAGATTAGATAAACAAAACATGGAGGAAAGGCCAGGCCATTACCGTTAGGGGTATATTATGTGTAGGGTCATAGTGGTTAGGGGGTGATTGTATTAGGGATCATAGGGGTTAGATAATATAATGGATATGTGTACATAATGGTGAGAGGTCTATGCGTGAAGGGGTTATGTGTGTTAGAGGGTGATTGTGTTAAGGATTATAAGGGTTAGGGGTTTAGTGTGTTTGTGGTCATGGTGGTTAGATACTAATCTATGTTAATGGGTTAGTGTGTCACAAGTCATAGTGGTTAGGGAATTCTTGTATTAGGGGATTAATGTGTTAATGTTAGCTTTTTATCTCATGAGGTACTCCGCATGTTTTTTTTGTATGCAGAAGTGACCTTAAAGTTACATTGCCTAGGCACTTGACTTTTGTATGAGTCTTTTATAAAGTTGTAAATAAATGACTATTTTATTAAAGTGACTTTTTGTAAAGTGTCCTATTATTTTTGTGAAGAGACTTTATGACATGAAGTGCACTTATTTCGTAAAGTGAGGAAATATTTTATTAAAAATGTCAGTGATTCATTTTTTAGGGAATGAATCACATCCCTTGATCTTGTAAAGTCGAGATTAGATCTTGGCCATTGGATTTAGCGATGGGGAAGGTAAAATGTCACTTTCATATTATAAGAGCAAGCCTAGCAAGATACACATTTTCCAAGAGGGAGCATTATGTTAAAGAAATGTAACTGTGAAATATATTCTATTTTATTGTTATTACCCCTTCTGGAGATGTTGTTCCTCTGATTAGGGGATTAATTGATGTATTTGGTCATGTAAAGTGTTGAGGTAAAACCTCTGTTGTAATTCGGGTCAGGAGTACCCACAAAGGTATTATTAAAATGTATTTTTGAGTCTTCCAAGGCAAGTCGACCCTGCCAGCAAGGAGACTCTCAGCCCAATTAGGTTATTAGGCCTCTCAATTGATTAGTATAAATAAGAGAGGCCCTTCCCTCATTTGGACAAGAAGAACACTCAAGCAGTTGCGCTAGAGAGAGAAGAGACGGTCCATCTAGAGGAGAGGAAGCAGTCTAGCCTTGTTCTTGGGTCTTACAATGTACTTGGTTGAAATATATATAGAGGAAGTTTTGTTGGGTTTTCTTCCCCATGAGGGTTTCCCAGGATAAATCTTTGTGTTCTCTTTTGTTCTGTTGTGCTTGTTATTCTTTCAAAGATCTTTTTGTTTTGGTATAACAATTTTTTAAATCTTAACATGGTATCAGAGCTAACCTAAAAGAAGACATTGTGCAGTAGTTCATCCGACAATCCAATAATCTAGGATTTACTATTCTGGATACCTCCCTCCACATATCGGTTGTAAAATAAGTTCCATTTAACTCTCCCTAGGATGGTGCATATTTTCATCAAAGCGGTTTTCATTCTGAGGATTTTCACTTTTTGACCTACCACTACTGTCGGGAGAAACTAGTGCATCATATTTTTCAATGTTATATCCTCGGATTCCATAAAAGAAAGATACAATATAGCTTGCCTTAGGGAGGCGCATATTTTCCTCCTCTCATATCTATAAGTGATCACAGTTGGAAATTAGGGTTTCCTAGCCAAACCTTAGGTCATCCTGAAGCTAGTTCTAGAAAAGGTCCTCAAACTAGTAAGTATTATCTCCTATCTTTCTATTTGAGGTTCTCATTCATTAAAGATGACAAACAGTACCAAGCTTGATGAAAGCTTAAGGGATCAGAGAACTTCAGAGCATGGAAGTACACAATCATGCTCATCCTTGAAGAACGTGACCTAGATGACTTTATTAAGGAAGAGGTCAAGGAACCAGAGGGAGAAGAGGCAAAGGCCAAACACAAAAAGGATATGATCAAAGTAAAAAGGATCATAGCTAACTCTATCAAGGACCAGTTGATCTCCCAGGTATCTTCAAAGAATACTCCTAAAGTAATGTTTGATGCACTAACTAATATGTTTGAAGGTAAGAACATCAACAGAAGAATGCCCTTGAGAACCAACTCAAGGGTGTGAAGATACAAAAGATGGAGACCATATAATCATATTTCGCAAGAGTATCTCATATCAAATAACAATTAGACGCCATTGGTGATATGGTTGAAGAAGAAGAAGTGGTGATGACCACCCTGAATGGTCTCCCTAGAGAATGGGTTTCCTTCATTAGAGGAATAAGTGCTAGAAGAAAGTTAGCCAAGTTCAACAAGCTATGGGAAGAATGTGTACAAGAATAAGGAAGGATAATAAACAGAGAAGAGAAGCTAAATGATAGAGAAGATCAAGCTCTAGCTACACACACCAAGAATAGAAGAATCAAAAGGAAGAGTCAAGGACCATCTCCCAGAAGATCACCTGACTTCAAGAAGAACAAGAAACCTATAAGGGATTATTCATCTTTTGAACGTTACTCATGTCATAAGATGTGATACATTGCTCAACATTGTCCTCTTAAGAAATATTAGTTCAAGAAGAAAAACCAAAAGTACCATGCCCATGTAGCTGAAGAAAATGAATCAAAAAAGGAAAGGACCACAGAAAATGAAGACTCTAGTGAAGAGTATGTCCTAATTTCAGCTCTCACAGGTTCAATCACTCATGGAATTGACACTTGGCTCATAGACTGTGGTGCTTCCAAACATATGACAGGACATAAGGATTCACTCTCTTTCCTTACCCAAAAATACTATTCACATAAGGTACAACTTGGAGATGAGCATCAGTACCCCATTAAAGGAATGGGAGAAGCCTCTTACAAATTAAGATCTGGAAAGTTCATGAAGATTAAATAAGTCTTATATGTTCCAAGATTAAAGAAGAATCTTCTTTCCATCTCAGCTCTAGATAAGAAAGGGTTTAGAGTTGCCTTTGTAGATGGTGAATTCCTTATGTGGCCGAAAGGGAAAACAATAGATGATGCTACTGTAATTGGTATCGAAGAAGGAGGACTCTACAAATTGAAAGGACACATAGATTCAGCTCTTACAGCCAGCACCATCAGTCCATGTAAACTATGACATAGAAGACTTGCTCATGTAAACTAAAAACCATAGCCATTTGTGAGCAAGTTTGTCACAGGTCTACCATAGATCCATATCGGTCATGAAGGAATTTGTAAAGGATGTGCTCAAGGAAATAACACTAAGAATCCATTTTGAAGCAATAACAGCAAAGAAAAGGGGATCTTGGACATTGTACACTCAGATGTGTGCGGGCCAATATCAGCCACTTCCTTAAGCGGGTATGTATATTATGTCTCCTTTATTGATGATTACTCTCGTAAGACTTGGATATACTTCTTGACAGGAAAAGACTAATTATTTGGAAAATTCAAGGAATTTAAGGTTCTTGTGGAGAATCTATCTGAAAAGAAGATCAAGATCTTAAGATTAGATAATGGAGGAGAATTCACTTCAAATGAATTCAAGGACTTGTGTAAGGAAGTTGGGATTAAGAGGGAGCTTACCACACCCTATAATCCACAACAAAATGGAGTAGCAGAAATAAAGAATAGATCCATCATGGAAGTAGTCAAAGCAATGATCCATGATCAAGATCTTCCTACTTACTTATGGGAAGAAGCATCAAGAACCGCAGCCTATGTCCATAATAGAATATCTAATAGTGATCTTGGAAACAAAACCCTAGAAGAAATGTTCACTGGTGAAAATCCCGAAGTGACCCACCTAAAGATATTCGATTTTCCCATATACCTACATGTTCCAAAGGAGAAAAGATCAAAGTTGGATCCTTCAGGAAAGAAGGGAATATTTTTTTGGATACAGTAAAAATATTATAGAAATTATATCCCAAGATTTTTCCAAATCGATATCAATAGAGATGTTACATTTGATGAAGATGCAGCCTTCACCAAATCCAGAAAGATCTTTGGAGATGAAGATCATGAAGAAGAGGAGGAGGATCCTAGAACCACAGAAGGTACCAAACCACCAGTTAGAGATATTAAAAAAGATCCTATACAATAATATCATGACCTTGCGGAACCTCAAGGACTTATGGAAATACCGCAGAAGATGATTTCAACAAAAAGAAGACCAGCTTGGTCATGATGTAATCAAAGAAGCATAAATATATGGTGAGCCAAAAGGAAGCAAAAGACAAAGAATCTATTCGAACTATGTGGCGTTAATGAGCAACCTTGTTGATGAAGGAACCACATGTTTTGAAGAAGCTTCGAAGAAGAAGGAATGGATGCAGGCCATGATCGAAGAATACCAGTCATTAATAAAGAATGATGTTTGGGATGTGGTGCCAAGACCAAAGGACAAAACAATAGTTTCTTCAAAATGGATTTTCAAGACAAAGCATTCAACATATGAGAATATTAAAAAGTTTAAAGCAAGATTTTTCACACCAAGATTTTCACAAAAGAAAGGAATTGATTATGAAGAAACTTTTGCACCAGTATCCAGATATACTTCTATTAGAACTGTCCTCGTCTTGGCAACCAAGATGAAATGGAAGCTACATCAAATGGATGTAAAAACAAATTTCCTAAATGGAGTCATAGAAGAAGAAGTAAACATTGAACAACCACCAGGATTTGAAACCCACGACAAGGAAACACATGTATGCATATTAAAGAAAGCTCTATATGGGTTAAAACAACCACCCAGAGCATGGTATGGAAGAATTGATGGATTCCTAATGAATTTGGGCTTTACCAAAAGTAAAGATGATTCCAACCTTTACTATAAGGTTGAAAATTATGGGATCATGGTATTACTATTGTATGTAGATGACATATTTTTAACAGGGAAGGAGAAGCTCATTAGTAAATGTAAGAAGAAACTTGCAACAAAATTTGAGATGAAAGGCCTTGGCACAATGCACTATTTCCTAGGTCTTGAAGTATGGCAGTTCCTCATGAGATTTTCCTAAACTAAGAAAATACATAGTAGATATTTTGAAGAGATTTGGGATGTTAGATTCCAAAGCAATTAACACTCCGATGTTGACAAACCTGAAGCTACTAAATGACGACTCTTCAAAAAGAGTAGATGTCACATTATATAGACAGATTATTGGCTCATTGATGTATTTGACAAATACAAGACCAGATATATGTTTTGTTGTGAACACCTTGAGTCAGTATATGGCTGAGCCCAAACATGTTCATATAGTTGCAGCAAAACATGTGATAAGGTACCTGAAAGGTACATTGGATTATGACCTCAAACGTACAACCGATAATGAGTTCATATTGTGTGGATATACTGATTCGGATTGGACAGGAAGTGTTGAAGATAGAAAGAGCACTTCATGATGTTGTTTCAGTTTGGGATCAGCTGTGATCTCATGGCTTAGAATAAATCAAACAAGTGTTTCCCTCAGTACAACGGAGGCCGAGTACATTTTAGCATGTTCAGCCTATAGGGAAGTAGTATGGCTTCACAAACTATTGGCAGGTTTGTTCGATACTGAGATGGATGCAACTGAGATCTATCGTGACAACCATAGTTGCATCAATTTAACAAAGAACCAGGTGTTTCATTATAAGTCAAAGCATATAGAGATAAAGTATCATTGCATCTGGGATATGGTGCAGAGAGGAGATGTGAAGCTCCAATATGTTCCTACAAAGCAACAAGTTGTTGATGTGTTGACTAAGCCTTTGTCTCGTGTAAAGTTTGAACACTTTCGAGACAAGCTTGGTGTATTCCAAAATGACCTCCCTGGAAAGAGGGAGTGATGATGAGATTATTATTGAGGATGAGATGGTAGTGATGCACCAGTGCAGAAAAGGCCAGTGTGCTTGAATATGTTGATGAGGTTCGACATTCACTTATGGACGATAGTATCCTCGTTGAGTTTGGTCTTGCAGACAAGAACACTCTCTTGTTGAGAGTGGTCCTAGATATTACCGGCTAAGGATGGTCATGTAGATGATAGTACTCTCTTCTAGAGAGTGATCCTACATTCACTTGTAGGATGGTCCTATGAATGATAGTACTCTCATATGTTGAGTGGTCCTGCATTTAGTTACAGACGAGATATGCATTCAATTACAGACGAGATATGCATTCAGTTATAGACGACAGTATCCTCTCTGAGGATGGTACTGTGGACAAGAACACTCTCTTGATGAGAGTGGTCCTAGCACTTACTGACTGAGGATGGTCCTGCGTACAATAGTACTCTCTTATGGAGAGTGGTCTTGCATTCACTTGCGGACGATTTCATGCATTCAGTACCAGAGATGATGAGGCTTGCGATGATACTAGAGATGATGATGATGCTCGAGATGATGCTAGAGATAATGATGCTTGAGATGATGCCAAATATGATGGTGCTCGATATGATGCCAGAGATGATGCTCATGCTCGAGATAGTACCGGATGATAGAGTTTTCCATGATGATGATGTTCCATGGATGATGATGATGTTGATGTAATTGCGAAAACTTCCTATGACATAAAGATTCACTAGTCAGTTGTACAAACGTATTGTTGTATTGTAGAATACCTTACTTGTCAAGAGGGAGTGTTAAAGAAATGTAACTATGGAATATATTCTATTATTATTATTGTTGTTGTTGTTATTACACCTTCCAAATATGTTGTTCCTTTGATTAGGGAATTCATTGATGTATTTGGTCATGTAAAGTGTTGAGGTAAAATTTCCATTGTAAGTCGGGTCAGTAGTACCCACAAAAGTATTATTAAAATGTATTTTTGAGTCTTCCAAGGCAAGTCATCCCTGACAACAAGGAGAAGTCGGCCCAGTTGGGTTATTAGGCCTCTCAACTGGTTAGTGTAAATAGGAGAGGCACTTCCCTCATTTGGACAAGTGGAACACTTAAGTAGTTGCACCAGAGAGAGAAGAGACGGTCCACCTGGAGGAGATTAAGCAGTCTAGTCTTGTTCTTTGGTCTTACATTGTACTTGGTTGAAATCTATATAAAGGAATTTTGTTGGGCTTTCTTCCCCACGAGGGTTTCCAAGGATAAATATTTGTTTTATCTTTTGTTCTGCTATTCTTGTTATTCTTTCAAAGATATTTTTTGTTTTGGTATAACAACTTTTAAAATATTAACACATTCTGGCATTAGTTTGCGGTTTAAAGAGAGGGGGCTTGATTCCCAAGGATAGGGGATCGATTCTTAAGGATAAGGTGCATGATTACCAAGGCAACCTTATGTCGTATTTATTGTTGGGTCGTACTTCTTCTTTGGCACGCAGTTTCAGGTTGTTTTGCTACATACAAATCGAGGTGGGTTGTATAGCTGTAGGAAATTGCTAGAACAGAAACCAAGGTGTTGGTCACAGATTTTGAGGAGAAGGGGTTGTTATAGTGGAGGTCGTACAACTGTTTGGGCACAAAAATTGAGGTGATGCACATTTTTCTAGTGATGGTACAGTCATTTAATGTTGAATTAACGTTGTTGTAAATTCTATTTTTTTGCATGAGAATTGTCTAATAAAATTCTCTTTTACCAATTTTTCCCAAAGGGGTTTTTCCAAGGTCTATGATTGACCAAAATTATTGTGCATGGAATTTACAATCTATTGTTATACTTATTTTCCACTTCAAAGGTGACTTAGTATTAGTGTTTCAACTTATAGTTCATTGCTTAATGTGCATGTGATTTGTATTTAATTTAACAACTAATGAAGACTGGAATCAGAGGTATGCTAAGTGTTTGACAAAAAATCTAGATGACTAAGCATATGGCAAAGGTTTGATTTTTTTCATTTTCATCATGGTATCAGAGTTAGGTCTTTGAGATAACAATAGATTGTTGGTGAAATAGTGTTGTTGAGTTGTTGGGAAAGAGCTTATTACTGGTTTTGGCAACTTTATTGCTCATATACCTTATATGCAAACGTTTTGCAGGTGTTAGGAAAAAGGGTGGAACTTGTGGAATGTTTTCTCTTTGACATCAGAACGAAAATGGTTGTTTGCATTACATTTGAGGACTAATTGGATGGAATTTCGAACTATTTGTAATGGAAAGTTAGGATGATTGTTGTACTTAAGGAAAGTAGACTGTGGACTCTTATCAACACTGCGGTATCTCCTCCCGCATCATATCCTATTGCTCTTTACATGTAAGAAGTGGAAGAGGCCAGACCATAGAGGGTTATTCTAGATGGTGTTATGGGCTAAATTATCCCACACTTGGTTGATAAGAAGTCAACTTATGAGATGTGGGACACACTAAAGAACTTGTATGAGGTGAAGAATGAGAACCGAAAGATGGCACTCAAAGATAAATTGCATGGGACCAAGATGGAAAAGGGTAAGGAGGATCTAATTGTTGTAGTAACAACAAAGATAGAGGACTATGTGAAAAGTTCAAGAAGTAATTCTCGTTGTTCTATCTTGTATAGAGTGTCATCAATAATGGATTTATCCAAAAAAATAGTTGGTTCATTGATAGTGGAGCCTCTCGTCACATGACTGGAATATGGCATATATTTCGTAGTATTACGGAGACATGTACAAACCAGATGGTTCAGAGTGAAGGGGGAATTACACATGTCGTGCGTGGAAATGGAAGAGTCAATTCTATTTTCATCAGGGAGGACCCCCAGAGAAGGATGGAGTTTTGTTTGTTCCAAGGCTAAGTGTTAAACTGCTCATGGTGTCAACATTGGAGGATGTAGGGTATTCAACACTGTACCAGAGGGGACATGTTTATATATACCCAGAGGGAGCAGATCTAATTGAGCCATAGTTGATTGGTGATCGGTTCAGTGAGTTGTACAAGTTAGGTGGATAGCCCACAATTTATGATTAAGAGTCGAAAGAGGAGTAGGAGGATCCTGAGGCTGAAGTGGTACTAAGGTTTTAGTCTCGATTTTCGAGAGAAAAGAGGGAGTCTCTTCATAGTAGTAGCAAAAGGCTTAATTGGGATGAGAGGACCAAAGATCAGGATTGGAGGTTGGATTCTCATAGGATTTGATTTCTGTGCAGGTGGTGGCGTTGGATCAAGGTTCATAGAGAGCTCATACTATGAAAAATGTGATGGACCTGAGGATTAGACCAGTTGATGGTGATGGCAGTGAGTACCTCTCTCATTAAGAGGGGGTGTTACCTTTTTAGCTCAGGAGGTGCTCTGCATGTTTGTATCGTATGCGGAAGTGACTTTGAAGTTACATTACCTAGGAACTTGACTTTGATTGAGTCTTTTATAAAGTTGTAATAAAGTGCTTCTTTTATTAAAGTGACTTTTTTTATAAAGTATCCTATTATTTTGTAAAGTGGCTCTATAACATAAAGTGCACTTATTTCATAAAGTGAGAAAATACTTTATTAAAAATGTAAGTGATTCATTTTGGAGGGAATGAATAATGTCCCTCGATCTTGTAATGTCAAGATTAGATCTTGACCATTGAATTTAGGGATGGGGAAGGTAAAAGGTCACTTTCATATTATAAGAGCAAGCTTAGGGTAGTGTGCAAGAAACATTTTTTCTAAGAATGAGCATTTTGACATTGGTTTGGAGTTTACAAAGAGGGGGATTGATTCCCTAGGAGAGGGCATGATTCCCAAGGAGAGGGGCTTGACTCCCAAGTAGCAGGTGCATGATTCCCAAGGTGTCCTTATGTTGTATTTATTGTTGGGTCGTACTACTAGTTTTGCTAGGCCATACTTCTTATTTGGCACATAGTTAGAGGTTGTTTTGCTTTATAGAATAAAGGTGGGTTGTACAACTATACAAAATTGTTGGGCACATAAACTGTAACACACCTAAAAATCGTAAATAAAAAAATTTCTCACATGCATTACTCCCATACTTACTTAGCATATTTATTATGATTTACTTTTGTAAGTTTTAATACTTTTATCCAGTTTGTTTATGACATGTTTTGTTGTTTGTGACAGTGGCTAGCCTTCTGGAACCTCCAACCATGTCTATGCAAGTGATGTTTTCCGTTTTTACCTATTCTTCATTGTTTACTTTTTATGAGGGCTTTAACTAGCCTAAGGAATGGGGAGACTATCCATAGTCTTGACCCCAACCCTTATGTATTACATTGGTTGAGATATAATTAAAAAGGCCTTAGGCCTTTCCATAGTCTACGCTATGGTGTGTGGTGACCACCCCTTACGAGTAAGGTGCTAGTAGGGTCTGTAAGGCATATGGTACCACCATATGGTGACCTCTTTTTATTTTAATAAAGTGGTGATGGTTTATAAAAATAATGTTTTGGCACAAGCACTATATGGTTGATTATGATAAGCATTTCCCTTATGATCCATGATGGTTATGGTTTATGTTCCTTGGCATAATGATTATACCTTGATTGCAAAAGTTTGAGGGTTGGCATATGGTTTTACACCATGGTTGTAATGATATAAAGGTATGGTTTTTGGCCTTATAAACGATGGCATTGCATGCCATGGTCCTAACAACGCGAAGGTTCTTGGCACTCGGGTTATAATACAATGTTTGATTTGCAATGATTGTAATTTTAATGATTATGTTGTCTAGATTTATGGTACTTTGTCCTTGGTTGACTTTGGCATTTACAGCATGACCTTGCTACGAGTTGACAGCGCAACCAGGTATTCCACGTTGATGTGTGGTTATACTTCCACCGTCCATCTGTTCAGATTGAAGCTAGGGTTTGGACCATGGTTTAAAGTGCTTGGAAACTTGTTTGAAGCCTCGTTTCTCTAGTTCGGTTTGGTGTGGGGAGGAAGATCTGAGCTCTGTTCTGTCTGCGATACAAGTGTACAGGTTGTTTGAACTTTGTGTGTGTGTGGTAGACAAGAGCTAAAGAGCTATGCTCTGTTTACTATGGATAAAATGTATGGTTGTTGGGCCTTTTATGTGGTCGGCAAGAGCCGAAGAGCTCTGCTTTGTTTCATAGTTATGGTGGCGTAAGGTCTTTCTTTCTAGTTTTCGCAAGTGTTAACAACGTGCTGTTTGTATCCTTCTCGAGGTGTTACTGGGTTTCTCGACCTCCCTGGTGGTCTGTAAAGCAGATTTTGTGCCATGACCTTACTTTCCACGACTTCACCTTTCACATTTGTCTGGTTAACATATAAGGGTTTAACTGAATCTTAACTACAACATTTTAACTTGTAAAGAAATAGCATTTATGTTAACTGAGTTTTCTTTCATTTGTGTTGTAGGAAGAGGAAGGATAAGGGTGCTCTAGAGGAGCCTACCATTGGCCCTCTATGCAAAGATGTCGAGGTAAGGTTATTATCCCACATTTTTCTTCAATTTAAGTTATTTTAACCACTAATTGTTAGTTTCTGACTGTAACAACTTTTACAAGTTACAGGCGCTGACGAGGGAGGCGTCAGGGTCAACTCCTCCTAGGCTCGTGTTTCCAAACGCCCAGGTAAAATTGGATCGTCCCTTAGTTAAAGTATTGTTTTCATGTTTAAGGTTTCAAGAAACAAACTTACCAAGCCTTACTGTGGTTGAAGGTCACACTGGGTAGGAGTCGAGAAGTGACGAATGGTATCCACTACCGTTTGTTAAGATAAGTGCTTGATTTAATTGCATATGTGTTTTGTAAAACCCTTATAGGGTTTGTCTTACATTGTATTTGCATCCATTGCTATGATATTGTAATGCAATGTTTTTAATATAACCCTTGCAGGGTTTGGGTGCCATTTGAATGGCCTTATTCCCATTATTGTTTAAACGCTGGTATTTTAAATAGTGTGGAAGCCATCATTGATGGTATTACATCCACTCTTTAATATATGTTTTATTTATTGATAAATGGTGTCGGCCTTCGACTGTGTGATTCCAATAATCATTTTTGCTTTATATATTTATTTGTATACTGTTTGTTTCAAAACAATAAGGTCACCATCGTTGATGGTCTTACGGTCGTGAATATAGTAACTTTGTTTTAATGTTATAATGTTGTAATCATGTGGCGAATACGATATATGTTTTTAAATGTTATACCAAGGCTTTGCCTCTATGTAGATAGTGGCGACCATGATATGGACTTACGGCCCTATCAATACTTTGTTTTTTGGAATAAAAAGTGACCCGTAGGGTCTGCGATTTCCTATACATGAGATAGCATTTGATTTTGAGCAATGCCCGGATCCCATCAAGGATGGATTTAACGTCGACCCTTGGGAAAACGAGAGCTTACTTTCGCAACTGTAATAGCTAGCATGCAAGATGGAACTGTGAATAGATTTGATTCTTAATTTAATTCGTGGATATTATAACTCTTGTTAAGGATCTTCGATCCGTATGTGGTCGTTTATGCAAAATCCAGAAAGATTGTCCTAACCGAATTCCTCGATTTGATTATAGGGAGAAAGACTGATAGAATCTTCATTTGTTCATGATGGCTTGTAGCCTCTTAGATCAATTTCCTTCATATTTAATAATGTAGATCTATGATTTAGGTGATCTAAATCGTAGATGGCATATTCTTTTGAATCCATAATCTCATTATGTTGTTTGCTTGGATTCCTAACACTAGTTTATGTAATCATTGTTATGTTAGAAGATGGATATACAGTTTTATTTCTTTTATTGGTTAAATCAATAATAAAGTGGAACCCTACAGTTTGTATAATTGCGGTATTATAAATATAATGTAAGATTCTTTCATATGTATTAATCATACATATATATTCTATACATTAATAAGATCTTATGATCGCATCCGAATATAATTCTATAGGCACGAAGAATTTGATGATACTCTGCCTGTATATACATATATGTATTTATGTACTTCTTACTGTGGTTTAAATCTGAAGCAAAATAGACTAATATTAACATGAATAAGGATCCTACCTATATTTAGTTTCGAAATTACATACTAGGAAATTAATATAAATAAGAAGTGCAACGATGCATTACTAAATCGATATTATATGATGAGTTTGGAAATACGATACAAATTGGAAATAGACGATCCATAACCATTTATGTGTAGAATTTGATCTTCAATTGAAACTAGAATTCTTAATTTAAGTATAGACGTCAAATCATAGAATTTCCTAAATGTTGCTAAACATTTAATCATAGCATAATTAAACTAGCTAATACATACTAGGTCCGGCATTAATCTCTTTTAGATCTAGAATAAAACATTCTACAATCATTTTAAAACATAGATCATGAACCTGGCACCACTATTGGGAAAACAAAAGTGGAGAAGCTATTCCTCCCAACCAACTCCCATAGCAGCCAAGTTACTTGCTCCAGAACCCCCGAGCCTGTTTGCTGAACCACAAGAGCAAAATCCTTCAATGCGAAATCTCTTGGATTCTCATATTCGATCTCTGTCTAATCATAGACTCCTGCTGCTCATGGACATACTAATATATAGTATTTTTCCTAGGACTTGGTCATTTATGAGCCTCCTTCTCTTTAGCACTCAACTAGGAGTCGTGACTTGATTGTTAGGGATGATTCCTCTTGCACCTTGAGTTCTCACTCAGTGGCTTCAACCACTTGTCTTTTCCTCTTGTGGGTCAGCAAACACTCTTTAACATCTATATCCACTTTTGTCCCACTTCAACATATTTTATTAAATAAAATTGTTTTATTTTTTACTTCGTGCCAAAAATAATACAATAATAAAAGTAACAGTTAAAGTATTTTTTAGCAGAATTAATAATAAATATTAATTCTTGGTGTATTACACACACCTCCCCTTAAAGGATAACATCGTCCTCGGTGTTATAATGTTTTCTGCTTTATTTTTTCATTTCATCATCTTGGAATAAGACTGGATATGCCTCCTCCATATTACTTTCTTGTTTCCAAGTAGCTTCTTCCAGACTAAGGTGCTTTCGTTGCACCTTGACTTGTCCAATGGTACGGTTCCAGAGTAAAAGTTCTCTCCTACTGAGAATGCGCTTTGGTCCCACCTGGAACTCTCCTTCAGGTTCCACTTGGATCACATTCCAATCAATCACATGAGAAACATCATGAACATATCTTTTTAAAATAGAAATGTGAAACACATTATGCACTTTAATATTGGGTGGTAGGGATAACCGGTACGCAATCGATCCTACTTTATCCAAATTTTCAAATGGCCCACAATATTTGGGTGCCAACTTTGAATACTTTCCCAATATCAAGGAACTTTTCTTGGGATTTTCCTTTATATACAAATGTTCGCCCACCTGGAACTCTCTAGGAGTTCTTTTTAAATCAACATAACTCTTTTTCCTGTCTTGGGAAGCCTTCGAGTTTTGTTGTACCTATTTCACGGTTAGATCCATATCTTTTAATAAATCAAGTCCTAACATTAACCTATCAACTGGACTGCTCCATGAAATTGAAGTATTACACTTGCGTCCATATAATATTTCAAAAGGACTCATACGTGCAGAAACTTGAAAATTATTATTATAAGCAAATTCTACCAAGTGTAGGTAGTCTTCCAACTTACCTAGTTTGTCCATGACATACATCCTTAACATGTCCTCTAGGATTTGATTTACTCTTTCAGTCTGCTCATATGTTTGTGGATGATATGTAGTACTAAAATTCAACTGTGTTCCTAAACCTTTAAACAAAGCTTTTCAGAAGTTACTTGTAAATTTTGCGTCTCTATCTGAGACTATTACTTTTGGGTACACCATGTAGCCTAAATATTTCTTTCATGAAAATATCTGCAATATTAACAGCTTTATAGGTAGATTTAACAGGAATAAAATGAGCAGCCTTACTTAATTTATCGACTACGACCATGATTAAATCATGTTGTCGGAAATTCTTCAGTAGGCATGTTATAAAATCCATACCAATTGTTTCCCACTTCCATTCTAGAATGGATAGTGGCTGCAACAATCCTGCTGGATGTTGATGTTCTACCTTAACTTGCTGGCATTCTAGACAACGAGCTAAGTATTTTGCCACTTCTTTCTTCATGTTTGGCCAAAAGAAATATTTTCTGATCATGGTGATCATCTTCTAGTATCCAGGATGCCCTGAATACGGTTGTTTATGGAGTTCATTCATAACTCTAAGTTTGATTTCTACTATGTTTGGTATTTATAGCCTATTTTTATGCATCAATAGTCCTTGTTTATTTAGGATGAAATCTGTTTTTAGTTGATTTTATTCATTTTTAGTAGTCTTTTCTTTTAAAATTGGATATTCCCTATCATAATTTTAAGTGCTTAGGATCAGATTTTCCAGATCAAACTCATAGTTGCTGCTTGCAAACAGTAAATTTGCATGACGACTTAGAGCGTCTTCCACTTTGTTTTCTTTTCCTTTTATGTGTTTGATTTCAAAATCATATTCGCTTAAGAAGGCCATCCATCTTGCCTGTGTCACATTTAAATGTTGTTGATTAAATAAATATTTAAGACTGGTCAATGAAGTGGGGTCCAATCGGTGGGGGAAGGTGGTTTTCACCCATCCCACCAGGGATCCATTCCCACCGAGACATTGGCCCGCTGTGACAAGGCTCAAAGGATAGGCACCCCCTGGATAGACTACCGCCCCTTGTCGGGATTGGAGTCGGGACGTCTCGGTCCTTGCTGAGTCACAAGTTTCTGGTATATCTTGGCTTGTGGCTGCTGGTTTATACCTTAGGGGTTATAGTGGCAGCAACGGATTTGATCCTGGGCCTGGCCCAGACAAGTTTGACAAGTTACCGATTCCCCTCGAGCTAAAAAAATAAATATTTAAGACTGATGTTATATGACATAAGCAGAAATTTCCTTCCAATTAGGTAATGTTGCCACATTTTTAAGGTGTAAATTATGGCAACAAGTTCTAAATCGTGTGTAACATAATTTTTTTTCATGTTCTTTTAATTTCCTAGATTCATATGCCACGACATAGTTTTCTTGTATTAAAACTTTGCCTAACCCTTCCTTGCAAGCGCCAATACATACGACGAAGTCCTTGAACAGATCGACAATATTTAGGATCGGGGCGATAGTTGGTAGATGTTTTAGTTTATTAAAGCTTTCCATACATTTTTAAGCCCATTCAAACTTTTTACCTTTCTTCTGTAATGAAGTTGTGGGGTAGGCAATCTTAAAAGCCTTCGATGAACTTTCGGTAGTATCCGGTAATCCCCATAAATGATTTAATGTCGGTTACGTTTTTAGGAACTGACCATTCAGTAATGGCCTTGATTTTGTCGGGATCAACATATATTCCATCCTTGGACACTACGTATCCGAGGTATCGAATCCTATCTTTAAAGAAATCACATTTACTGAACTTTGTGTATAGTTGTTGTTCTCTTAATACTTGCAATTATCCTTAAATGTTATTTATGTTCTTGTTCATTCTTAGAGTAGATTAGTATGTCATCGATGAAGACAACCACAAACTTATCCAGGTAGTTACTTAAGATGTTGTTCATTAAACACATGAATGCAGCAGGTGTGTTTGTTAACCCAAAAGGCATTATGATAAACTCGTAGTGACCATAGCACGTCCTGAATGTCGTTTTAAAGATATCCTCATCTTTTATTTGTACTCTATGATAAGTAGACCTTAAGTCTATCTTTGAAAAGATAGTTGCTCTGTGGAATCGATCAAATAGATCATCTATTCGAGGTAGCGGGTATCGGTTCTTAATGGTCATCCTATTTACCTATCAATAGTCTATGCATAACCTTAAGGTTTTGTCTTTCTTTTTCACAAACAAGGTTGGCGCTCCCTGACGAGAGACACTAGGTCAAATATACTTTTTATCAATCAATTCTTGTAGTTGAGATTTTAGCTCTGTAAGTTCTATTATGTTCATTTGGTAAGGAGCTTTCGATGCGGGTACTGCTTCCGGTATCAGATCGATCGTGAATTCAATGTTTCTTTTTGGAGGAGTCCAGGGACTTCTTTTGGAAATATGTATTCAAAATCCTTCAAGATTGGTATGTCTTCTAGTTTAAGTTTATTGTTGTTTTCATTATCATTCATTATATAGACAACACACACTTTACATCCTTTTCTTACTGATCTTTTCATTTGTAATGCATATATTTCTTTGATTGTAACCTTTCTATGAATCCCTTTTATTTTTACAATGTTTCCATTATCGTCTGTACATGTAAAGGTTTTGTCGAAATAGTTTAACATTACTTTGTGTTTTTCTACCCAATCCATTCCTATTAATAGATCATAGAAACCTAAAGGTAGAATATTTAATCAGCATGCACAATGAAATCATTTATCGTCAATTTACAATTCTTAACAAGACTAGTGACTTTACGCTTAGTACTGGTGGCTAATTGTACTAGCCATGACTTATCAAACTTTAGTTGTACTAATTTACATAATTCAACTATTGTAGGTGATATATAACTTAGACTTGCACCTGGATCAATTAAAATGGAAATAGAATGATTGTTTATCATACCTTCGATTTCAACCATGGAAGTCTGATGATCTGCTTGTCGGTTTACCAATGCAAAGAAAATTCTGGGCATGCTCCTTGCCATGTCTCCAACTGTAACTGCTTCTTGGATGGAGTGAACATTAAAATTATTTTTTCTTACTGGGCAATCTTTAAAGTAATGTGGCCCGCCACACTCCCAACATTTAAAAGGTTCTTTTTGTGTTGGGTTGTTGTTAAAAACGGTAGGAGGTTCTTTCAGTGCATAATTTTGCGGTTTAAAACTTTTGTAGTTATTACCTTGATACCCCCTATTAGTTATTCCCTGTGTTTTTGTGGAATTTATTATGTTTCTTTCTTGGATCAAAATTATTTTTCCTTTTATTCTTCCAAGTTGGTACATTTTCCCTTTTATTTTTGTTTTGGTCATAACATAAGTTTGCCTTTCTCATCGCTTCCTCAAGCATATTTGGATTATCATATTCAATATGTTCTTTGAACATGATAGGAAAACAACTGAGAAAATGCTGTATTTTAGGTTTTTCATCAATTATGTAAGGTATGTAACAACGTAGGCTCAGAAACTTACTGCAGAGTTCTTTCATAGTCATGGCTCCTTGCCTCAACTCATAAAATTCTTTGGCCTTCTCTTCATAGTATTGTTCTGATAAGTGTTTTATTTTAAGAGGATTTTTAAATGTTTTACAAGTTACATATATTACAAGTGTTGAGCTGATTTAGGCCTAGTGTTGTAACCATGCTCTGATACCATTATTTAACACACCTAAAAATCGTAAATAATTTTTTTTCACATGCATTACTCCTATACTTACTTAGCAGATTTCTTATGATTTACTTATGTAAGTTTTAATACTTTTATCTTGTTTGTTTATGATAGGTTCTGTTGTTTGTGACATTGGATAGCTCCTTCTGGAACCTCCAGCCATGTCTACACAGGTGATGTTTTTCATTTTTACTTATTATTCATTGTTTACTTTTTATGAGGTATTTAACTAGCCTAAGGCGTGGGGAGACTATCCAAAGTCTTGACCCCAACCCTTATATATTACGTTGGTTGAGATATAATTGAAAAGTCCTTAGGCCTTGCCATAGTCTACACTATGGTGTGTGGTGAACTCCCCTTAAGTGTAAGATGCTTAGGGTTTGTAAGGCATATGGTACCACCATATGGTGACCACTTGTTATATTAATAAAGTGCTGAGGGTTTATAAAAATAATTTTTGGCACAAGAAATATATGGTTTGATTAGGATAAGCATTTCCCTTATGATCCACGATGGTTATGGTTTATGTTCTTTGGCACAATGAATATACCTTGATTGTAAAAGTATGAGGGTTGGCATATAGTTTTACGCCATGGTTGTAATGATATAAAGGTATGTTTCTTGAACTTATAAACAATGGCATTACATGCCATGGTCCCAACAACAGGAAGGTTCTTGGCACTCAGGTTATAATACAATCTTTGATTTGCAATGATTGTAATTTGAATGATTATGCTGTCGAGAGTTATGGTACTCTGTCCTTGGTTGACTTTGGCATTTACAGTGTGACCTAGCTGCGAGTTGACAACGCAAGCAGGTCTTCCACACTGATACGTGGCTATACTTCCATCGTCCATCTGTTCAGATTGAAGCTAGGGTTTGGACCATGGTTTAAAGTGCTTGGAAACTTGTCCGAAGCCTCATTTTTCCTGTTAGGTTTGGTGTGGGGAGGCAGATCCGAGCTCTATTATGTCTGCAATGGAAGTGTACATGTTGCTTGAACTTTGTGTGTGTGTGTGGCTGACAAGAGCTGGAGAGCTTTGCTCTGTTTACCGTGGATAAAATGTATGGTTGTTGGGCCTTTTGTGTGGCTGGAAAGAGTCGAAGAGCTCCACTCTGTTTTAGAGTTATGGTGGCGTAAGGTCTTTCTTTCTGGTTTTCACAAGTGTTAACAATGTGTTGTTTGTATCCTTCTTGAGGTGTTATTGGATTTCTCAAATTCCTTGGCGGTTTGTAAAGCAGAGTTTGTGCTATGACCTTGCTTTCCATGACTTTTCCTTTCACACGTGTCTGGTTAAGAAGTAAGGGTTTAGGTGAATCTTAACTACAACATTTTATCTTGTAAAGAATTATCATTTATGTTAATTGAGTTTTCTTTCATTTGTGTTGCAAGCATAGGAAGGGTGCTGCGGAGGAGCTGACCCCTGGCCCTCTCTACAAAGACATAAAGGTAAGGTTATTATCCCATGTTTTTCTTCCATTTAAGTTATTTTAACCACTGATTATTAGTTTCTGTTTGTAACAAGTTTTACAGGTTACAGGCGTTGGAGAGGGAGGCGATAGGGTCACCTCCTCCCAGGCCCGCGTTTCCAAACGCCCAGGTAAACTTGGCTCATCCCTTACTTAAACTCTTTTTTTTGTGTTTAAGTTTTCGAGCAAAAAACTGACCAAACCATACCGTGGTTGCAGGTCACACTGGGTAGGAGCCGAGACGTGACAAATGGTAGCTACCATCGTTTGTTAAGATAAGTGTTTGATTTAATTGCATATACGTTTTGTAAAACCCTTCTAGGGTTTGTCTTACACCGGATTTACAGCCATTGCTACGACACTATAATGTAATGTTTTTAATATAACCTTGGCATGGTTTCAGTGCCATTTGACTGGTCTTATTCCTATTTATGTTTAAATGTTGGTATTTTAAATATTGTGGAAGCCATTAGTGATGGTCATACAACCACTCTTTAATATACGTTTTGTTTATCAATAAATGGTGTCAACCTTCGACTGTGTGATTCCAATAATCGTTTTTGCTTTATATATTTATTTGTATAATGTTTGTTTTAAAACAACAAGGATGTCATCGTCGATGGTCTTACGGTTGTGAATATAGTAATTTTGTTTTAATGTTATAATGTTGTAATCATGTGGTGAATATGATAGATGTTTTTAAAAGTTATACCAAGGCTTTTTCTCTGTGTAGATAGTGGCAGCCATGATATGGACTTACGACCCTATCAATTCTTTGTTTTGTGGAATTAAAAAAGTGACCCGTAGGGTCTGGGATTTCCTATACATGAGATAGCATTTGATTTTGAGCAATGCTCGGCTGCCATCAAGGATGGCTTTAACACCGACCCTTGGGAAAAGGAAAGCTTACCTTCACAACTATAACAACTATCGTGTAGGCTGGAACTGTGAATAGATTTGATTCCTGATTTAACTCGTGGATAATATAACTCTTGTTAAGGATATTTTATCCGTATGTGGTTGTTTATGCAAAAACTGGAAAGATTGTCTTAACAAAATTCCTGGATTTGATTTTGATTTGATTATAGGGAGAAAGACTAATAGAATCTTCATTTGTTCATGATGGCATGTAGCCTCTTAGATAAATTTCCTTCATATTTAATAATGTAGATCTACTATTTAGGTGATCTAAATTGTAGATGGTATATGCTTTTGAATCCATAATCTGGTTGTGTTGTTTGCTTAGATTCTTAAGACTAGTTTATGTAGTTGTTGTTTTGTTAGAAGATGGATATATAGTTTTATTTCTTTTACAAGTTAAATCAGTAATAAAGTGGAACCCTATAATTTGTATAATTATGGTATTATAATTATAATGTAAGATTCTTTCATATGTATTAATTGTATAGATCTATTCTATACATTAATAAGATCTTATGATTGCATCCTAATATAATTCTATATGCGTGAAGAATTTGATGATACTCTGCCTGTATATACATATATGTATTTATGTACTTCTTACTGTGGTTTAAATCTGAAGCAAAATAAACTAACACTAACATGAATAGGGATCGTACCTAGATTTAGTTTCGAAATTAAAGACTAGGAAATTAATACAAATAAGAAGTGCAATGATACATTACTAAATTGATAGCATAGGATGAGTTTGGAAATGCGATACAAATTGGAAATAGATGATTCATAACCAGTTATGTGCAGAATTCGGTCTTCAAATGAAACCATAATTCTTAATTTAAGTATAGATGCCAAATCATAGAATTTCCTAACTGTTGCTAATCATTTAATCATAGCATAATTAAACTAACTGATACATACTAGGTCCGAGATTAACCTCTTCATATCTAGAATAAAACATTCTACAATCATTTTAAAACATAGATCATGAACATGGCACCAATATTGGGAAAACAAAAGTGGAGAAGTTGTTCCTCCCAACCAACTCCCAGAGTAGCCAAGTTACTTGCTCTAGAACCCTCGAGCCTGTTTGCTGAACCACAAGAGAAAAATCCTTGAATGCACCATCTCTTGCATTCTCAGATTCAATCCCCATCCAATGCTAACCTCCTGCTACTCATGGACATACTACTATATAATATTTTGCTTAAGATTTGGTCATTTATGAACCTCCTGCTCTTTAGCACTCAACTAGGAGTTGTGGCCTGATTTTTGGTGATGATGCCTCCTGCATCTTGAGTTCTCACTCAGTGGCTTCAACCACTTGTCTTTTCCTCTTGTGGGTAAGCAAACACTCTTTAACAACTATATCCACTTTTGTCCCCCTTCAGCATGTTTTATTACAAAATGTTTTATTTTTTATTTCTCGCCAAAAATAATAAAATAATAAAATAATAAAAATAATAGTTAAAGTATTTTTCAGCAGAATTAATAATAAATTATTAATTCTTGGTGTATTACATAAACCAAATTGTTGGGCACAAATTTCAAGGAGAAGGGGCTGCTACAGTGGAGGTAGTATAGGTAGTATTGCTGCATGGGCACATAAATCGAGGTGTTACAGTTTTTTCTAGTGTTGGTATAGTCATTTAATGTTGAATTAATGTTGTTGATACTCTTTTTTTTGCCTCAGAATGCACTAATAAAATACTCTTGGACTAGTTTTCCTCATAGGGGTTTTTTCCAAGGTTTGTGATTGACCAAAATTACTATGCATGGGATCTACAGTATGCTGTTATGTTTATTTTCCGTTGCAAATGTGACTTAGTATCAATGCTTGAGCTTACAATTCATTGGTTAATGTGCATGTGATTTTTCTTTAATTTAATGAATGTTGAAGACTAGAATTAGAGGTATGCTAAGTGTTTGACAACAATTCCAAATGATTGTGCATATGACAAAGGTTTGATTTTTGTCATTTTCGTTAGTTAGGGGGTGTGACAAGGGTCATAATATGTTAGGGGTGATTGTGTCATGGATCATTTGGGTTATGGGGTATAGTGTGTCCAAGGTCATAATGGTTGGAGTTGGAAGTGTGTTAATGGGCTAATGTGCTAGGCATCATTGTGTATTAGGCATCAAAATGTTTAAGGGTTTTTATGTAATAGAGGGTCAACACGTTTGAGAATATAATGTGTTTAAGGGTAATTGTATTAGGGGTTGTGATGTATCTAAGGTCAAAATGGTTAGGAACAATTGTATCAGGGGATGCAGGGGTTGGGAGATATAGGGGTGATTATATCCGAGGTCATTGGGGTTAGGGGGATTTGTCTGCCTAGGATTATAACAATTATAATAATAATAAATAATATTGACCATGATACAAAGAAAACATATCCATAGTGAGATCTAAACCTCTATGTGGGAAATAACAATGCATTTATTATAACAAAAATAACCAAGCTCCCATTGACAATTATTACGTTGTTATTATTATTTAATCTTTCTATGAATATAATTATTTTGGATGTTTATTTGGTATCTACCTGGGATTAAATGATGTCTTCAAAAGAGACATCATTTTTTTTTTCCAATAAAGAGGTTTTGGTAGACATTTTAATAGGCATTTATGTAGAGGTTTTAATAGACATTTATGTAGATGTTAGGATGTGCATTTCCTTATATTTTTTTTCTAGAGAAAAAAGAACACAGTTCAAAATTTTATTAAATAAAATTATGAATCATATCAAATAAAATTATGAATCATATTAAATAAAATTATGAATCATATTGTTCATGTGGCAAGTAATGCCATACATATAAAAAGTTGCCATAGTTTAGTTCTATGCGATTGTTCCCCATTTTCTTCTACTTTACCATTAAAAGAAAGCTATCATTCAACCATATATACATAAAAAAAGTCACTAGTACATCCTTAAATATAGAGGTCTTTTCCTGTCCTTATAGGAGTAAGTGTTCCATAATAGTTCCTAGATCTAATTCTTTGTTAAGGTCTTTGTTTACCTGGCATAATTGAGCATGATCCACATCCAGAAGTAGCCCATGTTTGGATAGGGAGTCTGTCAGAGTGTTTTGCTCATGGAATATATGTTTGAAGGTGATGTGGTCGAAGAGCGAAAGCAATCTGTGAGAATCCTCATATATAAGCCTAAGATGAATATTTTGAGGTGTTTTTTTTATTGGAACCATTCAATTACCAAAAGGGAGTCTCCAAATACTTGTAGAGACTTTACCTGGAGATGTATAGCCAACTTCAGAGACTCGTGAATGGATTAGAGTTCTACAAAATTATTTGTAAATGTTCCTAGACTAACTGAGAATTTATACTAGTGATCCATTGATAAGTACATAGCTCCCTCGGATCCCCCTCTGCTAGGACTACCTACTGTTGCACCATCAAAGTAACACCAAGGTAAACACATATCAATATGTTCCTTCTCAATAATCCTCACAGGCTTGGCTTTCACATTGTATGGGAAGTGTTCTAGAATGACTAAACATTTTGCAGCATATATAAGAGGACGAATTTTGATCTCATGGAATACCATTTTATTCCTGGAAAGCCACACTCCTCATATCACGAGAGCTAGAAGAGCTAAGAAATCCTGGTTGGACTTACTATTCATCTAAGAGTGGAAACCTTCATTTAAATCAACACCATGCTAGGTGAAGTGAACTTGCAAGACAAATGTTACTATATGTTTTGTAATGTCCAATGCCAAGACCATTAGTTGAAAGTAATCATTTCAATGAGGTATTGGGACAATCATATAATTTGGAACATTTTTGGGTGGTAAATCATCCACAATCTTGTTACGGGTGGTAATTGGTCACACTTAATTAGATTTACATAATGATGCGTAAGAGGTTTCTCAAAATCTTATGACACACCTTGGAGAGTTTTGAATTCGTTAGAGCACATTATTATCTCACTTAAAAAACTGAGTATGAGAGTGTTGGACAACCTAACCACACAATTAGAACTTCAGTTTTCCAAATAATTACAATTTTAACAATTAAGTGGTTGTATTTAGTCATAAAAAATGCCTAAAATAATTACAATTTGAACAATTAAGTGGTTGTCTTTAGTTATAAAAAATGTTGTATTCTAAATGTTCTATGAATTTATGTTTTTCATTTTTTAACAGTTTACACTAAGAGGAAGGGATTTATGTTAGAGTGAGCTATTCTCTAGATGATTTGCACCAACATTCCGATGGTTTTTTTAGTTAAAATCCGGTTGAAATTGTTGAAATGACAGTTTTTGAGTTGCTAAATTGCATAATCGGGATACAATGTGGGTTCTTGCAGTGAAAATTGCAATTCCAACAAACAAAATTGTAATTTCAGCCATTTGCCCATTGCGGATTGTGGTACATTCTTCATTAACAAACAATATAATAACAAAACAATATAATCACGGTTGTGATTACACAATATAATTTTTTCTTTAGTATAATTCATAATCATTTATGTTAGCATCTAAAATTGAGAGTAAATAAGAGGTACCTTGTATAGAGAGTAGCTAGGTGTTCTGCAATTCACTATCATATATATATATATGCCCACCTAACTAAAAAGAGCAGTGTCTTTTTTTATATATTTATATTATATCATCATAGATCCATCTTAAACCCAAATCTACCAAGCATGAAGAGAGATCCAATTTTCTGAGGTGTAAATTTTTTACATTATACTTAAAGAATTTTGATCCATCTCTATATTTAGTAAATCCAAATTCAAGATAAATCTATATTGATATAAACAATAATAAAAAATATCATATTAAATTTTAATAATATAATATTATAAAACTTAAATAATTAAAAATATAAAAATGTAAAGGATTATTAATTTTAAATTAAATTATATATATAATATTTAAAATTACCAACCAACATTATATATTCTTGATTATGGTAGAATTAAGGAGACTCTAAATGAAGTTGAGGCTTTAGTACTGAAAGAATGTTGTTAAGAATATATGTCTTAAACATGTGGAAAAGTCAAATAGTCAAAGTTAAGATTATTATGTTTGAGATTTGTGCTTTAGCTTGGTATGTATTTATTTCTTATAATTTAATATATATTATAAAAATTGGTATAAATTTTTTATGATAGATTAAAATATTTAAATCAATAAATAAAAATGATAAATTTTGTTGATTGTTTTGATATTTCCATTGAAGAAAAAAAAAGCTGAATTGTTGGTTGTTTTGATATTTATAAGATATTGTATTTTAATTAGAACGTGTTGTTTAAATAAATATACAGGATAATTGCATTTAGAGTAGCAAAGTATAATATGTAATATGGAGATGGGAGGCATACATTTTCAACATTCTTACCATATTATAAAAAATAAAAAAATTTATAAAAAAACTTATGCTAAAAAAACTAAAAAACAAAAAATCATATTTTTTTCTTTATTTATATTATAAAAACACCAAAAATCATATTTTTTTTTGCTTTATTTATATTATATCATTTCTATCTTAAATCGTTGTTTCAAATGCATCTGTACAAGCAACAATTATTTACTGAAATACAACAATTATTTACCTTGAAGCCAGCTCACAGAAGCCGTGTGCCAGCAGCCCGGAGGCATTCAACACGCATAGACAGGCGAGAGTCCGAAACAATTGCCTCGCCATAGACAGGCGAGAGTCGTCAGATTGATTGCCTGTCTTGTGCTGTGTTAGATGGTCTTCATAACTACTCCATTATAGGAATCACGCAACTGAGAATCTCATAAAAGCTCTTCTAAACGAAACACCCGACTAAGAATCTTGAGGCAGGAATACAATGGGAGAACCGGTGATACAAGCCATGCAAGAAAAACGAGCCAGATCAAGGCCGAGCTCTCTACACAGCTTTGCTCAATATGGAGATTTGATCAGTCTCAACAAGAAATTACAGGAATCTCCTTCCCTCCTCAATGCTCGTAATCCGGTGGTAAGTCTTCAGATCGATCCTCCATTTCCTGTTCTTCCAAGCTGAAAGTGCTATATAATGCGTCTTTCTATTCAATTCCATAGTTTTCCGAAATGCCCACATGAAATAACAATGCCGAATGTGTAGAAGATCTATTAATTTTTACCATGTAAATGTAGGAAATTTCAGAATTAGGGAAAACCGACAGAGGGTATCAGATATATTACCTTCAGTTTTGGGGCACACTCATTTAACCACGGTGACTTTGAGATCTCCTTCTCTGGGGCAGCTTCTCAGGTTTTCCACTTGTGGCATTACTGGTCCATGTTGTCTGTGCCAGGGAGATGATTCTGTGGATTGTGAAAACGTGATTCACTTTTATATATATATATATATATATATATANATTCACGAAGATGGACAGTGTCATAACCATGGGATTTGGATATGGGTATAGAGAATAACAATTCTCTTTTCAATCATCTAGATCCAATTGAAAAATTGTGACTTGGTTATAGCTAGTATTTATTAAAATGATTAAGAAATTCAAAATAACAAAAACCCAAAATGATAAAGATTCAAATAACAATAATAATTTTTTTTTGAAAATGTTATTATCCTTCAGCTAAGTATCTATGTTACAAGGAATGTTCCTATACTATCAAAATCACCCAAAATTTGCACCTATACTATCAAAATCACCCAAAATTTGCACCTGACCTCATGCGCTCACTTGAGGGGTTTTGAATTCAGACCATCATAATAACTTATTAACTACACAATTGAGATTCAAGAAATATAACAAGTGGGGAGTAACCCCAACGTGGTTTTGTATTATAATCTGAATTGATTGTTACATTACAGAATTTGTTGATTAGAAAGTGGTTTTTTATTATAATCTGAATTGATTGATACATTACAGAATTTGTTCATACCAAACTCGATGCACTACACATTACTAATCAATAGCCCACATACACAACATGTGGCAGAAGCCACTATTTAGATACACCAGGCCACAATTAACACAATCAGGGCATATTGGTAATATACTGTGGGATCCATCTCATGGAACACACAAAATGACATTATTATTCTTGGAACACACAAAATGACATTATTATTCTAGTACCGTGGCATCTAATGTCATTACAAAATGACATTTTCTTGTTCTGATACGCGTTTGGCATGGGTGTTACAGATTGCACAAACCCCCCTTCATGTTGCTGCAGCTCACAACAAGAAAGAAATCGTCAAGTTTCTGCTTAACTGGCAAGGGCCGGAGAAACTTGAATTGGAGGCCAAAAATATGGTATGCTGAAAGCTGTTAATTCTGCTTTCTATATACCTGCAATAATGTTGAATCTGTTCCTTTAAGTCGATTTTTTTTGTTTGGAGTCTAAATTTTAACTAAAATTTATATCTGTCTTCTGCAGTATGGAGAAACACCTTTGCATATGGCTTCAAAAAATGGCTGCACCGAAGTTTTGAGGTTGCTTCTTGAGCATAATGCCGACATTGAAGCTAGAGCAAATGTAACTCTCAACTTCTAGATTCTATATTAACATGCCAGGTTTGAAGAGATGGAATTTAGAGTTTAGTTTGGAATTACTATGGTTGGATTCTCATAGCTATTTATATCGAGTTAAAGGTCAGTCATCGTTAATCATATAAGTGGTTTGGTACAGTATAACAAAAAATGAATTTGACATAACCAGTCACAGACACACGGTCGTCGGTGTAAGGGCCATTTTGCACTGATATCTATCTTATCATAGATCTACTTAGTTTTAAGGGCATTTATCAAAACCCTGATGAGTAATCTGTTTGTAGTGCCTTGTGTATGCTTCTAGAAATGTCCAAAACCAATTGATTTTAGTCAAATTGAATTTGACTTCCAGCAATTTGCCAATAATATGTAGTTCAATTCTGGATATGAGAGAAACTGAGCTTACCTGAATTTTTCTGGCGGTGGAAAATGGGTAAAACTATTTTTCTTGGTACAAAAACGAAATAAAAGTTTTATTAATAATTTGACAATTTGTAGGGTGTACGAGGCCCCAGATATACCTGCAAGGCAAAGATGTTCCTCCTTTTTAACAAAATTTTCAGTTAACAGTGGTAACAGGAAAACACTTAAGCATACGTTTAGTTAGTGCTATTGCTGCATCCTGCAACATAGTGGGTTGACAGAACTGGATTACAGTATTATACTGAGATAGAAAAACAGAACTGTTTAACTTTATGCTCAGGCCTCATTTCTCAAATACGAAATCGCCAAATTCCTCATTTTGGGATTAATATGAATGTTGGAATACACAGTTTCATCCATGGGATTGTTGAAAGCAGAGGTATTTCTTATCAAATATTACCACTGGACTGATCTGAATTTTGCTCAAATTCATGTTTGATGGTAGCTAATTATTTGAATTCATGCTTGAAAGTTGCCCCTTCCTAGTTCTTTGCTCTTCAGAGGAGATAGCTTCTGCAAGCACCTCAGGACAGAGGTGCTATTGGTTCTGAGGTCTCCTTGTTACTTGAGCTTGTTGGCATCTCTATTGACTGTCTTTTTCCTTTTAGGTGTTCCTTACATGCTCCTTGTCACCTTCTGCTTACCATTGAACAGGCTGACCAGAGGATATTTACAGTTACGCGCAGCGCATCCAGCTCACTTGGATTGGTTCCCTCGCTCCACCCCCCTCTCCCTAAGGGCCTCAACCCTAAAATTGCTTCTACTTCGAGTGCTTCATGCAACTGAGTGATGGTGATATTGTCAGATGTGCATATACATGGAGACACTGGATACATAGCCGTAGGACCCCTCTTGCCTAGTTCAGAGTGTGCTCTCACTGACTTCAGATTGAGGCAGGTTATCACATCCTGTGGTGAGAGAGTTTTTTCAACTTTTGCCCAGTTGTGTCACCTGCAGAAGGTTTAGTCCGAGGAGCACATCATTTTCAGATGTTCCATTTGTTATGTGATTAGAGGGAGGGTCTACCTCCTTTACTAAAACTTGAGGGGCTCCCTCACTACTTTATTCCTCTATCCAGACAGGAAATGCTTAGCTGTTTTTACGAGGGAGGTGTTAGGATACAAAGCTCAGATCTTACAAGGATCTTCTTTGACAAACTCCATCAAGTGTATTGCTTCTTTCTTTCCTTCTGTCTTGTTTGCTGGTGGCAATGGGTGACAAACAGAGAACCAGAATACTTCCAACTTTAGACCTATGTGACCATGGACCTCCTCTCTTTCTCTCTCTTTGGCTAGCAGATCAATTCCTACAGGCTACAAGGCTCTCGAGGAGTTCCAACTCCCAATCAAAGCACATGTCTTGTCTTAGCTCTCGGCATAGTCCAGTTGCTCACCTCCCTCTGAACCTGCGGCACTTGTCTATCATCACCAACTTCATTCCGGGGGCATTGAGTGTTAGGAGAGTATCTACACATTGTTCCAGACTTCTTCCCCCGGTTTTGCAGTCCAGCTGTCTTAGACATGGACCCCCCTTGAGGACATCTTTAGGTAGTGAATTGGTTCCTTCTCCATGGTTGATTATCACAGAGGGACATTTCCATCCTATTCCTACCTTTGATATGGTTTTGAGGCTTCCCCCACCCCCTCTCATTCTGCACCTACTTCTAATGATATGTGCCATTTATTTAAGTATTCTTGGGTTATGTCTATTTTCTCATTATGCAGTTTAGCTTCTTTTAGGCTATGCTTACCTTTTAGCGTTTAACTTTTAGGAATTGCCCTGGCACTCTTACAATTTGTTACTACTGATTATATTTCTGAGTCCCATTGACCTACCTTTTTAGTTATTTGGGGATATTAATAAAGTTATCTTATCTTTATCAATCTTATACTTAGTATGGATTTCTAAAGGGATGACTTCTAAAAAAAGGATTCAGAGACATTGAAATTCGCTTTCATTCTTGTAGCACCATCCATACCACATGTTTAATAAGATTGATAATCTGTTCATCACATTGACAATGAACTTATTTTTTTTATTTGTTTTGTATTTCCAAGTAAGTATCTGGGGCAAAATCTGGGCACTTCCCCTCATTTTGAGGATGGTTCCTGGAGTAAACCCTATATTCTCTAGGGCACAACGCCAAGTCAACAACAGGGCTCAAAACCACTACAATAATATATTCATTATGAGCTCAAATTGTCACTTACAGCAATAGAACCTGGGTGAAGATAACACTTTATACCACAAGCACATGGGCTAGACCCAATTGACAATGTTGACAATGAACTCGTGTGAGAAGTATTGCTAGTTCTTCTGGCCAAGGAGAATTTGTTATCAGTCCTAACTGTTGTTCGAGGGAAAAATAGGTAAAACTTGTCTGTCAGAAGTCAAGAGATAAAAGCCCATGAATCACATAATTTTCATAGAAAACACATACTCTGCAAAAAATCCTATACAACCTTTTGCAATTTACTTGCCATGCTTTGAGACACAAATTTACAGGATTATGACCACAACCAGAGAATGGAACAAAATAATAAACAAGCCAACCGGTACACATTGCAGCCCCGAGTCTAAATTGTTTCGTTGGGATCTCATTGGGAATATCCATGTGGGATTATTGATTATATGGGTTTACCCTCTTTGCATGTCTAAACGCTGTGTCAACTCTTAAGTCTTCCCTCTTAGAGAGGGCCTTAGCCTTCATAATTTCTGTTATAGCCAGTAACTTATCAAGTAGAAATAGTTTCTTTCTTGTAAACCTTGCACCAAGTAGAAAAGTATTTTAACTATGATGACTAGGACCTCAAGTCCCATCCACATACAAGTCTATCCTTTGCCTTCTACTTACATTTTACAAAAAATTCTAACAACTACTGATAATATTAATGTGAAGCTTGCTAGGCATACACTTTTTTCTTCTTACATGTTTTTCTAAAGATGACACTATTTTTCATATACAGTGATGGTTTTCAACATTTTTAAGGACAATTAGGCTGCTTATATCCTAGCTGGAATTTGAAGTTAAAAAAAGATTGATTTTGCAATATAAGTTGGAACAATTACAAAGAAACTATCTTAAAGTACTTTGTGAGGTTGATGAAACTTAGTCTTGGCAAAATGTTTGAACCTGTATTGTTTTTGTACTTTGTTATGCTTTGTGTTTTATCCTTATCTTTTTTGGATTACTTAGTCTAAATGCTCACTCACCTACTTTATTGTATTTTATTGAAGACTTGGTCAACCTTTGTCACTCTTCCCTCAATTTTATACTCTATATGTAGTATTACAAATGAGTGTACAACATGTGTATAGTTTTGAAAATTATCTTCTACTTGCATACTTGTCTTTGTTTATTCACTTGTGTGCGAGTCTCTTCCATTGTTGGTATTGTGCTTATATCAATTGCTATCTGAGACTTAAGATGAAGGCTTCTTTAGAGGTTCACCATTCCGGTCTCCTCTGTGATTTCTTTCTACTTGGAATATTTCTTCAAGCTCTCTTCAGGCATTTCAGGTGATAAACAAAGCGACAAACTGGGAATTTCATAAGGCAATTTTCTTTCAAGCCGCATGACTACAACTGTAAATCAATTTTTTTTTCCCTAGTGGGTTAAGGAGACGAGAGCTCCTAAAATTTCATTGAGTGGCACACCAATTTTTTTTATCAATTTCAACCCTTGATTTTTTGAATTTCTATTATTTTGCTTCTCTGACTAGTATTCTCATATTCAATTGTCAAAATCCATCTTTCATGCATTTCCTAAGTCTTATGGATCCTTGTAAAAGATTCCAATAAATCGAGAGACTCCAAGTACTCCAACCTTGCCCAAATATTGGTCAAACAAATACAAGAGCAACAATGCCTCTTGTTGGAAACCCTTGTTACTCAACAACAACATGAGTTCCAAAAGAAAATGATTGATGATATAATGAGTATGCTCCAATGATGCATCACGAGTTCGTGATAGGTCCAACCACAACCTCAACCTCAACCCACAATTCACTAGGAGGTTCCCATTGTTTAATGTACCTTCAAGCCTCAAGGTAAACACTAAACGATGGATTGTTAAATTTGATGGGGCTCCCAATAGTGATAACCTCAACTCTTAGATGCGCAATATGGAAGCTTATTTCAAGACATAGTCAAACGTAACAAAGGCCTACAGAATTTTGATTGCTAAAGTTCACATGGAGGATCGAGATCTCACATGGTAGCAAACCGCAGTCAACAACTCACAGTGAACAACCCACCTTCGATTGACACCTATGAGGACTTAAAGGGTGTCATGTGCAAGCGGTTCTAGGTAGTAAGGTATAAGGATGCATTATTGGTGAGGTGGCTACATCATCGACAAATCTCAAGGCAAACCATCCAACAATGTATTGATATGTTGAATAAAAATGTACATCAAGCTAGAGGTAAGTTAGTTTGAAGCCGCACTATGTTAAGTTTATTTTGACTTATTACCATAGCTTGAGAAGGAACTAGAACTCTTTCGTGTAATGTTAAAGGTGCAATCCTTCTAATTAACTTTAAAAATCTAAGCTAAGCTACAAAATCCTTACCCTCTGATTCAATAGAAGTTTGTTTCCAATAGCTTCTAAGGGTTATGCCAATGACAGTGGTTAGAATATAGTTACCCCTAGTTTCTCTCCTATTGTGGGGACACAAAAGAAGAGGGAGAAGAGTTCTTACCACAAGAAATATGGTCACTCAGATGATTTGTGTCAAGTGCCATAGGATAAAATCACCAAGAAGGCTTAGGCCCTATTAATATACAACCTAGCAACCCCAAGATTGGCAAGTGAATCAGCAGTTAAATCGAAACTACTATGGGTTCCCAACCCAACATGTCACTACTAGAAGGGAATCCTCTTTTAGGTTTTCTAGGCCCAACAATGAATGAGCCTAGACTAACCAAGGGAGAGACCCTAGCCAAGCTTTTCCTAAAGCTGAAAGATATCCTATCTATTATCCACTAAAATTGCACTTAGTGGATTTCCAGTGAGCCGTCGAAGTCATGAACAAGTGCCGTGTTCATTATCAGTGCTCAGGACCTTTGGGCCCCTTTTTTAATAGTTGCATGTTCATATCCTGCGGGGATATTGTAATAAAGTGTACTAGCATGGCCAATAATGTAACAGCCTTGGATTTCCTAGGACTTGGACATTGAATTACCATTCTATGGTGTTTTTTCCCTTGCTAATTATGCACTGCTGAACAAGTTGGGTATAATTTTCGAGTTTTTCATCTGCTCTTAAGCTTGAATGTTTAATTGGGTGTTTGAGCCTTAGGAGGTTATTAAAGTCTATGGCTCAATGCATATAAACATGCTAGACACTATTTTGAGTTATATGAACATTGCACTAGGTCCCCCTTCGATTTTTTTTATATTATGATAAAAATAAATTTTCCCGCAAACTTAGGCTATTTTTTAATAGTTTAAATGGGAAACTTCAAATTGTGATAAAAGTGTGGTCTGGAGGTAGATTTTTCCATGGGGGTGCTCATTTTCACACTTAGAGCGCCCCCTTTACCCCATAACCCACTTTTCCTATGTTTTGAGTGATTGAATTATCACTTGGAGCATTTTTTCTTAAAAAGGCGACAAAATTTAAAAAATGCTAAAATGACACAAAATGGAAAAACCAAAAGTCAAAGGGAACATGACAAAACATATCTGGTGAGGTGGCAATCTTGTCTCCTATTAAGGGCGATTTCGTTCCAAGCATAAAGCGTCACCTTTCAGAAGGATTTGGAGGCTAGTGAATCTCTCAATGTTTAGGAGTGCACCACCCTTCATGTGATGAGCGATTTGGCTATGTGGCAATTAGATATTGGATTGATGGAGATTGGAGTGAGGGCGCATCTCCTATGGAGATGTGGCACCTCTCCATTGAAATCAAATCCAATCAATCCCACGATCCTCTCAATCAACTCAAACAAATCGCTTGTTTGACTCAAGCTCATGCGCCCCCCCTTAACAAGCTCATGCGTTGGATTATTTAGCACGTCATGAATAGGTTGGTTGTAGTTTGGTGAGGGCACGACTCCTTATGGAGATGTGGCACCTCTTCATGCCAATCACAACAAACACATATCCCTTCAATCACTCAAACGAACTCTTGTTAACTTGTCCTCTCTCTTTAGTTGAATGTGCCCCCCTTGGGGCTTGCTTTCTCTATTTAAGCAAGGTTAATCTCCATTGTTCTTCATGGAGGATTGAACCTATGCTCTTGTAATGTTTTTATTGTTGTATTTTGAATAATATTGAGACTTTGGAGGTCCATTGGTGCATGTCTAAACTGTGAATGGCGTGAGCTTAATGAGGTAATCTTGTTTTAGTTTTGTTCATGCCTGATATCAATTTGGTAATCGATCTAGCTTAGAGGGTTCTCTGCATTACGTAGGGTAAATATTTGAGGCTTTCAATTTATTTACTTACAATATGGCTTATTGAGATTCAAGAGTAGCATTGTTTATTAAGTTATATTCATGCTCTTTTGGTTTCCATTAGTTGATTGTACTAGATTTGATTCGTTTGTGCAAGTGTGAATAAGCTTTTCAGGTTACAACTCGAAGAGCTAAGTTGCATCGCCCTCTTCAAGTCTTGAAGGATCTACAATTTCTTGTTCCCATTGGCATCCACAGATCTCAAGAAAGATTCAAAGCTTGAGTAGGCTTCTTCTCCTTCTTCTTCAAAACTTCAAACTCTCTCTTTCTTGGTTACTGGGTTCCACATATGCTTAACAAGATCAGATCTAAAAGGCTTTCATCATTTATCTCATTTTGGTTAAGCATTTTTAATAGATCTATAATCCTTTTAAAGCTCTATTTTAAATCTAGATCTATATTGGCTCTTTAGTATTTGTTGTTTCAAATATTGCTATCATTTTCAAGTACTAAAGTAGTTGTATATTTTATGTAATTTCTAGCTAATATACTAACTTTCCTTTGAGTTTAGCTTGCTTCTTTTTAGCATGTTGAAGGAAAAAGAGAGGGAAATGCTGCCGAAATTTTGAGTTTTGGGCCATCCGGAGCACCCAAAGTCCATCCTTCTTCCCCCTCCATTCCTCTTCTTCCCCAAGCATCTGTAAGCCTTTTTGATCCATTTTCAAGGGTCAAAAGGTATTTCTTTTTCTTAAATAGCCTTGTAAATAATCTTAATAAATAGCAAGTGGGATTACGACTCCCACCCCCTTCTTCCCCCATTTGGGGGAAGCCTTTGTCGTCTTTGATTTGTTTTCTTTATTTGCAAGTTCTAGAATAGATCCCATTTTCTTTCCCTTGTGACTCCATTTAGCCTAGACGTCCTTATGTGAAGCCACTTGGGTTGGAATCCAGACATATTCCCAAGTACCGTTCGGTATATCGAGAATCCTTTTCCTTCTAATCCACTCATCCATAATAACTAAAATTGACCAAGACTTCACTTGCAATACATTTACAGCTTTTAGTGACATGTTGTTTTGACTCCATTTGGCACTAGCACTATCTTTAGTTTCATATTTTGCTTTCAAGTCATTTACGCTGTAATTGCCATATTTATTTTCATGCTTATATTAATTTTACTTGCAAGTAGCTTGTTTCAATGGTCATCTCTCAAAAAACTCTTAAAAACAATCACGTCCATTATTAACAACTTAATAAAAGCTTAAAGAGCCTTAGAAACTCTTTCATAGGGATTACCCCCCTTGGCTTCGTTAGGAGTTCTACCTAAACAGAGGATTCGGGATCAGGTGACAACACCTGACTCGAGACTTGCCCCCAAGGACACATCGAGTAGTTTGAAGATTTTTGCTGCACTTCCCCCTAAGTGTGTGTAAGGCGACAACACTATGTAGCCCCAAATATTGACTTAGCAATATTTTTAAGTTAATGTGCCTACTTATGGTATTCAATGAAACATGAAAGACACAATTCAATATAATTAATGCTATACAAACGAATGATACAAAAAAATGCTTGCAAAATGAAATAGACAATATGGACTTTAACGAGTAAAAATCCCAAACCAAGGCTTATTGTCAATTGGGATTATCTAATTGTTGTAGCTCTTTCAACCACTTGCGGAGTCCAAAAATGATGCTCGATCCAATCTTTTAGAGCACTAACCAGGGAGGCTCGATCGTACCTCTAGCCACACCATTCGACCCCTCAGATGCGTAAAGATTAATCTTCTTGAATGTTGTTTTCGGTGCACTATAGTGATTAAATGATGAATAGGTTGGTTCCAAGATTACTATAGGGTTCTCGATATACGCAAGGTATGTGGGGTCCAAATCCATGCTCATTGCTATCTATTTAGTACTACTCGACTAGGGGTACTAGACCAGAGTCAAAGGGGATGTCCAACATCTTACACCTAACAAGGATGCAACCTTTTGTTCCTCTTTTTGAGCTGTTCTTCCTTCAGGGGACAATTTATGGAGATGTGTCCCATCTTGTGGCAAGTGAAGCATTCAAAAGATGAGAAGTAGTTCTTGCCTCTCTTATTCCTTTGAGATCCTTGAGTTCTTCTGGGAGGATGATCATGACTCTTCCTCTTGTTCTTGCCTTTGGTATGGGATGCCAAAGCTTGATCTTCATTTTCATTCAGCTTCTCTTCTTTGACTGCTATTCTTTCTTCTTCTTGAATACATTCTTCCCATAACTTTCAGAACTTGGTCAACTTTCTTCTAGATCATATTCTTCGAATGAAAGATTCCCAATCTCTTGGGAAACCATTCAAGGTGGTCATTCGCCTTGATCATATCCTTCTTGTGCTTGGCCTTTGCTTTATCTATTTCTGGTTCTGCAACTTCCTCCTTTATGAATCCTTCTATATCATTCTCTTCTAGGATGAGCATGATCCTATACTTCCACGCTCCGAAGTTCTCAGCACTCTCAAGCGTCTCATCCAGCTTGGTATTGTTTGTCATCTTAAGCAAAATGAGAACCTTAAATGGAAATAGAAGAGACAATACTTATTTAGGAAAACTGCTTCTGGATGACCTCCTTCGGGATGACCTAGGTTTTGATGGTAAAAACCTAACTTTTCAACTGAGATCACTTGTAGGGCTGAGTGGTGGAAATGATGCGCCTCCCCAAGGCGAGCTAGACTGTATCTTGCTTTTCCTGAGCTTGGTGATGAAACCTTGAAAAATTTGAAGCCCTAGTTCTTCTCAGCAGTAATGTCGGGCCCAGAAATGAAACTTCTCAGAATTTAGTTTTGTTTTCACAGAAAGATGCACCCTCCTAGGGCGAGTTGAGTGAGCTCTCTTTCTGGTTGATCTGTCGAGGGAACTGTTCACAATAACAAACCCTAGTTGCACAATGTCTCCTTCCAGGGTGGCTCTAATACCATGTTAATTTTTCTTAATTGTTTAGATGACATTCTAAAACAATTTACAATAGTAGGATTACTGAAAGAACAACAAGCACAAAAACACAAAGAACATAGAGATTTTTCTCGAGAAAACCACAAGGGAGAAAACCCCGCAAAAATTTCTCAATATAGAACTCAGCCAAGACAGTGTAAAACCCCAAGACAACTCCTCCTCTCTACAACGCACTTCTTCTTCTCACTCTAGTGAACTTGCTTGAGTGAAGTGTGCACAAATGAAGGAGGCGCCTCACCTATTTATATTCATCAGGTGAGTGTCTCAATTACCTAACTAGGTCGGCCAGGTTCACTAATTAGGGTCGACCTACTTAGGAAGACTCAAAATAATATTTATAAAATACTTTTGTGGGTACTATTGCTCCGACTTGTTGATTTTTCCTAAGCAGCATCGAGAGCCATTCTCTGGGAGAATGGACGCACCTGGTCAGTTACCAGGAATTTGACCCTGTCTGGGACTGGGGGACTCAGCCTGGGGCTGAGGCCCATTCTTTGAATGGAGGTACCTTGTCAGTTACCAGGAATTTGAACCAGTCTGGGGCTGGGAGACTCAGCCTAGGGCTGAGGGCCATTCACTGGGAGAATGGAGGCTCCTGGTCAATTACCAGGAAATTGACCCAGTTTGGGACTGGGGGTCTCTTCCTAGAGCTGAGGGCCATTCACTAAATGGAGGCACATGATTAGTTACCAGGAATTTAACCTAGTCTGGGACTAGGGCCTTAGCTTGGGGATGAGGGCCATTCTTCGGGAGGATGGAGGCGTTTGGTCAATTACCAAGTATTTGACATCGAGTCATTTGATGCAACCTGGGGCTGAGGCACCTGGTCAGTTACCAGGTCATCACCATAATCCGTACACCGAGTTTGGGCATGTGATGCACTCCTCTCCTTGATCTATGGGCTATGAGACCTTCTCCAGGGACTAGCTACCCCTGGTTGAGAGACCTAGCACCTGATCTTGGTGGCACGAGGAGATCAAGATAAAGCATTTAGTAATTCTCCTTATTTATGATGATGTACTTTGAGTGGGCATGAATGAACCACAAGGACCCTTGAGTCCACTTGCTTTGACCACAAAATAATTGGAGGACCTTCCAACCCTAGTCTTGGTCCATGAGACCAACAAGAGAAAGACCAAGTGGCACAAGTCAAAATACAAAGAAGATTAAAGTCAAAGGGTTAAAGGTGAAAAATAATTAAACCCTAATGTTAACTCCTAAATATGTGGGACCAACTCAAATGTTTGATAGCCTAAAAATGAAGGACAATTGCAATTCATTTCATACAACACCTTGATCGCACAACTGTTCCATTTTGGATTGAGGCAAATTCGTGATTGAGATTATCTTCAGCTACGCTATGGAAGGAAATTTGTGGTTGAGTTCTTTCTTTTGTTTTTCACTTATCCCAGTGTGGCGGCCTTGCCTGCTAGGGTTTCTCTATCCACAAATTACAGTCCACAGTGGTGTTCACGGGCTGCTACAACATACTGCTAACCCCTTGCTGGTGTTCACAGGAGGCAACAACCACTGCTCCCTTCTTCGCTGGTGTTCACAGGCAGCAATAAAAAGGCTGCTATCCCCTTGTTGGTATTCACGGGCTGCAGTAGAAGGTTGCCATACCTTCGCTAGTAGTCTAGGGAAGTAGCTGAAGGCTTCCCCAACCCTCGCTGCTGGTCTCCATTGACAGCAGCAGGACTCAACAGGTCACTGGAAACACTCAATAGATCTTGGGCAGTGGGTTGATGATCTTGAGCAGTAGGTTGATGATCTCGGGCAACAGGTTGATGGTCTCGGGCAACAAGTTGATGGTCACGAGCAGCAACAGTAAGGCTGCTACAAGTGGTTACGGTTTGCAGCAGAAGGCTGCTACAAGACTCAACATTAGCTTACCCTCCACGTGGTAACAACAGCAGCAAGCCTGTTAGGGCTTCCTTAACTTTGGAAAATTTTTATACGTTCATCTTAGAATTCTGAGATCAAATTCTCTTCTTTCATGTACAAACTCAGTCATCTCATTTTAGAGGATGAATTACTAATGCTTTGGGGTTTTTGTCCTTTAAAGGTTTCCCCGTGAAAAATCATGTGTTCAATTGTGTGATGCTTGGTTGACTATTGTACCTGTCTTACTGCTGTTTACTTTTCAAGTCCCATCTCTATTACAGTCTGCAATTTTTAAGAATGTCATGCACATGTTAAAATTCAACATGGTATTAGAGATTTGCATGTGAAGATTGCAGTGCGTGAGCAGATCACTGTAACCCTCCTAGACCTTGGGACACTTGCAGACTGAGATAGCAAACTTGTTAATTAGAGATGGCCATCGACACTTTCAAACCGAAAGAAAGGCCTGAGGGGTCAACCAACTACAACTCATGGAAAGTTAGGCTTATGGCCACCTTGGAAGATAATAACCTCGATGACTTGGTTTTTAATGCCACAGAAGAACCTACATCTAATGCATGAAGGATTGCCTCTTCAAGAAGAAGCAAGCAAAGTCAAGGAGGATCATCTATGACTCAGTGAAGGAGACCTTGATGCCCACCATAACACCATTGAAGACTGCTAAAGAATGCTTTGACACCTTGACAAACTTATATGAAAAGAAGGCACCCATCCAGAAGAGAGTAGTGAAGAAGAGGCTTCGTACATTGAAGATGAATAAGGATGAAGGAGTGGTCCCCTTTTTGACAAAAATTGCTCATGTAAGAGACCAACTTTCTGCTATTGGTGTACTTGTGGATGATGATGATCTTGTACAGACTGTATTCGATGGTCTTCCTAGTTCTTGGGAGCTTTCTTGCAGCAGTAAGTGGATGTGAATCTCAGCCAAACTTTGATAGACTTTGGCTTGACTGTTTGTAAGAAGAGGGAAGAATTCAAAGCAGAACAAATGGCGCTAAGGAAGGGAACCTTGCTTTTACAGCCAAGACAAGGAAGTTCAAGAATCCCTTCACTTAGAAAAAGAAAGAAAAGAAGCCACAAGGTAAGTAATCAGATGCTCCAAATATAGAATGTTATAATTGTCATAATAAGATGGGACATTATGCCAGGGACTGTAGGCAGCCAAAGAGAAGGTTCAAAAGAATGTTCCAAGCTTCTACAATAGAAGACGAAGAACCTAAGTAGAAGAAGAATGCTAAGTCTTCCAAAGAAGATGAACCAAGAAGGGAATACTACTTGATCTCTGCTCTTTCAGGATCCATATCTAATAGTGCTAACTCTTGGTTAGTGGATAGTGGTGCTTCCAGACATATGACAGGTATCCGTGAAGCACTTACTAGCTACAGAAAGAAGAAGTTCACTACTCAAGTAGAACTTAGGGATGACACCACCTACAAAATTGAAGGAGTTGGATCTACTTCACTTCAACTTGATTCAGGGACTGTTTTGCATATTGAAGACATATTATATGTCCCTGGTTTGGAGAAGAATCTCCTCTCTGTTGTTGGCTTAGAAGATAGAGGCTACAAGGTTCTCTTCATGGACAAGAAGGTCCTATTATGGACAAAGAATGAGGAGTTAAGCTCATCAGAATCGATTGGAGTTCGAGAGGGAGGTCTTTACAAAGCTTCCAGAAACTCCACACAAGCATTGGTCCACAACACAATTGACCCATGTGAATTGTGGCATCGAAGGTTTGGACACCTTCACTATACAACTCTCCCTGGTCTTCAAAAGATGGTTATAGGTATGCCAAAGTTTTCTCATGAACATAATGGTGTTTGCAAAGGTTGTGCTCTAGGTAAGAACATTAAGAAATCCTTCTCTAGAAGTAAGAATAGATCTAAAGGAATCTTGGACTTGATTCATTCTGACATATGTGGGCCTATGTCTTCACCCTCCTTGAGTGGGTGCTTGTATTATGTTTTATCCATAGATATGTGGAAATTGAACCCAAGAGATAGAACAATTACACTCACAAAATTGCTAATCAAACATGCAAAATTAACACCAAAGGAGACTGAAATTGGAGCATAACACGAATCTGTATTGAGTAAGTGTACAATAGCCAACCTTATGAAGTAATAGGCTGCTGTAATATATAATTACATGAGAGATTTGAATGCATAAAGATGCCATTCGAAATAGTCAAAAAGCAGGCTTACCAAAACTAGTCAAATCCCCCATAGGTGCATAAAGCAGTTTCCAAATCTAAGTAGATGTCCACGAATTGGCTAAGTCAAGTGGGCAAGCTAAAGAGGGATGGAAAGACAACTCATACATGCTTTTATTTGGAGAAAAGGAGGGAGGATGATGTGGGCAAAAACCAAGGCAGTTACAACTAGTCTAGCTTTTCCTTTGCCTTAAATTAAAAATAAAACAAGGCAGTTTTACAGAAAAAACAGATATGTGCTTTGGAGAATCTGGAATAAAGCAGACATGCTAAAATGGGTTTCCAGGATGTTTCCCAAGCGCTCCATGACTCAGTTTTAGCATGTGTTGACTTCTAGGACATATAGAAGGCAACTAGCATAGAGTGGAATTTAGGAAACTAGGTAATAAGACAAAAATGATTAAATTAATGTCTAAGGTAGGTAACTATGTGTTGATTATTCTAACACCCCCTCTTAAGCCTGACTTTATGAGTAAATATCAGAAAACTGTAGGGCCTAACAACAAGGCTTAGTCACCATTTACATACTGCTTGTCCATACAACCAAGGAAAGAGGCAAAAACCCAGTGGGGAAATCCTCCCTTAAACATGGACAGGAAAACAAAATTTGGAAATCTTGTTATCAATCATGCTTCACAGCATGATCAACAATCCCCAGCAGTGATTTGAGATTGCTGAATGTCTTCTCACAAAAAACTTTGGTGAAGATGTCTGCTACTTGTTCTGAAGATGCACAGAAGAGTAGGTGAATGGTACCATCATGCACAAGCTGTCTGATGTAGTGCATATGGATCTCAATGTGCTTGGTTCGCTGTCTCTGAACTGGATCATTGTAGATTCGAATGATGCTTTGATTATCACAATAGATAATAGTTGAAAACTCTGATTCGAAGCCACATTCTCTAGGTATTCCTTGCAACCACAAACATTGAGTTGCTGCATTTACAACTCCTCTATACTTTGCTTATGTAGATGAGAGTGCTATGGCACTCTGCTTCTTGCTTGACCAGCTGATTGGTCCTTTTGCAAGCATGAACACATATCCTGATGTAGACTTTCAATCTATGTTGTCACCTGCCCAATCACTGTCAGTAAACCCAATCAAATCAAGATCAGATTTTGCTTTGTAGAAGATCCCATGAGTTCTTGTTCCTTGAACAAAGTTTAGGATCCTTTTGGCTACTCTCCAGTGGATCTCATGAGGTTGATCCATGTATCTCAAAGCCACACTAACTGCATAAGATAGATCAGGTCGAGTGTGTGTAAGATAAAGCAAACACCCAATCAACTGCCTATACAGTGTATTATTTACCATAGGAGAAGAACCTGCTTCTTCAAGCTTAATTCCTGAAAGGAAGGGAGTTTTGCTTGGCTTGCAATTTTTCATGTTAAATTTGTTCAGCAAATCTAAGGCATACTCGGATTGATGTACTTTGATTCCATGCTGGGATTGAGCAATTTCGAGACCCAAGAATTGGCTCAACAATCCCAAATCTGTCATAGAAAATGTATGGTTCATTGCATCCTTCAAGGAGGCAATCTCTTTCTTTGAACTTCTTGTAATCAGAAGGTCATCCACATACAAGACAATAATCATCAAAGAACCATGAATCAACTTCAAATAGACATTAGGACCAGACTTGCATCGAACAAAACTCAGTGATAGCAAAAAGCCATCAATCTTGGCATACCAAGCCTTGGGGGCTTGCTTGAGCCCATACAATGGTTTCTTTAACCTGCACACTAAAGATGGATTAGAAACAAACCCTTCAGGTTGTTGCATGTAAATCTCCTCAGTGAGATCTCCATTTAGGAAAGCACACTTCACATCCATGTGATGTACTTCCCACTGCTTCGAAGCTGCAATGGCTAAAGCTAGCTTTATGGAGTCCATCTTTGCCATTGGTGCAAAGGTTTCATTGTAGTCAATACCATGTACTTGTGAGTAGCCCTTGGCTACCAATCTTGCCTTATATTTCAAAGGTGAACCATCTGCAACAAACTTAGTCTTGAAAACCCACTTACATTGAACTAGATTCCTCCCTGGGGGACGATCAACCAGTTCCCAAGTGTTGTTCTTTTGGATCAAGCTGAATTCTTCTTTCATGGTTGTTTGCCATCTTGGATCATGTGCTGTGTTGCCGCCTTTCACACACCTGGGTCACGTGGCAGAAATCTTCAAGCCACTCGGTGTGTCCTTGGGGGCAAGTCTCGAGTCAAGGCTATCACCTTGTTCTTGACTCCTCCGTTTAGGCTCAACTCCTAACGAAGCCAAGGGGGGTAGACCCTATTAAGTTACTAAGGATGGTTTCTTAGTGTGGTGATGCTAAACTGAATTAGTTATTTAGGAGTTTGAATATTTTAACTACAGACAATTAAAGATGACAAGATACGAAGATAAACACACGAAAGCACAAAGCTGATACACCATATATATATATAAAGCAAAAAATGACCAGTGCCTTAGAATGGAGTCAAATCAAAAATATCAATGTGTTTGCATGTGCTTGGAGTGAATGTTTTGCGATTGCATCTTGGTATGTTTTAAGTTAAAATTGAAGTATGAGTTGATTAAATTAGGCTAAGGGGGGACTCCAGATATACCCGAGAGTACTTGGAGTATGTCCAAAACAAAACCTTCACGGCTACCCACAAGGAATATGTGGGCTGAAATGGAGTTTCTGGGGCTATTGTTCGTAACGCACCCGTTAGGGTGTGACAGAGATTGGCGCCTCGAGGTCACTTTTCAGAAGTTCCTGCTTCCTTTGGGTATTTTTCCACCGTGAAGGTTTGATCGAGGTGTTGGATTTTCACCTGATGGTTTGTCAATTGGGGAAGGTGAGTTCTAATTACGCTAGTCACCCAAGTGCTTTTGATACAGCTTGACTGATCGGACGAACCGCAGCCAAGTGCAGAGCATACACACTGGAGTCTTGTAAATTTTAATAAGTTTTAAGCTGTGTGTTCTTGTTTAAAAGAAAAGCCTCCAAGAACCTCTTTCGATCCAAGTGGATCTCAATCGGGGAATCAAGGAGGGGTTAATTTTAAAGTTGCTGATAAACAAATAATGAAAAAATAAAACAACTTCACAATCTGGTTTTCTGATTAATCCTACCACGAATCTCTTTCCCCTTGCGGGTCACTCGGGAAATCGTGGGGTAAGTATTATGATTACTTTGAAATGTAAGATATGGAGTATGGAATTAACAACAAGATTAAATATACTACCCTGTAAATCAGATCAATTCTAGTGAAAAAGAAATAAGCAGAAAATGACGAAAATGGCACCGACGCGAATCCCCCCAGGGGGGATGGGGAATGGGCTCGAAAGAGCCTATTCAAAGAATGATTTTATTACAGTGGTTACAATATCAAAGCACTGATAAATCAGAACTTTCTTGGTCCTTATACAGGCTAAAACCAAGATCTTACAGTTATACAAAAATTTTAAGAATTTTGTGACAAAAGGGAGACCCTTGGGGGGATTTGAGCGCTCCCAAAAGCCACTTTGGACAGCAGCTTCCTTTCTTCTCTGTCAGACCTGCTAAAGGATAGCGAGCATGTTAGAATAATAAATGCCCAAAAGCACTTTAAGAGTACCTTTGGGTCAGCCTACTTTATCTCAAAAAATAATGATATTAAACTAGCTAAACCGACGAAAAAGGAACCAAGGAAAGCAAGCTTTCCTTGGGATCTTGGCTTGCTATTTGTGCAGCCAATTAAATTGCACTGATATTGCAGAATATTAAAATTTATAGCAGCGAAAGGAAATCTAATGCACGTGATCTACAAGTTTTCTTTCAAATTCATGCAAAAAGGACGATTTCCCTACAACTAGATCTGGGATGCTTATGATACTTTTTTAAGTGCAAGATCTAGGATATGAGCTATGAAATATTAGATCTATGTATATTTTACTTTGATGAAACAAATCCAAATAAAATCACAGCTATGAACTGAAAAGGTAACCGGGTAAAGTGTTGATTTTTTGTAGAAATGAGAAGAAGAGGAAAGAAGGTTGGATCGTTGCTTGAATGGAGCAAGCTGGAAGGAGGCCCTTTCGTGGAGTGCCGAGGGACAGAATATTGAGCTTATTGGATAGGAAATGAGTCAATCTAGATCCACAACCTCATCCAATCGGGAACCTGCAACTAAATAACACAAGCCTGCACAAACCTCGTGAGATCTGGATATGGATGTATAAAGCAGCAAAAATGAGAGATTATGCAGAAATAACCTTATTTAAGCATATAACTAAGATTTTTGAGCATACATCATATGGATAAACAAGATTAAACAATCTAGCTTTCCTAGTTTATACCCTTACTAGATTCAGCTGAATCCTTGAAGCCAGATCACAGAAACAGCACAGCATTTGGCAAGAAGTTGCAGCTACCACATCAGCAGCATAACACTGAGCATCCACACAATCAAAAGCACTACACAGTATAGCCTCCAAAGCTTCTTTATTCACAAATAATGATCAAATACAGAGTTACAATGGCAATCCCTTCAGTCCAGCTCTAATTAGCTTGGAAGAGGAGGCTGTGCCTGGATATATACAATTTACAGGCCATCTAGCCCAGGGGTGCGCAATTACTCATGGAATCAAGTGAAATCAACTGATGGAGAGTCCATCAATGCCTGATCTGTGTCTAGCTGAGCCAGATCTGAGTCTCACTGAGTGCAACTGTCAATCAGGGGGTTGATCTGACTGACACCTCAACCTGTTGACTGAAGAATCCACCAAAAATCATCCAGTTGAGCCAAAAACGTGTTGAGGAGAGAGGGAGGGCGAAATTCCTCATAAAGGATGCTCAAGATCAACTCTGGATCTGATTTGATCACCTCCTTCAGTCAAGGATTTGTCAGATCCAGTCAATCTGCTTCAGATCTGACTGATTTCAATCAAATCGGCTGAGAATCCATTGATTTATGATTTTGGATTTGCTCCATTATTCATCAATTTATTAATTAAAATAATCAATAATTGATTTTTGGGGCTTTCTGACCCGAGTGATGAAAAATCACTCAAAACTAGGAAACAGTGGGTCCATGGGTTTACATGGTGCTCTTAGCTTGAAAATGAGCACCTACATGACTGAAACTGATTATTTGGCCCACTTTTATTACAAAATCAACTTTTTCAATTAAACTATTAAAAAATATCCTAAGTTTTGGAAAAATTAAATTTTAATAAAAAACACTGAAAAAACTAAAAAATTGAAAAATTGAAAAACACCTAGGGGGACTTAGACATGTTCATATGACTCAAAAATGATGTCTAGCATGTTTATACATTGACACATAGACTCTAATAACCTCAATAGGCCTAAATGCCAAGCCAACCACCCCAAGTTTGGAGGTATGGAGTGAAAAACTCAGAAATTATTAGTCGTTTGTTCAACAACCAATAATAACCAAGGGAAAAAACACCCTGGGCTGATCGGATTGACAAATAAAGTCTAAGAGACCGAGTCTTTTACAAACACTATCATGCTAGAACATTTATTACAATTCCCTCATGGGGTATGAACATGTGATATAGTACAACAAGCACTTCCCAGAAGTACTTCCAAAGATCTTTTTGAAGTCCGAACAAGTTAGCCCTGTCCGGTTCACCGGGCTCACTTGATAAAAACCACTAAGTACAACTTAGGTGGTAACATGCTGCATCTTCATATGTCTGTGGATCTGATTCAACCATCAAATAGCACTTCTCAGCAAATAGAGGATCTTTCAGACAAAGGGCACTCTCAAATTTAGATCTAGTCCTCCTAGTGTCATTAGGATTTCCAGCTAGTTCCCCAGCTGCATGAATGGTCTTTGCTGCCCATTTTGGTCTTGTAGGACTGTTAGGATTTGCAATCAAATCATCATTATCAGACATATCAGAATCAACAAACTCATTAGTCTCTTCACTTACAATCAATGGATCTGGTGGTGAAGAAGACTCTCCAACTTCAATTGCTACTAAAGGCTCTTCTTGGAACTGAACACTTCTTTCAATGAAAGCTTTGTTAGTGCTCAAGTTGATCAACTTGTACCCTTTTGAATCTTCAGAATACCCAACAAATAGGCACTCTTGGCTTTGGGGCTGCAAAGCCTTCCTCTTTTTTGTTGGAATTCTAGCCCAAGCCTTTGAGCCAAAAATCCTGAAATGGGTCACATTTGGCTTGTGCCCACTCCAAGCTTCGAAAGGAGTCATACCATCAAGCTGCTTATGAGGCACCCTATTCTGGATGTAGGATGCACAGTTTATAGCCTCGGCCCAAAACTTTGGTGGCAAAGTCTTAGCTTCCATCATGCAGGTTGCCATCTCCTTCAATGACCTGTTCTTTCTCTCAGCAACACCATTTTGCTGTGGTGTGTAAGGGATCGAATGCTGCATCTGAATACCTGCATCTTTACAATACTGAATGAACTCAGACTTGACATACTCACCACCATTGTCAGATCTGAGGATCTTGAATTTCCTCCCAGACTGGTTTTCAACCAAGGCTTTAAAGAATTTGAAGAGGTCAAAAACTTCAGACTTATGCTTTAGGAAGTGAACCCAACAATACCTGTAAAAGTCATCTATAAAAGTGAGTGCATATTTGGCTTGACTCATGGACATATGAGGAAATGGACCAACAATGTCACTATGGATCAACTCAAGAGGTGCAGAGGTTCTCTCATGACTAGCTCTCTCATACTTGTGTCTGGGTGTTTTCCTAGGATACAACCTTGATAGACTCCCTTAGAAAACTTTCTTTGGTAACCCTATGACCATATCTTTTTCACTCAAATCAGAAAGATACTTGTAGTTAAGATGGCCAAATCTTTCATGCCAAAGCTTGCTTGCCTCATT
>LPNX010631732.1:1584574-1662136 GCA_001517045.1 Pseudotsuga menziesii
TTTGTCCTTTGAATTTGATCCTCCTTCCCTCTTCTTTGAGCAATCAGGAAGGGAGATATTATTCTTCTCCAAGAGTTGGGTCAACATGTCAATTTGCTTCTTCATACAAGAGCTCTCAGGATGATAGCCCTTACTACAGTATGCGCACTTGCTCATTTCTCCTTTGTTCTTCTTCTTCTGGGAGTTCTACTTCTTCTTGGAACCTTGGGGCTCCTCTTGAGACTTAGACTTGTCTCTCTTTTGCTCAGGTGGCTTTTTAGCTATTTTCTTGCTTTTTGAATCCACCCTTGAATCTCCAACAACCAAAGCTTGGTCTTTGGAAGGTTTGATGGTGCCCATCATCACCAACTTATCTTGTTTTTGTGTGAGGGATTCCATGAACTCTGCAAGCTTAGGCATCTTCCAAGCTCGAGTTGTCAACTTGGTGGCATGGAAGGTCGAAACAAACACTGAATAGTCAGGGCCAAGCTTGGAGAGTATGGCCAAAACTAGTTGCTCTTCCTTCTTTTCTATCCCACACTGTTTCAACTGTAAAACAAGGGCCTTAAACTTGGAAAAGTAGAGTCGCAATGATTCGAAGCTACTGGGACTCAAGGAGATCAGCTCATTCTCGATTTGATGTCCTCTCATCTCATCTATTTTTCCAAAAAGCTCTACAAGCTTCTCCCACGCTTCATTAGGTGATGTCAATCCATCAAGATGGAAGAGGAGGTCTCTTGAAATGCTCAGACACAAAAGACCATAGGCCTCATCCCTCCTGTTGTGCCATTTGATTTTCTTTGCAACTGCATTGGGCTCTGCCTCAGTTGCGATAGTCACCCTGTAGAGACCTTTTTCTCTCAACAATATCTCCATCTCAGCTTTCCACTCAAAAAAATTGAATGGAGTCAAGATGATATTTTGAGATTGGTCCATAGCTCAGAAACTGTGCCCTTTAGTCAGCAGAATTATGAATATGCTCCTAGTCAAGATGTCGAACCTGCAATAGCAATATGGAAGGAGAGAAATCGATCTACAAAGGCTTTGATACCATGTGGAAATTGAACCCAAGAGATAGAATAATTACACTCACAAAATTGTTAATCAAACATGCAAAATTAACACCAAAGGAAACTGAAATTGGAGCATAACACTAATCTGTATTGAGTAAGTGTACAATAGCCAACCTTATGAAGTAATAGGTTGCTGTAATATATAATTACATAAGAGATTCGAATGCATAAAGATGCCATTCGAAATAGTCAAAAAACAGGCTTACCAAAACTAGTCAAATCCTCCATAGGTGCATAAAGCAGTTTCCAAATCTAGGTAGATGCTCACGAATTGGCTAAGTTAAGTGGGCAAGCTAAAGAGGGATGGAAAGACAACTCATACATGCTTTTATTTGGAGAAAAGGAGGGAGGATGATGTGGGCAAAAAACAAGGCAGTTACAACTAGTCTAGCTTTTCCTTTGCCTTAAATAAAAAATTAAACAAGGCAACTTTACAAAAAAAGCAGATATGCGCTTTGGAGAATCTGGAATAAAGTAGACATGCTAAAATGGGTTTCCAGGATGTTTCCCAAGCGCTCCATGACTCAGTTTTAGCATGTGTTGACTTCTAGAACATGTAGAAGGCAACTAGCATAGAGTGGAATCTAGGAAACTAGGTAATAAGACAAAAATGATTAAATTAATGTCTAAGGTAGGTAACTATGGGATGATTATTCTAACAAGTTGATCACTCTCGTAAGTCCTGGATCTACTTTCTAAAAGTCAAGAAAAAGACAAATTCAAAGAGTTCAAGGCTCTAATCGAAAACCAGACTGGAAGACACATTCGTATCCTGAAGTCAGATAACGGAGGCGAATATGAAACTAATGAGTTTGATGATTTTTGTCGAGAAGCAGGAATCAAGAGGGAGCTAACAGTGCCATACAATCCTCAACAGAATGGGGTTGCAGAAAGGAAGAATAGAACGATATATGAAGTTGCCAAAGCTATGCTGAGTGACCTCGATCTTCCTTTATCTCTGTGGACTGAAGCTGCATGTACTGCTATGTACATTCAAAACAGAAGCCCTCATGCCATCTTGGGGTAAAAGACTCCAAAAAAAGTATTTACAGGCAAGAAACCCATAGTTGGCCACATAAGGATTTTTGGCACTTCTGTGTATATTCATGTACCTAAAGAAAAGAGGGCTAAGCTAGAGCCTTCCAGAAAGAAAGACATATTTGTTGGTTACAGTGAAAGCTCGAAAGCTTACCGCATCTATGTTCTCGGACAAAGGTACATTGAAGTCAGTAGAGACATGATATTCCATGAGGAAGCTGTGTTCTCCAAACAAATGAGCTTCCAAAGGATATAGAAGAATCTCCTTCTGAAATTCCAGATTTAGAAGTTTAGAGGGAGGAAGAAGAAAATGAGCCTTAAATTCCACATATGCCTGAAGAATCTGAAAGACTAGCTGAAGAACTACTTGAGGTTCCTCCTTCCAAAAGGAGACTTGCCTGGTACCGAGAAACGTTGCAAGAAGCTGAGGAAGCATAAAGCTCCTCTCGGAACTTTCAGAGAAAGCATAAAGCCCTAGAAGTACTCGGGCCTTATGAACAAGCTCATCAATGCAGAACCCTCCACATACAAAGAAGCAGCAAGCCTACAAGTATGGAATGATGCCATGATCGAAGAATATAGTTCAATTATGAAAAATGATGTATGGGAAGTTGTTCCTATACCGACAGGGAAGTCTGTGGTAACGTCTAAATGGCTTTACAAAATCAAGCATGCTGTTGATGGCAGCATTGAAAAGTATAAAGCCAGATTTGTAGCTCGCGGCTTCACTAAAAAATAAGGCATAGACTATGATGAAACTTTTGCTCCTATTGCCAGATATACCACCATCAGAACTATCATCTCTCTTGCTGTTGTGTTTGGATGGAAACTCCATCAGATAGGTGTAAAACAACCTTCCTCAATGGCAAAATTGAAGAGGAAGTCTACATTGAACAACCAGAAGGCTTTGTAACTCATGGGGATAAGTCCCATGTGTGTAAACTGAAGAAAGCCTTGTATGGGCCCAAACATGCCTCGAGAGTTTGGTATGCAAGAATTGATGGCTACCTTCACAGCTTGCGGTTCTCCAAAAGTACTGCTGACTCCAATCTGTACTTTAAGGTTGTTCACAACCATCACTTGATCCTAGTCTTGTTTGTGGATGACTTGTTCCTTACTGGGGAGGAACAATTGATAGCCCAGTGTAAGAGGGAGCTTACCTCTGAATTTGAAATGAAGGATCTGGGTCTGATGCACTATTTTCTTGGCTTAGAGGTCTGGCAAAAGCCAGGTGAGATCTTCCTAACACAAGGGAAGTATGTAGTCGATATCTTGCAGAGATTTGGAATGCAAGACTACAAGTCCATGAGCATACCCATGACAACGAACTTGAAGAAGTTACATGACTCAGCCACCTGTTCACATGATGTGGATCCCACTCAGTATCGACAACTCATTGGATCTTTGATGTATCTAGTGCACACGAGACCCGATATTTGTTACACAGTGAATGCTCTGAGTCAGTTCATGTTTGATCCAAAGCACATACACTGGGTAGCTGCTAAACATGTACTCAGATATGTGCAAGGTACTATCACTTATGGGCTCAGGTATACTTCCAGCAATGGAGTAATGTTAGTCGGATATGTTGATTCCGATTGGGATGGCAATGCAGTAGACCGAAAAAGCACATCAGGTTATTGCTTCAGTATGGGATCGACAATGATCTCTTGGTCCAGCAGGAACAAGGTTCCATAGCTCAGAGCATAGCTGAAGCTGAGTATATTGCTACTAGTGATGCCTGCAAAGAAGCAATTTGGCTTAGGAAACTTCTCTCTGATCTGTTCGGTGGAAAGCTTGAGTCAACGATTATTCATTGTGATAATCATAGTTGCATTAAGCTTTCAGAGAACCCGGTGTTCCACGACAGATCGAAACACATTGAAATGAAGTACCACTTCATCAGAGACTTAGTACAGAGAGGCACCTTGAAGCTTCAATACATCTTGTACAAATGATCAGATTGCAAATATTTTGACCAACCCTCTGACATCAACAAAGTTTGTGTACTTTCGTGACAAGCTTAGTATGGCAGAGAATACCTCTCTCGCTGAGAGGGAGTGTTGATTTTTCCTAAGCAACATTGAGAGCCATTCTCTAGGAGAATGGAGGCACCTGGTCAATTACCAGGAATTTGACCTAGTCTAGGACTGAGGGACTCAACCTGGGGCTGAGGGCTATTCTTTGAATGGAGGCTCCTGGTCAGTTACCTGAAATTTGAACCAGTCTAGGACTGGGAGAATCAGCCTGGGGCTGAGGGCCATTCTCTGGGAGAATGGAGGCACCCGGTTAGTTACCAGGAAATTGACCCAGTCTGGGATTGGGGGTCTCAGCCTAGAGCTGAGGGCCATTCAATGAATGGAGGCACCTAGTTAGTTACCAGGAATTTAACCCAGTCCGGGACTAGGGACTCAATCGGGGGCTGAGGGCCATTCTTCGGGAGAAGGGAGGCGCTTGGTTAGTTACCAAGTATTTGGCATTGAGTCATTTGATGCAGCCTGGGGCTGAGGCACCTGGTTAGTTACCAGGCATCACCATAAGCCCTAGATCGGCTCTGGGCACGTGATGCACTCCTCCCCTTGATCTATGGGCTATGAGACCTTCTCTAGGGACTAGCTACCCCTGGTTGAGAGACCTAGCACTTGATCTTGGTGTCACGAGGAGATCAAGATAAAGCATTTAGTAATTCTCCTTATTTATGATGATGTACTTTGAGTGGAAATGAATGAACCACAAGGACCCTTGAGACCACTTGCTTTGACCACAAAACACTTGGAGGACCTTCCAACCCTAGTCTTGGTCCATGAGACCAACAAGAGAAAGACCAAGTGGCACAAGTCAAAATACAAAGAAGACCTTGTACCACAAAAATATTAAAGTCAAAGGGTCAAAGATGAAAAAGAATTAAACTCTAATGTTAACTCCTAAATATGTGGGACCGACTCAAATGTTTGATAGCCTATAAATGAAGGACAATTTCAAATCATTTCATACAACAACTTCATCACAACTGCTCCGTTTTGGACCGAGGCAAATTCGTGACTGAGATTATCTTCATCTACATTTTGGAAGGAAATTTGTGACTGAGTTCTTTCTTTTGTTTTTCACTTATCCTAGTGTGACGGCCTTGCCTGCTAGGGTTTCTCTATCCACAGATTACAGTCCACGGTGGTGTTCACGGTCTGCTACAACAAACTGCTATCCCCTTGCTGGTGTTCACGGGCAGCAGCAGCCACTGCTCCCTTCTTCACTAGTGTTCACAGGCAGCAACAAAAAGGCTGCTATCCCCTTGCTGGTATTCACGGGCAGCAGCAGAAGGTTGCCATGCCTTCGCTGGTAGTCTAGGGCAGTAGCTGAAGGCTGCCCCAACCCTCGCTGCTGGTCTCCATTGACAACAGCAGTAGTGCTGCTGCAGGACTCAACAGGTCACGGGCAACACTCAATAGATCTCGGGCAGCAGGTTGATGATCTTGAGCAGCAGGTTGATGGTCTCGGGCAGCAAGTTGATGGTCACGGGCAGCAGCAGTAACACTGCTACAGGTGGTTAGGGTTTGCAGCAGAAGGCTGCTACAAGACTCAACATTAGCTTACCCTCCACGTGGCAACAGCAGCAGCAAGCCTGCTAGGGATTCCTTGACTTTGGAAATTTTTTGTACATTCATCTCAGAATTCTGAGATCAAATTCTCTTCTATCATGTACAAACTCAGTCATCTCATTTAGGGGATGAATTACTAATGCTTTGGGGTTTTTGTCCTTTAAAGGTTTCCCCATGAAAAATGTGTGATGCTTGGTTGACTAATGTACTTGTCTTACTGCTGTTTACTTTTCAAGTCCTATCTCTATTACAGTCTGCAATTTTTAAGAATGTCAAGCACATTGTAAAATTCAACAGGACTTACAACGAAGGTTTTACCTCATGACTTTTACATGACCAATTACATCAAGGACATCTCCGAATGAAGGAATAACAATAATACAAATAGAATAACTTTCGAAGTTACATTATTTTAACAGAACCAGCCTGTAATAATCAATATAACTTGTGCAAAACTAGTTTGTCCCCATACAAGAATATCCACCAATCAGCTCCAGAGAAGAACATACACCGGTTGCCCCCTCTACTCCCTTTCCGCTCGGCTGAACCCAAGAAAGAGGTACGGGGAAAACCCTTTAGCATAATACCCTGATCCAAAAAAGGTACGAGAGATCTAGTCCGGTTATTGGGTTAAATTGCCCCATTGAAAATATAGTCTTCCTCCCATCAGAACCTGGACCATTTCAGCACTATACCTGCCAAATATAGACCTGCTAAAAATATACATGCCAAAAATAGCAATCAAAATGGAAAAAACCAAACATGAGGAGAAACGCCAGGAGAACCTTGCCATATTTAGCACATCTAAAAATAGACATTGCTAAACATATCAATGTCGCTCATGTAATCTTATTAGACTCGTCTCTTTGCAAGGATGCCAAAAATGTGTTCAAAATCAACATGCAAGCCATGAAAACCTAACTATTAAAATAGCAATGTCTTGTAACTGCTTGCACGTTGCCTGGAAAAAGCTTATTGACATTGTGATGTCACAAGGATCAACAATGTGAAAACATCTCTAACATGTTATCCCTGGAACTATGGCTTCAAACAAAAATGAAATGGCTGAAAATTACAATTTCCTAGAATATGATAGAAACGACTGCAAACTATCTCTGGTCTCTTTAGATGTGCAAACCATCTTATGGGTCAACAATGGCGATTCAAGGGGACATCATCCCCTGGTGGCACGTCAAGAACCACTGAATCTCTACACTGCTACTTTAAAAGAACTCATCCATGGAAAAACTGAACTAGATCAATGTGCGTAACTACTAGGCAAAATCGAGTCAACCGCAACTTGCAACCCATCCAAAAGAATACACCCCTCCCACTGGAAAATGATTTTAAGTTGACAGCGGGGAGAATGATAATAACACCTGTCAGGTGTGGAGAAACCCACCGATAAGGCTAATGGGCTCAAAGGTATGTGCATAACCCATCAATGTGAAAGATGATATCAAGTTGAACACTGATGGAGCTCATCTGATCAGGACCCAATGGTGCTCAGTTTTGACAAATGTGAGGTGGTCGCCAATATGGCTAATAACTATCAAGGCATTCTAGCTCTTGGATCAATCCTCAGATAATGTGTTGGAGTTGATGAGGAGTGATCTGCTAGGAGAAAATCAGTGATGAAAACCTTACCTTCAACGTAAAGCAAGGAACAAATAGTATAATCAGATGGTGCCATATTCCTTGTGCTGGATTAGGCAATCACTAACAAGCACCAACTCAATAGCAGAATATGAAGAAACAGGTCAATAGTAAAACTCAAAACTCAGCCTACTGTCTTGTTGACACTACCCACACCTAGCAGACTCAAGATTTGACCCAGATATTGCAATATAAAGAAGGACGGCCCCAGTCTCTAATGATATCAGACTTCATCTCACGGCAACAATGTTGTCGAACCATGTGAAAAACAATGAAACTAAAAGACCTAAGATTACTCAGACATATGCAAGGCAATTTATTAGGATTGTTGACAGATGGAAATAAGTTAAGGCTAAAATAAATTGAAAAAAAACATGACAGACAACAATCTGAAAATGAAACAGCAAGCTGGAAATCAATATATCTGTGAAAATGACAACTTCTACCCTATTGAAACCCCCCCAAAATCCTCTCTTTAAAAAAAAATTAATTAAAGTTTAATTATTGATTTTTTTATATCTCAAGGAAAATAAAATTTAAACCACTGGTCATTGACTGGCAACTCTTCTCTGACCATCCAGATCTGTGAGATAGGACATGTTGGGACTTGCTGATGCATCAATAAGGTACAGTTCCATCCATAAACTATCAAACTTGCCATGGTCTCCTAGTTTCTCGTTTTTCTTGTCCCACACAAGACTAAGTCCCCCACCTATAGGGATCTATCTCTGGCCTTATGATCAAGTACCATTTTCCATTGAATTTAGTAGTCTACAAAGTGATCATAGGCTACTCTGCAGTCATCAATCTGAGTGAGATGCTGAATGTGGGCCTGAAGTGCATCCTAGTTGATGGTGAATTGCTCCAATAATTTATACACTGGCAACCCCAAGTTCATTGGCAAGACCACACCTAATCCATAAACAAGCTTGAAGGGGCTTTTATGAGTTGTCCTTTTCTTGGTCATGCAGTCAAACCATAGCACGAACTTGAGACAACTATCTCAAGATCTCTTGTTCTCACCAACCACTTTCCTGATTATTTGAATAAGGTTCTTGTTGCTAGATTCTGCTAGGCCAGCCCCCTGTCGGTAGTAGTTGTTAAAGATAATGCAGCTGCGAGACCCATTCTCAGGGAGGACAACACCCTAGTTAGTTAACTAGGGTTCATGGTCAGTTAACTAGGCAGAGTAGGTCCCTAGGAGGTACCCTAGGGCCCCCAACAGTCTCCTGGGGTTTTTGGTCTAGGACCAAGCAGGTTGATGCCATGGCAAAGTCCCTAGCATATGGCTAGAGCCCCTATATGTCTCTAGGGTTTTCTGGTCTGGGACTAGACAGTTTCTTGGTCATGAGGACCAAGAAGATCCTGCATATTAAGACAGAGACTTCCTAGTCTGGGACCAGGCAGATTCTTGGTTTGGGACTAAGTAGTTCCTGCAGGTACATACCTAGTCAGTTTACCGGGTGGATCTTGGTTAGTTAACCAAGATGATGATGTGTGATGCCCTCCTTTCCTAAATGGTTAACCTAGGTTGTTTCTCAAGGGATTGGCCACCCCATGATGATGTCACTAGCACTTGACCTTTAGGAGTAGTCTAGAGGACTAAAGGATCACATATCTAGTTTGGACATTCCTTATATGGTGATGATAAAAACTTCTAGTTATTATATGGAACACTTATGGACTATATACCTTGAGAGAGAAAGGTAAAAGGGTTGTTTCCCCACCTGAATGGTAGACCTTGATCTTGTGTTGAACCCTTGTTTGCCCTTATGCTAGTGCCCCCTCCCAGTGTGGTACCTTGATCCTTTTGTTATGATGACACTTTTATTGTTATGAAGTCTTGACCATAGTACCCTACCCTAAGTCAACTTAACATTATTTTATGTTATTTTTGGTAACACTCCTAAAAGCTAGCGTTAGAAGGAAGACCCTTCTAGAAGACCTTTCAAGATTATAAATTCAAGTCCTAAACTTCATTTTTGTGTGTGTTTTGACAAGAGAGAATTGGAGATTTGATTCAATGACTGTTCTAGGGTTTTGTGCCAACTCTTTGGCTTAACGTTTAGGATTTTGCTGTTGCTAAAAGTTTGTTCTTGTTGGGCCGCTACCTTGCCTAAGCCTTGTTAGGGCTGTTGCTACCTTGTCCAAGCTACTGTTGTTGTTTATGAGCAGGCCGTGACCTTTGTGAGTCTGCTAGGTGTGTCGTGAGGGTTGCTAGGGATGTAGTGAAGCTTGTTGTAAGCTGACCGTTACCTTTGCTCAATCTTCTAGGGCTGTCGTGATTTTAGCTGACCCCATATAGGGCTACCGTGACTTGCTGAACTTGTTTAGGGCAAGCCGAGTTGTGTTAGGGTCTGTTGCTCGCCTGTTAAGGCAAGCCGTGTCTTTTGCTGAGCTTGTTTTGCTGGGTTGCGACCTTTGTTGAACTACCAAGGCTAGGTCGTGATTGTTGTGATCCTACTAGGACTGAGCCGTGACTTTTGTTGACCTGTTGGGGATGCCATGGCCTTTTTTCTTAGCCTGCTTGGGGTCCCATGAGGGTTGTTGTAGGCAGTCGTGACCTATCTGAACTTGTTAGAGAAGACCGTGACATGTTTGGGTCTGCTAGAGGAAGCCGTGACCCTATTTGAGTGGGCCAAGACCTCTGTTGCATTGTTGAGTGTCCTGAGCTGTGTTTGAGGTATGAGGGAGCCATGGGCTTTCTATGGACTGCAATCTGAGCTTTGGTTTGTGTATGGACTGTCATCATTACCGAGTAATTTTATGGAGTGTTGTTTCTTGGTCTATTGCTATCTTACTGGGGTTTCCACACTTGTTGACTAGGACACCTTGACTGCTACTGTACGTGTCTAAACCTACAACACTTTTACTTATTCTCTCTCTCAGCTATGTCCATTGTTCCTTTAGTGACTTGTCTCCTAAGAGACAAGGTATGATCTAAAAAATATATTCGAGTATAAGGAAGGTCTCAACTCTCCTAGTAAGTTATCTTATTTGTTTTCTTTTACTTTGAGTTAGATCTACTACTGTTGTTATTTCTTGTCCTTGTATGCTTCAACTTTAACACAAGGATCTTTGGGAGTGTTAAAGTTGAAAGTGATGAAAATTATGTTTTAAATTTCTCTTTCCTTGTTACAGCTGGATTATTTTGTTTTAGCACTAGCTTAGAAATTTTTATTTTTGCATTAAAGTATAAATTTTCAAATTTCTCTTGCCTTGTTACAGCTGGATTATTTTGTTTTAGCACTAGCTTATAAATTTTTATTTTTGCATTAAAGTATAAATTTTCAATTTTTTTTGCTTCAAACCCTAACCTAACCCTAATTTTAACAGTGTTGGCTGAATGGGCCAATGTGATGCCATACTGTGAACAACATGTCATCAATTTTACTGATCTAAAAACATTAGCATTATCTGTGGTGATATGATCAGGCACTCCAAACCGTGTAATGATGTTCTCCTCTAAGAACTTGGCAATGACTATTTTTGAAGAGGTCTTCAATGGTACATCCTCCACCCACTTGGTGAAGTAATCAATGGCCACAAGAATCCAATTGAATCTTGGTGGAATTGGCCAATGAAATCAAGCTCTCACGGTCGAAAAGGGGCCTACTCTATAACACCCCCAATTTTTTCGGGTGAGCAAGAGTTGGGGGCGACAATATATATATATATATATATATAATATATATATATATATATAATGCACAAAAAACTTGAATTATGAAATAGAACCAGTTAATTGCATAAATATCAACTTTTAGAACAAGCAAGTACCAAGTTCATGGTCCATTTATATGAACAAAAACTTGGAATTGTAATAAATAATAAACAAGGAAAAATTGGAAATCTTCCCTTCAATACACCAAATTGTTTGTTGCAGTTAAATTGTTGAGCCTCCAAACTGCATTAGTATGCTCCTTGATGGCCAATTTCAAGCAAAAACATATACTCCATCAATGGATGGTTCCTCCAATGACAAATACATACAGGGATAGTGTGAGATAGCTATGGTTCACAATATTTATGCTTTAGATGAATGAGACCCCCTTTAGAAGTTTTTACTTCTTTTTTCTATTTTTCAATCCAACTGTTGGAGAGGGTCTAGCACGGAGAACAACTAGGAGTCCCCTAAAAATTGGGGGATATGGGAGCAGTTCTTGAAAAGTCTGCAACTTTTGGCTCAGAACATGGTGGGTACAATTGGAATGTTTTCAAGTCCCTGATTTCTCTCTTAATATTAGACTCTTTATATAAGATATATATCTATATATATTTCTTTTTTCATTTTTTATTAGGGAAAACCTTGCAGGATCGCCCCCTTTCTTCCCTAGAATATCTGGATGGAGGGTGGCTCAACTGCTAACCACAATAGCTGCTAGTAACCTAGTGAGATTCAACAGACTTGAACCTCAATTGGACTAAAATTGGAGACCTCGCGACAAAATCTGCCTTGGAATAGTCCGTTTGAACCAATTGAGATAGCCCATTGGGCTAATCTCTCATATATATATATATATATTAAACCTGATTTGAATGATAAATATTTATATTATATTTTAGTTCAAGGTATCTCATTTGTTATTATTCACCTTAGTTTTTTATTAAATATAACATTGGAAATTCTTCTTAAATGTGGAATTACACATCTAATCATCTCCAATCACTGGTAACTTTAACTCCCCCAAGGTTGTTAACATCCTTACTAATCCCCTAGTGGTCATTTTCTTCTTACCCCTTGCACATCGTGTTGAAAAAGTTAACAAGGACAAGTGTCTAGACCTTACCCTTGCCTCATATTTGATAAAAGTGATATTTATTAATGTAGAAGTAAAACTCTTTTTTTAAGTTCCATGCGGGATTTGCATGCATGTATTTTTTTAATGTGAAATTCCGCATGCAGGATTTTGCATGAAAATTAAAAAAGAAACCAAAGCTTATAAAAGAGAGTTGAGGGGTAAAGGGGGGCACATAAGAGAGATAACGAGAAGCTAATCAGAGAGACTGACTCAGTGCATGAGTAGATAGAGAGAGGGCACACTTCACTGGAGGAGGGCCAATTCAAAGATTGGATTTAGTAGCTAAAGAGAGCCAGGGCGAATCACAAAGATGGTGATTTTGCAGTAGAGAGGCGTGAGCCGTACATCAGAGAGCAGGTGGAGAGGGGCACAAATCCCAAGACGCCTAGTAGAAAAGAGTGGCGGGAATCCCAAGGCATGACTAGCAAAGATTAGGCATGAACGTTGAGGCAGAGGGTCAGAGATGAGTTTGTGTGATTGTTTGAAGTAATTCTATTGTACTTCATTGTAAATCTGCTTGAGATAATAAAAGAACTTCTCTCTCTCACCAGTTTTCCTGTAAGGGTTTTTCTAGGGTCACATTGACCAAAAATCTCTATGTTGATTTATGTGTGTGTATTGCTGATTTAAAAGGGTAAAACACTTCATGTGTCTCATGTTATAAATATTTATTTATTCTTATCTATGTTATTTGGGCAACAAGATTGGGTTGGGCATTTAACAATGCTTTATTGAGACTTGAAAACGGGTTGGGGTCAGAATATTTTCAGAATAATAAGAAAAAATTACACATTATACCACACCCATATATATTGGTGGGGTTGGCATTTGGTAAGGGGTGCTATAACATACACATACGCATATATCAAGATTACACATGTCATGTAGCCCCATCCATATCACAAAATCACAACATTGTTTGTCAACAATTCTTTACCTCAAGGCACCTTTACCTCTAGGCCTTCCTAGCTCATATATCAAAATCATAACGTTAACCTTAAGTGAAGTTTTCCCTCAAGGTGTTTACTACTTCGAAACCCTCCTAGGACCAACACAACCTGCAATGCAATGCAACACTCTCACAACAACATTTCTCATATATCTAAACCATAACAATTTTCATAACTTACATCTTAGTTCTCATACACAAGAAATCAATTCAACATATCACATGCATCATACCACATATGTCTCCTCATACCACATTGAAATAATCAACTATTCACATACATAAATATATAACATAGTTGGTCAGCCCCAATCTTCTGGTGCTTGAATTTAATATAAAGTGTAAAAGATCATATCATAGTTTCAAAACAGATTCAAACATAGTTCCAAAACACAGGTCACTACAATGACCTCCATCCTTGGGAATCCATCTCCATGGATTTCATCAGTGATCTACCAACCACTCAACATAGACATTATTGCATCTTTGTGGTAGGATTTTCAAAGATGATAGTTTTCATACTAGGCAACAAATTATTGATCCTCCTAAACCCACGACACTCTTTTTTCCAACATATTTCGATCAATTTTGGATTACCATAAACCATCACTTTTTTATCGTGATTTCAAATTTAGTTGCTTTTGTAAATCCTCATGATAGTTTTTAGGGTGTCAACTTTCATTATGTATTGCACTTCATCCACAAACTGATGGCCAAACCATAGTAGTGAACATTGTTACCACTTGAGTTGCACTCAGTTGGACTTTCAAGCGAGCTGCAAAAAATGAACAAGTACTTGTTCAAATTCAGAGTTCAGAAGTCCATTCAGGCCTTCCAAGGTCCTTTTATCACTTTTTTACCACATGTTTATACCCTGCGGGGAGATTGTAAAAAATGTGCTAGCATGGGTTTTTTGTAAAGAACTTGGCTTCCTAGGACTTGAACATCAATCCGGGTATTCCAAGGTGTTTTTTCCTTGTTAATTATACGTTGTTAAATAAACAACTTATAATTTTCAAGTTTTTCACCTGCTCCTCCAAAGCTGGAATGGTCGTCTTGGTGGTTAAACCCTGGGAGGTTATTAAAGTTCACGTGTCAATGTATATGAACGTGCTAGACATTATTATCGAGTCAAATGGACATGTGCTAGGTACCTCTAGGATTTTTTTAAAGTTTCGTGAAAAATAAATTTTCCCATAAATTTAGGCTATTTTTTAATAGTTTAATTATGAAAATTAAAAATGTAATAAAAGTGTGGTCTAGAGTCTGAACTTTCCATGGGAATGCTCGTTTTCACACTTAGAGCACCCACTTTACCCTTGGATTCACTTTCTTAAGTTTTCGAGTAAGTATTTATCTCCAAAATTGAATATTACTCAAAAATGGAGAAAAAGACCAAAAAATTGGAAAATAAAGGAAAAAGACAAATTCCTTAATTAGTTGAAACATGTCGAAGACATGTCCGGAGTTCAGGAAAGTTATCTAAACATCAAATAAGAGTTAACTGAGGATTCTAATTGGCATTCAGCATGAAATCTAATCGGTATGAGTTTGCTAGATCAAGGGGACGTTTTTCTCCATAGAAGGGGGTGCATTAGCTTGTGTGGTGGCCATCCGGCATGTTTTGGAGATCCCAAGGAGAGGTTGCGCCTACCTCTTGAGAGTTGGCGCATTTTTCTTGAGTACAACTCCCTCTAACTCACCCAAATCAAGAGTAAGTCCCTCAAACTCAAATTCGCCCCCTTGGGCTTTGCTCCATTTTTTGCTATTTAAGCAAGCCATTGGGCTCATTGTTTCACATGGTCAGAGGACCAAAGGAATCCTCTAGTGTTGTACTATAATGTGTAGTATATCATTTGAAATAATGGAAAGGCTTTGGAGGTCTCATGTGGTGTATGGCTCAAGTGTGTGGATGATTATTGCATTAAACTTATGAGGTAACCTATATTTATTTAAATTTTGTATCTCTTTGGTTGAGTGTTGGCCTTTGAAGGGGAGGTATCTCCCAACAGTTTAGAAAATTTATAGTTTGATTATTCTCTTTGTTTACTTGCTTTAGATATTTTGGATGGGCATGTGTATTCTTGTTTGATTTCCATGCTTTCTAAGTTTCCATTGTAGGTAGCACCGATGCTTGTGTTAACCATTTGTGTGCAAGAATGTATAACTGGATGCAGGTATCTAGCTTGAAGGAATGGCTGATCTTATTTGAATCCTCTGACTTTCAAGCATTTTTGAAGAGCATAGTCCCTCTGCTCTCCACCAACAGACTCCATTTTGCCCAAGCATTCCCAAGCTTGAGTTCTTTCCTTCTTCTCTCTCTCCTTCATTTTAAATCAACTTCTCCTTTGGTTACCATTGCTTGTTTATGTAGATCTAATTGACTAAAAGAGAAAATTATACTTTAGGTCTCATTTTCAAGTTTCGAAAAAGTTTAGATGTCAAGTTTATTCAAGGTTTCATCTTTATAAAGTAGATCTAGCTTAAGAAGTCTTAATTGTTTTGCAAATATTATAAAAGTAGATCTTAAGTTTGCTTTAAAGGGTACTTTATTTGATCATTAAAGTTTTAATCAAACATTTAGTGCACATCATATTGGTTGTCCAAAAAGCAAGCCAAGATCCCAATGAAAGCTTGCTTTCCTTGGTTATTTGCTCATAGTTTAACTTGGAATTTTTAGGAACTTTTCTGGTGGTTGTTCAAAGACATTCTTAAAGTGTCTTTGAGCATCTTCTACATTTGATAGCTTGTTGAGTTTTGCATGTTTAACAAAAAGGAGAAGGAGGTGTTGACAAATTTTCTAGAAAATGAACCAATAGAATCATAACAGAGCTCTCCTCTTCACAAAAAATCACTTTTCTATCAAGTTGTAAGCCTTTGGATCCAAATTTTAAGTACCAAAGTTCATTTCTTCTAAACTGTAATAAGTTTAAATAAACTTTTGAGTAGGTTCCTAGGAGCCCACTCAACATCCCCCTAGGGGGATCTGCGTCGGTGTGACTTTTTTTCATGTTTTGATTTCGTTGGTAGTTTAGTTTTATTTTCCTAGTTAAGTTGTTTATTTTATCTTTTCCAGCGAAAGAAATACTAACCACACGCATTCCCAAGTTACCCGAAAGGGGAAAGAGATTCGTGGTAGGAATAATTAAAAAAACAATTTCTTTTTATTTGTTATTTTTTTAGTATTCAAAATTAACTCGACTGTGCCTTCCCGAGTATCCCGAAAGGGGGAAAGAGATTCTCAGACGTGATTGGTTTGCTAATAAAGATCATTTTAGGATTTAAATAAAAATGACCAAAGGCTCCTTCCCCGTATGCTCTGCACCGCTGTAGCTCGTCTGATCAACTGGTTGTAATCAGAAAGGGATATGAGTGACTAGATTTAATAGGGAAATCCATACAAGTTACTTTCTTGAGAATTCGGGAGGTTGCAAAGGGTGACTACCATAGAGTCACAGGGTTACTCTAAGTAGGTTGTACCTCGCCTCGTTCGACACTTGGTAAAACCGCTCGTTCTCAATTCAAGGGAACTTGGCTTGTTGGGCCAAACCCCAATTTACCCACTCCTTAATCAATGCATTAATAATCTTAAAACTTACCAACTAGACATTTCAATACCTTCACCGAGACTACAACAACAACCCTCATACACGAGCACGCCATATTCACTGGCACTAGTCTCTTACAATTTCATGGTTAAATCAATTTTCGCATATTGTCGTGAATGTTGTTTGACTCATTAAAGTTGTTATAATTTAAATTGCAATAAGTTGTTGTAAGAAAAATCCATTTCACGTTTAACTCCTAGGTTCATTCTTTGTTTGTTTTAGAATCAAGACCATAGATTTATTTTTATTAGGGACCACCTCCCTTGGCTTCGCTAGGAGTTGGCCTAGATGGAGGAACCGAGTATCAGGTGACAACACTTGGCTCGAGCTTGCCCCCAAGGTCGCACCTAGTGGCTTGAAGATTTCTGCCACGTGACTCAAGGTGCGAATTAGGCGGCAACAAACATAAACTGGGTTCATGCTCTTTGGATCTAGCACCAATAGAACAAACAATGGGATCAATACTTGCATATTTTGTAGCACAGCTACAACACAGCCACACCTCTACATAATGCTCTTATTTTGAGGTCTGTTTTGGCTTTCAGGGTCTTTCTCCTTATCAGATTCCAGTTGCTCTCATAGTTCCATCCACATCACACTGGTTGGAGCAACACAAAGCTTCTTTTGTGCAAACTTGTCCAAGATCTACAACAGGGTTCATGACATCCATTTCTAAACATAGGCCAAGTACAAGGCACTGCATGACCGACATTGAGTTGCTCCGCATTTTCAGGTTGGTGATTGAGTTTCTCTGCATTTGGAGTAGCATTGCTTCAAAATCAGCAGTATCACAAACTCAAGCTCATCTGGTATGGTCCTTACACCATCACTGAGCAAATGGATCCCACATTCAAGTCGCACCTTCCACCTAAGCTTGGCATCTATGATGTGGTGACTGTCAACCAGATGGCACTAAATTTTCCATCTCACTTGGAGGAATGAACTACAGTGACACATCTAGAGGACAGCCTCCCATTTCTAAAAATACTCTTTTTGATGTTTGCACCAGATCCACTAGGCAGGGTCACACCGCTACTTGGGACGCAAAGCCACTTTGCGCACTCAGGGCAAGTGGCTCTCTATTTGAACTACAATTTCCCCATCTCCAGCAGAAATCAGGGCCAATATTTGAACTACAATTTCCCCATCTCTAGTAAATGTGTGAACGTTGTATTATATATGTACCATATTTGTACTTTTGTACACTTTATACTTTAACCTTGTCTCTTTTGGGTGACTTAGTCTAAATTGATCACTCACCCACTTTGTTGTATTTTATTGGAGACTTATCAACTTTGATCACTTTCCCCACAATTCTATACTCTATATATAGTATAATGCAAATGAGTGTACAACATGTGTACAGTTCTGGTGATTCTCTTCAAGTTGCATACTTGTTTTTGATCATCATCGTTTGTATGTTAGTGTCTTCCATTGCTGGTATTGCGATAATATCAAAGGTACTTTAACATCATATTAATTTCTGCAAAAGTTAGTCAAACTTTGCTGACTTTGTTCTTAACAGAAGAGTCTCACAGAATTATTCTACACATGTTAGTCAAAATTTATTACCTTTATCCTTAACAGAATGGCTTAACAGATTTCTGGGTGAAATGTAAAAAACCATTCATTCAAATCTGTTTACTTAAAGGCTTGTATGAAATGGCCCTTTGTCATTTTTCTTTACCATTGAAATCAAGAAGAATACCATCTTTAGTTTAACCTTTATTGTGCAAGTACTTAATCTACATAAAGTTACTATTAAAGAGAAATAGTGAAATACCTTTACTCTCTAGGATGAGAATGTGACAAAACATAACACTTTTGTTTTACCTTTATTATAAAGAAGGTACATGAAGCATCCTGCTATTGGCACTAAGGCCTGTTACATGCATAAAAGTGATGATTTGGTGGTGATTGAATTTGTGGCTGCCTATAGTTAAATCATAAATGTCAACCTCTAATCATTTGAATGCAATGATCTTTATCTGTTTATAAAGTTAACTGTGAAAATTTATCAAGTTCACGTCATATTCATGTATAGCTAATTGTTTTATAAATGAAATTTGCAGAATGGAATGACTCCATTGCATTTGGCAGTCTGGCATTCTCTCCGAGCAGAAAACTGCTCAACGGTTGAGGCCTTACTTCAGTATCATGCAGACATCAATGCCAAGGATAATGTATTTCTCACTATTTGTCTTGATATCATATTATTGAGATTTAAGTTTACTGTTTACCTGATGCTTTCAGAAAACAGAAATCTGAATGTGAATATCTGTCTACAGGAAGGCATGACTCCATTAAGTCATTTGGCGCAAGGTCCTAGCAATCAGAAGATGCAATCATTGTTGCAAGTTCATCTTGATGAACAAAGAAAGCGAAAAGCCAGAGAAGCATGTGAGAAGTCCAAGAGCAAGATATCAGACCTGGAAGTAGAGCTGTCAAGAGTTGTGGGGTTGCATGAATTGAAGGTACAGCTACGAACATGGGCAAAGGGAATGATTTTGGATGAGAAGCGTCGGGCCCTTGGACTTAAAGTTGCTGCTAGGAGACCACCACACATGGCTTTCCTCGGAAATCCTGGGACAGGTTAGGGAGTATAAAACCTTGCAAAATATGTCTATCAATTTCTGCTGCTTCCTTCTTGTCAACCTTACAGAAGAAATGCACAATACATTTCCTCTCTTAGCCAATTTTTTTTTGTAAAAATGCTTCTTATATTCCAATTAATATAATAATATGTACAGGTAGCATTTAAAAAAAGGGCAGCAAAATTAAAAGGCCACTGCCACAGGGCAATAAAGAGGCATAAATAAATGTCCTTTTGAAACTCAAAACCAAAAACAAATGCAGGACATTAAACTTTCAAATTCCCAATCAATGTAATGTCCCCTTTTAGGAAATTTTATCAAAATGACCAATTCTTCAATTCTTTCACAATGTAATCAAATTCATCTTCTTACAACTCTAGTTATATGGATTCAATTGATTCCAAAATTCCTCCAATTGTTTTCAAACTTGGTGAGGAAGGTCCCGAGGGGTGATGGGACATATTAGCACATCTATCAAACATATGATTAACTGATATACCCAACCATGGTTTGCAATTTGCAAGGGAAGAAGTTTCGGGACAAGCCTAGTCAATTTGGGAGGTGGAAATCCCCCCTGGGTCCTGGAACAAATCTCTTCACAACACTGTACAACCTTCACTAATGGTGGGTATGATACTTGGCTCAATTATTAGAGATCAATTAAAGTATATTTGAAGCATCATTTGTGGTTTTGGGGTCGAATAGGTATCCAAGAGAACTCCAAGAATTTACTAGTAGTTTTGAGGTTCCAACCCCCAATGGCAGATGACTCCAAATAGCTCCAAATGCTCTCGAATTGTACCAGAAGGTGTATGAGTGATATAATATTTAATTATAATGTTCAGGGATGTATTATTGCCTTCCAATTACTTCTGCAAGTCTATATCAAATTCTGAATAAGATAGATGCTTTAACTAGCAATTTTGGGGCTCAAATCCCCCCCGGGGTGAATGATAGAAATGGCTTTCCAAGTGTGCTGCAACCCACTCGAATTCTCAAATTGAAGCAGGGGATAAGTAGAAGACATTATCAGAGACTCATATACATAACCAATCGACCTCCCATGGCTGTTATCACTTTCTATCAGATATAAAAAACTAGTTTTGGACCCTTGGGGAAACGAGATGTAGTTAGTTCCAAATGATATGAAATTCGACCCAATGGCCACAAATTCTCAGATACTGAACATGAAGCCCATAGTAGACATTAATTACAGCTCATTCATTCATAAATCACCAATGGTGCACACATATATTCGATTCCATCAAGATTGCAAGAGTTTACAATAAGGTATTGGGAAATGGCACTGTTTTCTCTATATTGGACAATAATACATGAGATATCTTGGCCTTTTGACTTGAGAGCTTTCTGAACTTGAAATACAGAGCATTTACATCAGAATACAAAATACTGGAGCAAGAGAAGCTCCCTCAAAGAGATGAATAGCTCACCAAGTGCACCTCACTCCATAGAGCTGAAAGATGGTGAGAAAACTTGAGAGGAATGGAAGAACAAGCTGATATTGAGATGTCCATGAGTTTCCTATAGCTTGCACCTGTAACTTATGACTCCATTGAAGCTCCTTGAAAGACCCGAGTGGCCTCTCCAAATCACCAATTAGGATAGGAATCTTTCACCCTCGAAATTGGCTAAGGCAAGGAACTAGTCATCCACTAGCTCTCTCTTCACAAACCCAAATTCATCAAATGATCAAAAAGCTTTTTCTCATGGCTGATCCCTATATTTTATAAACATTATTGGTCTTCTAAGGTTCCAAATCCATCCATAAACCAGAGCCAAGTCGAATTGGTGTGGTTTCTCATGCTATGCCATGTGGCCTCTCTCTTCACCTTCCCTCTTCTCCCAAATTCGAGTAGGAGCCTCTTGGCCTTTTCAAACTCCCAAATTCAACCTCTAAGATGCTCTATTCAGGCCTGACATGTTAGTATGTCAGCCTTCAGATTTGACTTGTGTCATAATTGTCATAGAATCTCCATCATTGGTGTCATAGATGTTAGAAATGTAAGGGGAATCTAGCCAAGTGTCCATGAAACTCCCATTTGGCTCTTCCTCTCCCATGTAAGTTACAATTCATCCCAAATTCGACCTACGAAGTATATGGACAAGTATATTAACCTTATAATCCATCTAAAAACCTTAGGCTTCCCATAGATTCGAGATTGCAAGAGGAGGATGCCATGTGGTACCAATTTTCTAGCTTGTGTGGGCCCCATAGTCTCCATGCTCCATTGCCACTTCAATTTTCTCTTGTATTTATTTAATAAGCTACATTATTAAATATTTATCCTCTTCTAATGTCTAAACATAATTTATTATTCCCCTTATTCCAACTCTCAAAGCTTCCATCCTCAACCTAGGAAACTAGTGATTTTCCTCCTTGGCAATTATTTGACTTTTAGCATCCATTTGAAAACTTTCATGAATATGGCAAATGTGATTTGGCCATTGTGACCCAATGCAAAATTTGGGACATTACAATCAAGATCTAGCAGTAATAGCAAAATTCAATGGAATTGGGCCAAGCTCCAGAAAACCATAAAAATATTAATGTCTGCCTCAGGAAGTGCACCAACATTAAGCATAATAATCATCACTAAAATGAAGCACAAGATGCTGCGGCTGCAGGATCTGGATCATCATCTATGGGCTTGGGCCATCCAGTCATCTATGGATGTTCATCCATGATTAGAGGCCACACCCGGATGTTCTCCTCAGTGGTTTGGCCATGTCTGAAATGGCCAGTGGGACACATGCCATGATGGCACTATATCATCCAATGGTGGCCGAGGAGCATTGTTGTGTTGACCATGTGGACAACTCTGCCCCCTCAAGCACCTACATGCATTTGTTGGCGCAACCCTTAATGTGACATCTGAACGGACATTGGTAAATAGGATCTAGAATATTCAGACAGGGAGCAACTCAGTGCAAGATTCCTTGCCCAAGTACTCCAGGAACTATCACAGATGCCCAAGATCTAGAGAACATTTTTGAACATGGACTTGAATTTGCAAAGACAGATTCACAACCAAAACCCTGTTGAACCTATTGAAGCACAGGTAGGCCAGGCCACTCCCAGATGACTATGGTGTCAGTTATTAACTAGAACTTCATGCACCAGAGACTACACAAAGATGGCCTTCTTAGCCTCCATTGGTAACTTTCCAAATCGCCCAGATGCTAAATCTATTTTGAGTTTGAATCAATTGCGATATTTGTTTAGGAAAGATATAAAGAGATGGATCACAAATTTGCATTTCATGATTCAAAGCAAGTTACATGGGATGTTGTTGATGGTCCTATATACACAATTCATTCCCTTAAGAAATTCTCTTGAATTTTTACCTATTATATTTGAGCATGCTAGAAGTAAAAAGATTTTAAGTTAGTTGGACTAGGATAGATTTGTTCCTCTTGATTTTCATTTCAGGAAGTGTCGGTTTAGTGGCATTGCTGGCTGCCACTTGATGGGCAGAAGTCCCCAATCTTGTTGGGCCATTTGGGCCCTGGGTTGGTGTCCGGTGCTTCTTGGGGTGGGTCCATTGGGACACATGACCACACTCATATTTTGCTTTGTAGAGGCGATTGCACGTGTAAGGGTTGTCATACCTAATTAGCACACCTCATTTTACCCACTTGGACCTATTGATCTAATAGAAAACTTCTCCTCCTAGTCTCCAGATTAATGATGTCGTTCCTTAAAGAAGAAGCCTACATGGTTAAAAAGGAGGGCGTTGAGGGACAAGTATTTGCTGGGGTTAGTTGGGACATGACGTCCTCCTTTTGGCTCACCTTGCACTTGGAGGAGCTCAATTTCACATTTTTATTGTTATTTTATGTCAGTGTGGTTTAGTTCCCAAGTTTGTGGGTACACTAACCCAAATTTTTATATTGTCACTTACTTGTAGGCTCAAATTTGTAAAAGTTGAGGGTTGTCTCATATAAATAAGACATCCTCACTTAATTTGTAAAATAGGGACAAGGGTTCAAATTATGCATTCTTTATCTTTCTCTTGGTTTATGAGAGCATTTGAGCTAGTGCACATTTCTCTTTGGATGTATTTTTCTCTTGCATGAAGGATGAATGGAAGGATTTCTAGGGTTTGATAGTCACATGCTAAGTGGATGCTAAGAATACTTGTGATAACTTGTGCTCAAGGGTGACCTAAGGTGCATCTCCTTGATTAATGTTGGTAAGTTTCTCCTAACCCTAGTTTAATGTCATTCTTGAAGTGGTTTCAACTAAGGTAGGGTTTGTTTGCTAGCATTTTGTCTACTTGCTTAAGGAGACTTTGCTATTAGGGAGCTCTCTATGGTTCTATAAGGCCTTGGAATTCTCTATTTGCCCTAATTAGTGTTTTACTACCTAACCCTAGGTGGTTGCTAGCTTTGCCCTAGCTGCAAGTATTGGAAACCATCTTAAGAGGAGGGACATTAGCCTCGATCTCTCATAGCCCTAGGGTTTGAGACAAGAATCTAATACCCTATCCTTTAACTATCTTCTATTTATCAAATTTTACATGTCTTTTATTTTATTTTATGCATAGAATTTTTTTGACATTGGAGAAGACCCCAAAAATCTAAATAATTCAAAAATCCAAAAAGTAGTTGTGAATTTGTTTATTTGGTCCACCCTAAAATTTTGCATGAGGGTTTTATGATTTATCCACAAACCCTAGAAGTGTCCTCTTCTGAGGAAATGCATTGGGATATGTGAAAACCTCGTAACTAGTGAATTAGAGGATATTTGATATTATGGTCCACCCTAAAAATTTTCCCTATGGTTTGAACCACAAACCCTAGATGGTGTTCTCATTTGAGGAAGTGCATTGGGATTCGTGAAGCCCTCATAAATTGTGAATTAGAGGGGGTTTGGTATTTTTTGTTGATCCTCCAAGTTTTCCCTAGCCTAATTGTCCTCTTTCCCCTGCACTTTTTGGAGTGCCTACCTTGAGAAGTATGACATTGCCTTGGGAAGCATGAAATTGCCTCAAAAGACATGATTTTATTAGATAAAGTGAGTAACTCCATTTATATATGATTCTTGTGTCTATATTTTATATTGTTTTGCTCTAATAAGGCATTGATCATAGCAGTTAAGGTTTCATGGAAGGTATTTGTGTCTTGTTGGTGGTTGCAAGTATCTTTCACTGATTAGGGTCTCCCCCTGGGCTTTGGAGTTACTCGGAAGTGTTGAGAGGTTAGACTGCGATGATATTGGGCGTAGGTCTTTCCCGAGCTTACCGTCACTAGCACTAGGTCTACATAGTCTTGATTTGCAAAGAGTTGCTAGTTTGAGCAGTAACATTTTTGGCATCGTTGTCAGGGACCTCAAAGAATAGTGACGACGTTCCATTGAAGAGGGGTTCTCGGGTTGAATCCATTGATACATCCAACATCTTTTGTGTGGCTTAGGTATGTTCTTGTTTTGTACTTTGGTGAGATTTGTTTTGATCTAACTTGACAGGTTTCACCTGGAGACTCCACTGAAGAAAACTAAAGAGATACTCTACAAGAAAAGGTCCAAGAGGCAAGTTTTGATTTGTACTTTGATAGGATTATTGTTAAAGGCTAACCTTGCAGGTCCTATTTGACGACTCCATTGAAGAAAATAAATTAAAGTGCAATTCAAATTGACAAACCTCAATTGTTAATAAGAAGATGATATGGCGTCCTATGATCAGATGCAGGCACGCAATCAGTATGCTCCATTGGATTTCTCAAGTATTTTGGGTAACCAAATTGGCCAAATGATCTTGGGTGGATCAAGTCCATCCCAATATTTCATGAATTTGAAGATACAATTGCAGAGCATATTATGAAGTTCAAAGAATTGCTTGTGGCGTGAGATATTATGGATGAGGATCTCATAATGAAGGGGTTTGTAATGTCTCTTGATTTATAGAATAACAAGGGTATGGGAGATTGGTATGATGAGCTTCTTCCTAAGGGGATATCTTCGCTCTTGCAATTGGTCAAGGCATTCGGGAAAGACTGGGATCTTAATCTCGACGGAGAAACTATTGAGGTCATGATTTCCCTTCCCAAAAAGGAGCATGTTGAAGAAACCCTCGAAGACCTTTTTGCTCCTCTTGATCTATCGAGCACATCAGATGAGTTACCAGAGATGTTTATGTTTGCATTCTATGACCATGAGGATGATCCCCTAGACCATGTCAAAGAGTTTCTGGATAATGCCCCAGGTTTCGATGTTCAAAATTATGAAGACACCTACATGAAGGCATTTGTGTTGCATTTGCTAGAAGAGGCCTTTGATTGGTTTAAAGGCCTGGGCAAAGGATCAATATCTTCCTTTCCAGAATTGATAGAAGTATTTTGCAGCTGTTGGTGCCCAGAAAAATGCTAGATATGGATGCCATACGTTGAAAAAGCGAAGAGCTTATTGAAGAAAGAAGACCAAGTCCTTGAGGAAAATATTGAAGAAGAACATAGCAAAGATGATCACATCATCTCGATGCTTGGAGGCCTTTGATTGGTTCAAAGGCCTGGGCAAAGGCTCAATATCTTCTTTTGCGAAATTGATAGAAGTATTTTGCAGCTATTGGTGCCTAGAAAAATGCAAGATATGGATGCCATACATCGAAAAAGTGAAGATCTTATTGAAGAAAGAAGACCAAGTCCTTGAGGAAAATATTGAAGAAGAACATAACAAAGATGATCACATCATCTCGATCCTTGAAGGACATGAAGCAAACCTTATTGAAGAAATCCATGATGAAGATTGAGCCTCAGAAGGCTTGCTTGAAGAAACCATGGATCCAGATCTTGGCAATAACATTACCGGCCTCATGTTTGAGTAAGAAGATACTCTTGATGATGAAGATGATGAGGTCTAGAAAAATGAAGGCAAAGAAGGCTTAAAGAAATTGAAAACCACAAGGAAATGGTGAATTCCCCTTACCCTCTTTTCGAAAATTCCTATGATATCTTGGGCTTCTTGAATGAAAATGGCAGGATTCTTGGAGACTACGATTATTAGAAGTTCCTTGTTCCTTCGATCTATGACTCTTCGAGGCTTGGCAATATTGTTTCAAAAAATTTAGAAGAAATCTACGAACCTTTCCTTCCATTCAGAAGAGAAGAAGGGATCGGTCTAGATCAGGCTGAGCTGGATTTCCATATAAGTTTCAAGCAATATGAAGAGGTCTTTGTCGAAGAATCACTTCCAGCTAAGAAAGATATCAAAGATATGGTTGATGAAGGTGTGATGGATGCTTTTCCTTGTCCTTTTGATCATGATGGTTTGGTGAACCTTCCTTTCCCTTCCACCCATACAGACAAATCTTTTAGATGAGAGGTTTGAGGATATTTTAGTCAAAGAAGACAGTTTCTGTGGATATAATGATGCACATTTCTCTTATGACGATGAGGATATGGGTATGGATTATTGGAAATTGATCAAATAACCCATATATGATTCCTCCAGTAAGGAAAGTCTAAATTTCGAATACCTCGAGAAACCTACATTTGGGATCTTTCATGATTTGGGAAACCTGCCTTTGGGATCTCTCATGATTTGGTTCAACCACACTCATTCACCATTGAGGACGATGCAAGGTTGCGTATGGAGGATTCTATTGTAGATCTTAACCCGTCAGGTTTACCCTCTCCTAGGGTGTACATCAACCTAAGTCACCAAACACGTCCAAAGCCCCCCTCGTGTCCCATGGGGCCGTGTCGGACACGGACACGACGTCAACACGTGTCCTAGTATCCAGGGTTTTCAGAATTTTAGCATCTAAGAACTGGCAGGACTGGAATGTTTCAAAATTGGATTCTATCATGTGTGAGGGATGCCATTGGCATTTAATTGATAGTGCCAATCCTTCTAAGTATCGAAGGAGGAGGAGGAGTAAGAAGAGGGTAAGGGCAGTGATGAGTTTGTTGATTCAGGCATGGAGGAGGACTATTGATAGATGATATTTTTCCATCTTGATCTCATCTATGATCTACCCCCTTTTGTATTTACTATTTACTACTACTAGTTGCCATTGGCATTCTGACCTCTATGTAATACATCTTGATTTTGATGACAATGAGAAATATGGTTTCGACATCTTGAGCTATCATCTTTGTGTCTCATTGTGATTTGTGAATGAAAGATTGTGTAATGTGTATTGATTCTAATTAGTAATTTGATTTCTATTCAATATTTGTAAATGTTCTATTTTCTAAAAAAATCTGGATCTATATTTCTATATGTTTAATATATATATATAACGTGTCCTCCATGTCCTAATTCCAGGGGTCACTGTGTCCGTGTCGGACACTCGTATTTCGTGTCCTTCGTGTCCCGTGTCCTCGTGTCAGGTGACTTAGATCTCAACCAACACTCTCAACTATACTTCTCAAAAATTGATGCAAGTGGTAGACAACCAGAAGATTCGGGGAATGAAATTGTTTGCTCTCAAAGTGATATAAGATCATATACACTCTTCACCACCTATGTTGTTGATTAGTTTTTGAGGAGGAACTTCGATGAGACCAGGTCTCAGTGAGGTATGGGTGCAAGCATTGTATTAACTTCTCCTTGGGCTGATAGTTGTGAGAAATTCGAACCACAGGAGAATCTAGGAGCGTTAGCGAAACTCACAAATAAAATTTGGTGCAAAAACTAGCAAAAACCATCAATTGAGAAGCAAATTACACACACAATGTGAACATAAACAAGATAATTTTTAACTGTCTAACATTGAAACATGTTATTATCAGGTATATATTACAACATAGGAGTTTCGTGAGGCTTTGGAAGCCCATTGTGAGCATACAAGTCAAAATTGCCAAATTGGCATCAAACCCTCCTAGGTGGGCCAATCACGCCCCAAATCAGCCCAAACAGCCACAAATTGTTGACTGGACATGGCTGAAGTGATGTGGGTCAAGGATTACACCTTGGACAACGTGGGTGTGGAAATCTGGGTGGTTTAGAGTCTCAAGGTAACATTTAATGCACCAAATCAAGCCAAAAATGGACAAAATCCACCTCTAGCGCTCCAAGTCAACCAAGCTGTCCACATTCAATGAATGGGAGCGCACCAACAATGATGAGGGCATACATGTGGCTGGTTGACTGAGCTGGAGTGCTCATGTGGGTGTGAAAGCCCCAATTTGACTTGGCATTTGTCCAACTAAGCACCCCTAGTCCACCACATAGTGTAATAATGCTTAAAAAGCAATAAAATTGACTAAGTAGTGTAATTAGGGACTAATGAGTTGGATTATTGTTCTAACACCCTCCCTTAATCCAACAACTAAGTATAGCTCACAAAATGATGGAGGCCTTGGCATCAATGGCTCAAGTCACCTCAAATACGTAATTCAGAAATTACAATTTATTTGTCCATACGAACCGAGAAAAAGAAGGAAAACCTCATGGGACAAAACCTTCCCTCAAGAATGGACATGGGGCTGGACCTGCAACAAATAACAACAAATTACCATCCTTCACTCACCCCAAGCAAAGATCTCAGGTTGGTGAAGGTCTTCTTTGTGAAAGCCTTGGTAAAAATATCAGCAGTTTGCTCGGTGGATGGGCAATACTGCAATGAGATCACCCTGTCATGCACTAAGCACCGAATGTAATGCATGTGGATCTCTATATGTTTTGTCCTCTGCCTATGAACTGGATCAATAGATATTTTGATGGCACTTTGATTGTCCACCCAAATTTTTGGTTGGAGAATCAATTGTGACACCAACTTCCCGGAGAATTCCCTGCAACCAAACACATTGTGTAGCAGCATTGACTGTTGCCCTGTACTCGGCCTCTGCTGATGAAAGTGAAATGGTGTGTTGTTTCTTACTTGACCAACAAATGGGACCTTCAACAAACATGAAGACAAAACCTGAAGTTGATTTCATGTCATTGGGATCTCCAGCCCAATCTGAATCAGAAAATCTAGCTAGTTGAAGTGAGGAACTAGCTGTGTAGTGCACCCCGAAATTCTTGGTACCCTGGACATACTAAAGAATTCTTTTTGCTGCCCTCCAATGGAGTTCATGTGGCTGGTGTATATGTCTTGCTACAACACTTACAACATAAGACAAATTAGGTCTTGTGTGAGTGATATAGAGAAAGATGCCCACTAGTTTCCTGTAGAGTGTAATATCTACCAATGGAGAATTGCCAAATTCATGCATTTTGATGCCAGAAAGAAAGGGAGACTTGGTTGCCTTACACTCAGCCATGTTAAACTTCTTTAGCAGGTCTGAAGCATATTGTGGTTGACTCAGCTTGATGCCCCTTTCATTTTGCTCAATTTCCAAGCCCAAAAATTGTCTTAGCAATCCTAGGTCAGTCATGGCAAATTCACTATGCAAAGATGACTTAATTGAGCCAATTGAATTGGTGTAGCTACCTGTAATAAGGAGATCATCAACATAAAGAACAATGACCTGCAAAATACCATTATGTTGTTGCAAATACACATCATGGTCTGATTTGCATCTAGTGAAACCAATAGAGAGCAAAAAAGCATCCATCTTTGCATACCAAGCCCTAGGGGCTTGTTTTAGTCCATACAATAATTTCTTCAACGTACATACCAATGAAGGATCCTCTTGGAAACCTTTAGGCTGCTGCATATAGATCTCCTCCTGTAGCTCACCATGCAAGAATGCACTCTTAACATCCATGTGGTGAACTTGCCAACCCTTACTAACTGCCAGTGCTAGAACTAGTCTAACTGAGTCCATCTTTGCAACCAGTGCAAAGGTCTCTATGTAATCAACACCATGGACCTGAGAATAGTCCTTAGCAACTAATCTTGCCTTATGTTTCAGATCAGAACCATCAACAGCAAGTTTGGCTCGGAAAACCCATTTGCATTGAACAAGCTTCCTCTTGGGAGGAAGGGGAACCGATTCCCATGTATTGTTCTCTTGGAGGGCCTCAAATTTATCTTCCATTGCTGATTTCCATCTAGAGTCATTACAAGCTTGCTGATATGTCTGAGGATCAGACCCAATCAGCATATAACAGTGCTCAGCAAGAGCACTATCACTTGCAAAGGAAGCTTTACTAGTTTGTGATCTAGTCTTCCTAGGCTCATGGGGATTGCCTGTCAATTCCCCAGCTGCTTGTACAATTTTTTCAGCCCACCTGGGCCTAGATGGTGAGTCATCTACAACAATATCATCTTCAACAACATTTATATCAGACATATTAGAAAAAACAGAGCATGTATCATCACTTACATTTTTGAATGGTTGAGGAAAGGAGCATTCCCACGGTGCAAGCTTGAAATCTGGAATTGGCTCTTCTTCAAATTTCACACTTCTTTCAACAAATGTCTTGCAAGTGGAAGTGTCAAAGAGCTTGTAGCCTTTGGTGTACTCATCAGACCCAACCATAATGCACTCCTTGCTTTGAGGTTGCAAGGCTTTCCTCTTTTCAGAGGGAATTCTAGCCCATGCTCTAGTTCCAAATATCCTGAAATTTGAGACATTTGGATTTTGACCAAACCATGCCTCGTAAGGTGTCATTCCTTTTATTAGATTTGTGAAAGGCTTTGTTTTGTATGTGAGCAACACAACTAATTGCTTCAGCCCATAGCTTGGGACTAAGATCCCTTGCTTCTATCATGCAAGTGGCCATCTCCTTGAGAGATCTATTCTTCCTCTCGGCCACACCATTTTGCTGTAGTGTGTAGGGAGTTGAGTGTTGCATCTGGATGCCCACACTCCTCACAAAGGTGTTGTAGGTTCTTGTTCACATACTCCTTCCCATTATCAGTCCTAAGGACCTTAATCTTATGCCCACTCTCATTTTCTACCAATGCCTCCCGAATCTTCAAGTGGTCAAACACCTCAGACTTCAATTTGAGGAAGTACACCCAACAAAATCGAGAGTAATCATCTATGAATGTAAGTACATTCCTTGATCCACCATATGATGGAGTGGGCAATGGACCAATCAAGTCTGAATGCACCAACCCAAGTGGTTGTGTTGCTCTCCTTGCCTTCCCCTTCTCATAACTTTGCTTAGGATGCTTCCCAACTACACACCCAATGCATGCTCCATTTGATGATCTGATTTGTGGAAGTCCTTTCACCATCTCATCTCTGTGTAGTGCTTGGAGGTACTTGTAGTTCATATGACCAAACCTCTCATGCCATAGCTTGGAAACTTCATTGGCATGTGAGAGAAGTGCTCGGTCATTGGAAGTGGGGAGGAAGTTCGAAAACTTGTACATCCTCTCATGATGATTTGCATACCCAATTGCAATGACTTGGTCTGTTGAGATTTTTGTAATCTCTACCATGTTTGGAGTGAAGGTCACTCTCTTTGGCTCTCCTGTATGGGTCATTTGATAGACTGACAACAAGTTTGCTACAAGGTATGGTACATACAATACATCACTAAAGAAACCATGCTCTAAGTCAATCCTCCCAATCCCCCTGGTCTGGAGTTCTGAATCATCCCCCATTCGAACTGCTGGGCCAACATTCGAACTCATGGAGGAGAAGAGCTCTCTCTTGGCTACCATGTGCCTGGAAGCCCCCGAATCAATGACAAAAGATGAAGAGTTAGAGGTACCTGCTACTAAAGCATGACATTTCTCCTTGCTTTCATTTGAACTGGAGGTGCCATCCTTCTTCCTTGCGCTGTCAGGGACTGGAATGTTGTTCTTCTTCAGCAGCTGCGCCATGGTGTCTATGGTCTTTTTCATGCATGAGCTTTCTGGATGCCATCCCTTGTGGCAATAGGTGCATTTGGCCTTTTCTTTTCCCTTCTTGTCCTTCTCTCTGGGAGGATTTGAAGCTCCATCATTGGATTTGGGCTTTTCTGGTTTCTTCTTGTCTGGCAGCTTCGAATTCTTGGGTTTGGGATTGCCCTTTGAGGAATTCGAAACTCCCATTACTAGTGCTTGATCCTTGGTCTTGATAGAGCCCATTTGGACAAGCTTGTCGTTCTCCTGAGTGAGTGACTATGAAGTTTGCCAGACTTGGCATCTGCCAAATTCGAAGGGTAAGCTTGCCAAAGTGAAATGTGCTCACAAAAACTGAGAACTCTGGCCCCGACTTCGAAAGTATAGAGAAGATCAATTGGTCCTCTTTCTTCTCAATGCCACATTGTTTTAGCTGCAACACAAGTGACTTAAACTTGGTGAAGAAGTCCTGGATAGTGTCATAGTGCGCTGGGCTTAAGCTGATAAGCTCATTCTCAAGCTGGTGACCACGTAGTTCATCAGTTTTCCCAAACAATGTCTCTAGTTTTACCTAGACCTCATTGGGTGTTGTTAAACTGTCAATGTGGAACAAGAGCTCTCTTGAGATGCTCAGACACAACAGTCCATATGCCTCATCCAATCTGTTGAAGTACTTGGCTTTCTCAACAACAGAGTTTGGTTCTAACTCAGTGCCCATGGCAACTCTGTAAAGCCCTTTGGCTCTCAATTGAATCACCATCTTCGCCTTCCAATCGAAGAAGTTGAAAGGTGTTAGCAAGATGTGGGTAGCCTCCATTTCTGCCTACGCTGATGGTGCAGAAATTGGCGAATGTTCTGCAAAAACACAATTCGATTTTATCTGGAACTCCACTAAAAATGCAGCTCAAATCACTTTGAATTGATTTGCAACTCAAAAATCTCCAACAGGCTCTGATACCATGTGAGAAATTCGAACCACAGGAGAATCTAGGAGCATTAGTGAAGCTCACAAATAAAATTTGGTGCAAAAACTAGCAAAAACCATCAATTGAGAAGCAAATTACACACACAATGTGAACAGAAACAAGATAATTTTTAACGGTCTAACATTGAAACATGTTAATATCAGGTATATATTACAACATAGGAGTTTCGTGATGCTTTGGAAGCCCAATGTGAGCATACAAGTCAAAATTGCCAAATTGGCATCAAACCCCCCTAGATGGGCTAATCACGCCCCAAATCAGCCCAAACAGCCACAAATTGCTGAATGGACGTGGCTGAAGTGATGTGGGTCAATGATTACACCTTGGACAACGTGGGTGTGGAAATCTAGGTGGTTTAGAGTCTCAAGGTAACATTTAATGCACCAAATCAAGCCAAAAATGGACAAAATCCACCTCTAGCACTCCAAGTCGACCAAGTTGTCCACATTCAATGAATGGGAGCGCACCAACAATGATGAGGGCACACATGTGGCTGGCTGATCGAGATGGAGTGCTCATGTGGGTGTGAAAGCCCCAATTTGACTTGGCATTTGTCCAACTAAGCACCCCTAGTCCACCACAATGTAATAATGCTTAAAAAGCAATAAAATTGACTAAGTAGTGTAATTAGGGACTAATGAGTTGGATTACTGTTCTAACAATGGTCATTGTTTTTCTTTCTGCGCAGAATTTGAAGGTACCAACAAAGTGGTTAAATATGAATCTCTCTTGCTTTGCCTTGAGTTAGCTAAAGATTATGGCATTAAGTTTTTAAATATTGTTGGCAACTCACCCAATTGTGATGCAAGTTAAAGGATAGTTTGCTTGTAAAAATCAAAGGCTAAAACGATACAGGGATGCAGTGCGATTGGCTACAAAAAAATTTAGTGCCTTATCTTTACAAGTGATTTCGAGAGCTCAGACAATGGTATAATTACATAGCAGCATCGACTTACGTTCTTCACTCTTCATTCCTTGATAGTTTTGAAGGTTGTTTGGGGAAAACAAATTTTGGAAAACAAGTATATGATCAAGGCACTTTCTACTTGAGCCCAGTCTAAGCATGGATAGAAAAAGCTTGTGAAGGTGATCCTTCACTGTGCCCAAACCTGGAAGGCTTGTAGGTTCTCGATAATGTTCGTCATTCCAACGCCATTCCAACGGAGGTAGTACCATCTGTTCAGTTCATCATTGATGTGGTTTTGTCTTGGATCGTTTCCAAAGACAAAGGAAGAAATCTTGGCATGAATAACAGGCTCATGTGGCTACACTGGTGGTATGATTTCACTTAACCTATATTTTTCGCCATGCTTAAAGTATATTTAGCTTTATTTGAGTTTAACATTTACTCTTACCTATGCATTGCACGTGTCGTTATTTCATTTTGATTTATTTTGCATTTCATTTTGAATAAGGCAGGACAAAAGTGTCTGCCTCTGATGCATTTAATGTCTCTGTTGTTAGATGTGTGTGTAGGTCTATAGGTACATAGGAGATTCTAGGGGGTTCTCATACACTCGAGAAGAGTGCATGGTTATGCCTCAGAGTGCCCGATGCATCCTTTCTAGACATACCAGAGCGAGAGGTTTCTTTTTTATTGTAAAGGCCATGTTTTTTGGGCTATATTATGTAGTGTTGATTTTGGGGCTAAATACCCCTGATCAAGTCATGCCAAGTCCTCTTGGTTTCATTCCAGGAAGTGTTGGCTTAGTGGCCTATTGCTGTCTGCCTCTTGTTGGGCTATTTGGGCCCTAGGTTGGTGTCTAGTGCTTCTTAGGGTGGGTCCATTAGGACACATGACCACTCTCATATTTTTCCTTGTAGTGGTGATTGCGCATGTAAGGGTTGTCATACCTGAATTAGCACAACTCATTTTGGCCACTTGGACCTATTGTTTTGATGGAAAACCCCTCCTCTTGGTGTCCAGACCAATGATGCCATTCCTTAAAGAAGAAGCCTACATGGTTAAAAAGGAGGGCGTTAAGGGACAAGCATCTGTTGGGGTTAGTTGGGGCATGACGCCCTTCTTTTGGCTCACCTTGCACTTGGTGGAGCCCAATTTCACATTTTTATTGTTATTTTATGTTATTGTGTGATTTAGTCCCCAAGTTTGTGGGTACACTAACCCAATTTTTTATATTTTGTCATTAACTTGTAGGCTCAAATTTGTATAAGGTTGAGTGTTGTCTCATTTAAATAAGACATCCTCACCTAATTTGTAAAACATGGACAAGGGTTCAAATTATGCATTCTTTTATCTTTCTCTTGGTTTATGAGAGCATTTGAGCTAGTGCACACTTCTCTTTCGATGCCTTTTTCTTTTGCATGAAGGATGAATGGAAGGATTTCTAGGGTTTGATTGTCACATGCTAAGTGGATCCTAGGAATAGTTATGATAACACGTGGTCAAGGGTGACCTAAAGTGCATCTCCTTGCTCATTCCTTAATTAATGTTGGTAAATTTATATCCTAACCCTAGTTTAACATCATTCTTGAAGTGCTTTGGACTAAGGTGGGGTTTGTTTGCCAATTTTTTATCTACTTGCTTGAGGAGATCTTCCTTCAAAGGAGCTCTCTATGGTTCTATTTAATGTTGCACGACTCGGAATTGACAAAGACTCGATTGGAATACGACTCGTTGACTCGGGAAGGACTCGGGAAAGACTCGACAAATAGGAAAAAAATTAAAATATAGTACATTTTTGGCACAAAAAAGAGGTTAATGGCATATCTAATGCACACCCCTATGTGGCTAAGATACTTAGTCACTGGGCCTGTGGGCTAAGTAGAGAACACTCTACTAAGACCACAAGCTCTGTGGCTGAATATCTCAGCACCACAAAATACTCAACCACACAAACATGATTATAATGTTTTTAAATTTTAATTGTTTTTTAGTTTTTAATTTAGGTTTTAGTTTTAAATTTGAAACTTGTTGGGCCTGTGGATGAGTATCTTAGCCATCCAATGACTGTGGGTTGAGATAATCAGCCACAGGCCCATCAGATTTCAAATTTAGAACTAAATCCTAAATTGAAACTTAAAAAACAGTTGAACTTTAAAATTTAAAACAATAAAATTAAAATTTAAAATTAAAAACAATAAAATCATAATTCATTTTATTATATATAACATAAATAAAATAAAATAAAAACATAAAAAATCCCAAGTCCAAATAATACTAACCTAGAAACTGCACGACCTCCTTCGAAGTTGAGCTACGAGCGCCAACACTGAACACCGATGAAGCACATAAGAGCGCGACCACGAATCAGAATGAGTAGTGACTCGTGAGCACCAATGAAACAACAAACTGTAACCACGAATGAGCAGTGAGCACCCATGAATGCGCTGTGGAGCACCCGCAAAGCACACTGTAGACCACGAACGACCTCCTCCATCGACTTCTCGACCTCCAGGATCCTCTTTCTTAGCGACAGTGCAGACAACCAGCGACCACGAATAACAGATCGATGATGATTGAGTGAATACGAGCGTTTTGGGCCCTCTTTAACCTCTCCTGCGTCGTTTTCCCCTCCAAAATTATCATGCCAAATTGCATATTAGTTGGCGTCTGTGGGTCCAATCACGACCGAGTTTCTAGCCGAGTCAGGCGAGTTTTACGAGTTGCCGAGTCTGTGTGAGTTTGAGTCGAGTAGGTGTCGTTACTCGAGGTGGGGTTCCACTCGTCGTCTCTCTAGTCATGCTTCACTTGCTCTATTGGGCCTTGGAATTCTCTATTTGTTGTAATTAGGGTTTTTCTACCTAACCCTAGATGGTTGCGAGCTTTGCCCTAGTTGCAAGTATTGGAAGCCATCTTAAGAGGAGGGACGTTAGCCTCAATCTCTCATAGTCCTAGGGCTTGAGACAAGAATCCAATACCCTAATTTTACTTGTCTTTTATTTTATTTTATGCATATAAATATTTTTACAGTGGGAAAGCCCTAAAAATCCAAATTCAAAAATCCAAAAAGTAGCCTTGAATCCATTGTTTTGGCCCACCCTAAAATTTTGCCCTAGGGTTTTATCCACAAACCCTACAAGGTGTCCTCTTCTGAGGAAATGCATTGGCATATGTGAACACCTCATAACAAGTGAATTAGAGGATATTTGGTATTTTTGGTCCACCCTAAAATTTTTCCCTAGGGTTTTAACCACAAATCCTAAATGGTGTCCTCGTTTGAAGAAGTCCATTGGGATTCGTGAATCCCTTGCAAATTGTGAATCGAAGTGTGTTTGGTATTTTTGGTTGATCATCCATGTTCGCCCTAGCTCAATTGTGCTCTTTCCCTTGGGGCCACATTTTTTGGAGTACCTGCCTTAGGAAGTGTGACATCGCCTTAGGAAGCATGAAATTGCCTCAAAGGACGTGATTTTATTAGATAAAGTGAGTAAATCCATTTATATATGATTCTTGTGTCTAGATTTGATATTGTTTGACTCCGATAAGGCACTCATCCATAGTTTTGAAAACTGGATGAGCCGGAACCGGAACGGGCTGGTTCGACTGACCAACGAATATGAGGTCTTAAACCGGTACAAAACCCGGACTGGGGACCGTTTCGGTAACGAACCGGCTGACCTGAACAATAAACCGGCTGGTTCATGACCGAACCGGTCCTAACCGACCAAGTCGATAACTAACCGGTCGACTTATAACCATTTACCTCTGCGGGGCCCAGAAAGATAAACCATCTGCTTTTAATTAAAAAAAATAAAAACTAACCTAATTCTAACCCTAAATGCATGCTAATTGTTATAAATACGGCCCTTCCCTCTTTTCTCACTCACACCTTGATCTATTCATCGAATATCTCAATCTCTTGCTGCTGGTAATTTTTCTTGCTCCCGCCGAGTTGACTGTAAGTGAATTATTTTTTGTGACTTAATTAAAATTGGATCTTAAAATTGTAAATTATGTGACTCAATTAAAACTGTAAATTTGTTTGTAGTATTTAATAGCCCGGTTCATTGAAATCAAACCGCTCCGGTTCATTACCAGTTCCGGTTCCGGTCCGAGTTGATCCTCGACCTGTTCGACTCTTGGTTCCAAACTTTAAAACCCTGCACTGATCATAGCTATTAAGGTTTCGTGGAAGGTATTTGTGTCTTGTTGGTGGTTGCAGGTATCCGTCGCTAATTAGGATCTCCCCCTGGGTTTTGGAGTTAACTGAAGTGTTGAGAGGTTAGACTGCGGTGACAATGGGTTTAATCTCTCATGGGCTTACCGTCACTAGCACTAGGTCTGCATAGCCTTGATTTGCAAAGAGCTGTTAGTTTGAGCGGTAGCAACCACAACTGAGTTGTTAAACCAGATTGCTTTCTCTCCTGTTGAATAATCAAAAGCATCATATGCTCTGTTTATACCTCCATTGTTTTGGAGGGTTGGATTTGAATCTCATTCCTGCATTCTGCCATGCATTGAAAGGACAACTGGGCTTTTAAAAAGTAAACTATTTGTGCTATTGAAAATATCATAGCAGATCATTTTTGGAAAATGATCCTGTAGTTTGTTTAGTGCACCCCACAATTATGGTAAAATGTTGATTTAAGTTAGTGCATAGAGGGGGTATATTCTTAGGAAAGGTAGTCAAAGAAGCCTAGTGAACAATGGAGGGGTGGTTTCTGTCAAACCATTGATGAAGTCTTTGTTACTACAAAGTAAGTGTTTGGAGACTCTTGAGTCTTGGCAGTGCTCAAGGGGATAGTTACAGTGATCATATTGATCAAGTCTTAATAACTAGGAAGTGGATTGCGAAAAGATTAAGATACAAAACCACATGTTTTCTGCTTACCTAACTCTAAAGCATACAGCAGAAATTCTATAGCATTATAGAGAGACGACATATGATATCCCAGTGTGTCACAAGAAGAAATGTAAACATAAGATTCCAGTGTTCGACTCAACATGATCTTGATGATATGTTTGGATTTTGAATGCCATACAACTTGATTTGATTTATAAGCTTGCTTTTCCCATGAAGATACTAAAATACTATTTCAATTTAATGCTTTGACTGAAATGGTCTCTGCGGTTAGACCACATCCATGGTCCATCAAAAGCAAACAAGAGCATGCCCTCCAGGATTGAGATTTGAACCTGGGCCATCATTACGGTGAGTGCTCCCACTTATGGCTAGACCACAACCCGACAAACATTTTGTCAATTAATTATGAATATTAATGTGTTGCTATATTTTGAAAAACATTAGTATTGGCAAGAATTTTTTCTTTATTGTATTTCTTTTGCCAATTTTATTTCCTTAAACCGTGTTTGGGATGGGTGGGGCAGTGGGAAGGAAGTAGTCTATTCAAAGTTCAATAGTTTCCTCCAGTTTGCTTCCCACTTCAAAATTGCCATATCTGATTTTTGAATGATATTTTCTAACACCTAGCTTTTCCAAATTTCCTTATCTACAAATCTTGAAAGGGATGCACCTTGTATTTTGCACCAATACATTGTGCAAAAAATAATTTTGTATTTGAAATCTTTTTCAATTTTTCATTTTTATAGCTGGCAATGAAAAAGAAGCTGAAAAAACTTTCATTTTCTTCACGCAACGAGTAATTGATCTGGCATTACTAGGAACTTAAAGCATATCAAGAAGAAAACAAACAGAAGTTTCCATTGTTCACTCTACCAATTGCTACTCTCCCTCTTTTGAGATTCCTACGTATGATTTCAAACCGTTTAGGTTTTCATTATATTTCTTCAAATCCATATTTTGCCAAATCTCTCTAGCAAGAATTATGGAATACCAATTGCTACTCTCTCTCTTTTTAGATTCCTACGTATGATTTCAAACCATTTAGGTTTTCATTGTATTTCTTCAAATCCATATTTTTCCAAATCTCTCTAGCAAGAATTCTGGACAAATGTTGCACTGTTACTTTAAAGTTTATTCAGGCACACCCTTTGTCAAACCTTGCAACATAATTATGTATTGATAAAAATAGCATTCTTTCTTCCTTGTTTGGAGCTTACTGTTAAAAGATGTTGAAAGATTCTATTGATCTTTTGGTAAATGGACAATTCATCTGACATAACTAAAAATTTAATCAAGAAGGAAACTAAAATACAGTGTTCAAATGCTCAGTCTGCAAAGGTATATTAATATGAAAACCACCCCATTTTTTTTAGTCTTGTTCTTGCGAGGATTGTAAAGAGTTTGTCAAATTACAATCAATTTCTCTAGTATTTATTAATGTTGCATTGATCACATTTTCTTCATATTTATTATATAATATAGTATTTTCCTGATTTGTTTTCACATCTCTAATATTTTCCAATGAATGTGCTCAATATTCATTGTAATTTTGCCTAAGCCAACATGGATTTTTGTTAAAGGTAACAGCAAACAGAGAGATGTAAACCAAGAATACTCATCTTCTATCATCAAATCATCTTCTTTTCAGCCTTATTGAAAGCCCTGTTGTAGCATGATCTTTTCATGAGGATCTGTAATAGACAGTTTCTTTATATCAAGAATAATGGTTGGAAGATCTGTTTTCTATTTCTGTTTGTGAATTTGAGCTAAAGTTTAGTTACATGTTTTGCAGGGAAAACAATGGTGGCCCGAATCCTTGGAAAACTTTTGCATATGGTTGGTGTTTTACCCACAGACAAGGTAACCGAAGTTCAAAGAACAGATCTAGTTGGGGAATTTGTTGGTCATACTGGCCCCAAGACTAGGAAAAAGGTATGTTTAATGTATTTCCATCTTTTTTCTGGAGTGTCCAGATGATTAAATATTAACGTCCTGTGTATGGGTCTGCATATCAAAACAATAACCAAAATGATCTATTTTGCAGATCAAGGAAGCAGAGGGCGGAATACTTTTTGTTGATGAAGCATACAGGTTAATACCAATGCAGAAAGCAGATGACAAGGACTATGGTTTGGAAGCATTGGAGGAGATAATGTCAATTATGGATAGTGGAAAGGTGGTGGTAATCTTTGCAGGATATGCTGAGCCGATGAAGCGTGTAATTGGCTCCAATGAGGGATTTTGTAGAAGAGTGACTAGATATTTCGTTTTTGATGACTTCAGTCCAAGTGAACTTGCTGAAATTGTGCAGCTGAAGATGGATGAACAGGTGGAAAGCAGTTTGCTTTATGGTTTTAAGCTGCATGAGACATGCTCTATTGAAGCAATTGCTGATCTAATGATTAAAAATACAACAGAAAAGCAAAGGAAGGAGTTAAATGGAGGTTTAGTGGGCCCTATGCTAGTCAATGCTCGTGAACACCTGGATCTCAGGCTCGACCTTGATTGTTGTGATGCAGAAAATCTCATCACTATTACTTTTGAAGATCTTGAAGCAGGGCTTAAGCTGGTTTCTTCATGAAGTTTGTCCAGTACAAACAGGTTTATCAAAGTTTTTCCTACCTAGGTTGAGGTGTTATGTTCAATCAATGGATCTTTCATGGCATATAATTTTCTACTTTCTATGCTGTTAGGTCTACAGATGACAATTACTAGCTACAAACCTCAAGTTGGGTATACATTTTTCACACTCGCAATTCTCAAGTTCTTAATTGCCCTCAAGAATTGTGTGGCAATAAACCGAGTTTTGTAAATGATTTGAATAATTTTTGATTCAATTATTTCATTCCTAAAAGTTCATTCGTGAAATGTGAACTTTTGGGGGTTGTTGGACCCACTCACTCTTTGGAGTAAGCTTGGGGTAATTGGAGAATGATGAAAGTCGACAGCAAATTCCAACTTGCCCATCTGTCCTCTAGAGTGATAGGATAGAGTGGATATATGTGCATTTGAAGGATTTTGTAGCTTGATGCAAATGCAATTTTCTTACAAGTGATTAGCTTGGAAGGCGACCAGTTTATCTATGTGCTTGAATAGTAATGACAGGATTTTAAGCTGGTGAAGTTCGAAATTCAAGTGTAACTTCATGCTTACGATTACACACGTTCTCATTGTGGCTTGGGATCTCCGCCCTCCCTGCTTATTGGGGGCTACATATAGAATGGAAGTATGTTATTTAGAAGGAACAAATATATCCTTGTGTTTTTGCCACTAAACAAAGTGGGAATGAAAAAATAACATTCTTCCTCAAACTTAACTAGAGATCACGTTTATTCATTTTGTAATGCACCTAATTGACATTAAAAATTAAGAGTCTCCACTATTTATTTTTGCTCCTGCATATTATTTTTGTAATGTACCTAATTAAAGTTTGCACATAGATTGGAAAGCATGTTATTAAAATGAACACATATTTTTGCATTTGCCATAGATAATCAAAAGTATACAAAGATGTTACAAATATCGTGTCGGCGAATATATTGCCGAGGGTCCAAAAAGAAATTATTGGATTTATCGGCGAAAATGTCGGCAAACATCAGCAATATATCGGCAAAATAAAAAATACAAAAATATTGAAAAAGACAAAAATACAAAAAATCACAACATTTTCGAAAAAATCGGCAAATATCGCCAAGAAATCAAGGAAAATATTGGGGCGATATATTGCCAGTGAGTTAACATCGTGATGTTGCCGATATATCGGCGATGTTTGTAACACTACAAAGTATACAAATATATAAGTTCCAAAATACCATGATCTTTATGTGAATGAAGGCAACAACAAGGGAGTGGTGCCTTCTATTAACATAATGGTTGATTGGTTTTAGTGTGATTATGTTTGTTGTTCAACCTTTTCTTTTCCTTTAGTGCAAAAATAAAAAAGATGTTACTGGCAGTGCTCCACTGCACCACCGTACCTCTTTCACATTTCATTGCCAATTACTAAGTCAGATATGCCTAAAATACATGCATCATGAAATTGTTTCTACAATATAAATACCTTTGTATATTGAACAAAGTGGTAGTGTTGGTGACAATATTCATTTCACTGGTTCGATATAAATAACAAATGTATCATCACAGTGTAATAATTGTATCCATATCAATAAATATTATTGTATCCTCTTGGGTGTCATTGTTTATGAATGCCCATGGAGACCATGACTACAAAGTACCACACAAGTGGTACTAGAGCAAGTTTGAACCTTGCCATGCGATGGACAATTTTGTGGTATTAGATCAAGTATGAAGCTTGCCATGTTATGGACAGTTTTGTTTGTAGCCCATCTTCCAAGCAACTTTGTTTCCCTGCAACATCTCGACTATATGTAAACATCACGGAAAAGAGGTATGAATCTCTAAACATTGCCCTAACATTATTTCCACAAACCAAAACACCAAGTATAACACCCATCTTTGTGTTGCCATATACCAAAATACTTAGAAAAATACCCATCTTTGTGTTGCCACATAAGTCTAAATATAGCTGCCATAAAACAATAGCCACTAATGCTCTAGACTGTTGTTGCCAAGGGGAAACAGTCTCACGAGGAAACGAATGTAGTAATAGAGTATCATTGCCAAACCATTGTTCTGTGAAAAAACTAAGCCTTTTAAAAGCATTATCCTTTGTGCAGTGGTTGCAGGGATTACGAGCATAAAATTGTGTGCATTGTGCATCAAATGAAGGACAGGTGCATTTTACAACTCAGCTCGTTGTATAAAACCCGTTTAAAAAAAATATCACAGCACCATACAAAAATATAATTATGCCCTTCATATCATTCACCCCTACCATTTTATTTTTTTACTGTAAAATAATTGCCAATAAATTGTTACATACACTGCATAGAGGGCCATACATTAATCCCAAATGTATGAAAAGAAATTGATGTAGACACTACCATGACTAAAATAAATAAATGATGTCAATGAATTGAGTCTATACAATGCATTGCCTTGATGAATAGTGGGTGACATGCAATGATGTGCATTCTACACACCAATTTGAGGGAGGTGTAATAGAGGTGTGTTACTGGTTGAAATGGTAGTCCAAGCCACTGACAAGCATATGTGGAGAAATTAACCACTGTCACCTTAGTCACTTCTCCAAACTTCTTCAAAAGTCAAAACCTCCTAGGGGAGAGCCCTATGTAACTCTGCAAAAGACACTTAGACACCAAATATATCTCATATGTGTATGGTTAGTGACCAATGCTTAATGGAGTCTAGAAGAGGATATGAATAATACAAGTTCATTCATCCACGGATAAGCCAATTGCATAACTAATTTGTTCCAATAATCCAATAACAAGTGCAATATGTAGGAATTAGCAAAAAAACATGCATTGCATCATTACTAAGTAATTAAAGCCCACATGTACAAGTAGTAATAGTGATATGCATATATTAACCAAAAGTAATTTATCACAATAATCTAAAGCAACAATACAAGTAACGTGTGTCATTCATTCATGCAGATATTTATGACAACATTAGTTATATATAGATAGATCAATTATGAGGACGATCGAGCTTTTAGGGAGGCTCGAAATTTTAGGACCTGAAAATTTGGGCTGCAAAATTTTAGGGAGGGCCTGAGATTTTAGGGCGCGGAAATTTAGGGCCTGAGATTTAAATTTAATGTAGTTTATATCCATTTTAATTTTTTTTTGTTATTTGCATATTTGGATATTTTTTTTGTTATTTTTGGGTTAATTATTCGCTGCCTACATGAACATAATTAAACCAATAACAACACTTAAATTATCCCACAAGGCAATGACTCACTCTTATTTATGACTCCATTAGGCACTGATCGTTTACAATTCTCAAAGGGAGATATTTTGCGTTTAGTGTCTTGCAAGGTCGATATGGGGCTTCCCCCTAGGAGGCTTAGGCTTCCAAAGCAGTTAAGGGCAAGTGACTAAGGTGACAATGGTCACTTGTTTCGCATATGCTTGTTGGCGGCAATAACCTGCCATTTCAACCGGTAAGAAGGTGTAATATGTGTCCATGCCTATTCAATGCCATGCTTATAATGGTAATGTAAAAATAAAAATTTAAGGAAAAAATACTAAGCATTAATTAAAATATGTATACAGACTATCATAGATTCATCATAACTTAGGGTTGCCTAATAATTGCATTGGAGAAGATTTGCAACCTTTGTGTCTATGCCTAATATTGCCTTGGATTAGATGTTTAATGTTCATGCTTCTAATGGTAATTTTTTTTTGTGTTAAAAGAATGCCGAAAATCAACTAAAATATACATACACCCCACCCTAGATTCATCTTAACTCAAGAACTTCCAAGTGCCAAAATATTTGCATCTCGATCTATTTTTTATCCTTGATGGTGCAAATGGATCTACTATATCAATTTAATCACAAGGATGTCCAAAGAGTTACACTTTAACAAACTTATTGGAAGTATTTTGAATATTTCATAAACTCCATATTTTCCAAGAAAAAAATTCGTAATTCATTTATTTCAAATAAAAGTGGCAAAGCCCATGGAGTGTAGAATAGACAATGAATGATGTATTGTTAAGGCACTCCTTGTGTTAGGTCACCAGTTTGAAACTTCGTGGGTGAGCCTTGCAACAAAATTTGGAGAAATTACATTTTGACACACATTTAGGGACAATATACCAAAAAATTGCATTGTAACTAGCTCTCTAATAATAATTGTTCCAAAGACATTGTAATCCCTATAACTCTATAGCAAAAGGCTAATAATTGAGATCTAAACAATGTTGAGACTATAGCTTGAAGCAAGTTCCAAAATGAACTTGAAGAAAGCTCTTGGCCATTTCTAGCCGTGGAAACTATCCAACATCACAAAAACATACAAGAAACGTCAATATCAAAGATTAACATTAGTAGTAAACAAAAATCTTCCTAGAATGTAGAGCAACTGGTTTAGATTCCTTTGACTTAGTGATTTTCGATAGGCCTGTAGGAGCATTCATTGCCCACTTTGGCAAACCATCCACCATACCATGAAGATCCCTGAATATATGATAACAAGAGAATCTGTTCATTGTATGTAGCTATTCAACCTTATGAATAACATGCTCCAGGGCTAGATTTAGATTCCTTCTGTAACTAATTACCCATTCCACTACTAATCGATAATCCCCATAGATCTGCAACTCCGGGATGCCCTTTTCCGCAACCAACCCTATAGGATGAGTGTTACCTTAACATCTACTATATTATCACCGTGATACCCTAATTTGCATGAAAAGAAAAATGATTGATTCTATGATGAAAAGGAAAAGGAATGATACTTCTCTAGCTTTGCATCTTCTAGGATTGTCCTCAAAAACACCTTAAAACAAAACCCAAGGCCTCTTTGTGTCTATCTACAACTAGCTAATCTACCATGGGTCTTTGATTGTTATCTCTTTCCTAGGACCATTGAAAGCATATTTGATTTTACATAAGCCTTATGAGGGTTTAATCAAACCCCTTTCAATAACATATAATTTCTTGATCACCTTAGGGCCCAACACATAATTAAAGGGGTGGCTTCAAATTCCTCTTAAGAGTTTGTTCTCCCACCATGTTTTGGGTGTCTCTTCCAAGGATGAATCTCTCCAACTAAATATTCCCTAGAGTAATGAATGCATCCCAAAGTTTCATAGACTAGTGACAACCCACAAGCATATGAAACACCAACTCAAAAACATATCTATACATACTGTAGAAATTTCTTCATTCTTCAAATTTTAATGCAAAACAAAAAAAATAACCTCTTAACTAGAGGTTTCTTGGATTTTTAACCCTGTGAATTTTAGCCATAGGGATGTTATGTAATACAAACAAACAACAATGAACAATATTTCAATTTTTAACAACCCCAATCCACTAGTCAATTCAAGAGATAAGATACCAAAGTGTGCTGACAAGTTTGATCCCTTTAGGGCTATCTTATCATGCATATAACAAATTTGAAAATCACTTATGAAAATTGTAAAATACAACAACAAATATGCCTTTAACTTATGTCAAATCAATGAGACATACGCGTTGGAAATACCATGAAGAAATAAATGGCTAAAAATAAATATGCAATTACACAAGTATTAGACAACTAGAAACTTTATTAATATGCATAAATATGAAGTTCATTTACATACCATAGCCTTATCCCAAGGCTAGTACACTCCTCTATCTATCTGAAACCCTAGCTAAGGAACATATTGAAAACTCTATCTCACACCAAGGAACTCCAACAAGTTATCATCACATAAGCATGTCCTCCAAGGCAAGGTGTCTCTTCTTTTTAACATGTTCAACCTATGGTTTCATCTAAAAACCATACTATCCAAGTCTCTGAGGGATGAAACCCTAACCATGGTATTCAATATACTCCAAGTAGCTCCAAGAAACCCTTCTGACTCTAAGATAAGAGAGATAAAGTACAAAGGATGATCCAAGAGAGAGAGAGAGAGAGAGAGAGAGAGAGGGCGACAAGTTTACTCATCCTATTTACATCTCCAACACAAAATGAACAAGAATGAATGAACATGAAAACACTCTCTCCTTCCTCTATATATATGAGAGGTAAGGGAGGTCTGAGGTGCCTTTAAGGAAGTTATATTTGTAGTTAGTATTGAAAACAAAACTTTCATTTAGAGTGTGTTTTGAGTATCCATTTTTCATTCAAGTATATATTTGTATTTTGCATTGAAAAGGTAAAAGAAAAATATTTCGCATTGGGTTTATGAAGTGTAGGTGTATGTTGAATTGAGTCTCCATTCATATCCTAGGATTGAATTGGAACTTGTTTACCAGTTGAAAGTGTGCATTACAGTCAAATTGAAACCTTGTTTATGGTTATGAAATTGAATTTGCATTTGTAATTCAAAAGGAGTCTTGCACTTGCATCTTTAGATTTGATCTTGAATTTAGCGTGTAAAGTTTAGTTTTCATTTGCATCAAGTAGGCTGAAAGTTGCATTGTGCATTATGAAAACTTGCATTTGTGTGGAAACTAAATCTTAGGATTCACATGTACAACAAGAGGCATTGAAAAGGTGAAAAGTTCATTGAGTGGGTTTAGGTGCTCCATATTTTCATTATAAGGAACAAAATGAATGCATTATCACTTGAATATATTTAGTTGCATGTCATAGTGCTTCATATATCATTTAAAAGAGTGTTAACACGTGTTTTTTTGCATTTGAAAAGTATTTAGGTGCACATAGTTTTCTTCATTGAAATTTTAGAAATAGTATTTTGAGAAAGCAAGAAAATAATTGGGATAAGCTACTAGGATTTATTTTAAGCAAGAAACACACTTAATAGTCCAGGCTAGGATTTTGGAGATAGGTGTTGAGTCAAATCCTCCAAATTCGCATAAGATTGGGAAACTAAATTCACTAAAGAGAGTTAAAATCCATTAGTAACACAAAGTGCTTGTTAATAAAGCGCCACTAAAACCGACGTTAAGCGGTAGGTAAACCTAGTTCAAGTGTCCATATTGTCCCCTTGTACTTGAGTTAGGGGTTATGTGTATCTGAGAACTATTCGAGCATGGAAATTCCTAGGTGACACCATTGCTCATTGATAGTTTTAGGTCTAGGCCTTGCTATACAAGGCCTACATTCCCTACTCATTCACAGAAGCTCTTTCCAATGACCATTCCACCCGACCACCAAGAGTGAAGTGGTAACCATAGTTGTTTTTCTTAGGTACCTCCTTGGTTGTTGCAAAGGGAAAATCTTGCAACACCTGAGACAAATGTAGACTATCTGGCCTAGCTCCTTGTGGGAGAGTATTTGCTGAAGGCAAGTGCTTGCAGCCTTAGTGATTGATTTCAGGGAGTAAGGTAATTGTATCTCGATATTCATTGGTTGTACTAGGCCCTAATCATCCCAGGTTGGCCTTCGAAATACCCCAATCCTAGCACTCCACTTAATGGTAATTAGTTTCCAACAACCAACTAACATTAAAGAGTGTGCTTGCTTGTTGTAATCTTTTTAAGAACTTTCTAGTAAGTGTTGTTTGTTGTTTTCCTTTTTTGATTTCCTCCTATGAGTCTCTTGTGAGCCACCTTGTCCGATCAACCTTTGCATAGGTCCATAAGAATCCAAGGACACTCTCCTTAACATAGGGAAGTCCCTACACCTAGGAAAATACTAGATTACAATAATCCACCCCCTTAGGGGTAGAGGAATAAAACCAAGATCATAGTGTTGAATAAGAAACAATATAAAACAAATCTAGTTTTGTTGAGTCTAAGTCCTCATCTAAAGGAGGGAATTTTAGTGACATTGAAGGTCATTTAGATAACTCTCCCCCAGTTTTTTATTCTCAAATAAATGAGAACTTAGATCTTCCCTCTATTGAGTATCTCATTGATCCTTTGGGATATTTAAACCCAACATAGAATTTGAGTTCTATCCAAGGAGTTGAGCTTGATATTCCTAGGCCAAGTGATCATTCATTTTTGTGGGCTCATATGGAGAACACTAGTGAAGTGTCCGGTATTGAGGAGGTAACTACTCTTGTCAATACCACTTCCTTAGGAGGAGTTAGTGCAAATGCATATTCTTTTGTAAGCTTAGGATGGACTCCATCATCTTCGATGATTCTTACTATAGGACCTGTAAATGGTCCACAAAGTACAAATATTTTATTATTATTATTTTGGGATGACTTTTCCTAGTTTCCAGTTCATTTCTACTTCAATTTCTCCTACATCCACTTTTACTACTTCAGGTAATGGCATCTCATTATCCCTTCTTAACTTCCCATCATTTAGTGAACACTTTTCCATGCCTAACCCATCCCTTGTCACTGGAATTGTTGTTGGTTCCATCCTACCTCAAATAAGTTTACCTTTCTAGTCATTGGGAAGCATAGGTACTAGTCCCCTCGTGGAATCTAACATTCTACTTAGTGGTACATTTGGACTAGAGGGTATTAGTACTAGATTTACCTAGGGGAAGAATGCTCCATACGAGAATATCCCTTTTTCTAGTTTAGGAACTTTTGGTATGGTTAGCCCAATGATCATTATTACTTTACTAGGTAGATAGACTCTCAAAGGGATGGGAGGATTCACTCAAACTAGTGAAAAACCATAGTTTGGTCAGAATTTTGATTAGTATAATTAAATTTTCATTGTTAGGATTATTAATTAATCCTCCATTGACCACCATAGTCTAATTGTCTTTTCCTAGCTTAGGAGGTTATTGCCACCTCACTAGTGCCATGGGGGACTCATCTAGGGATCACCTAACACTTGATGTGCCAGTATGTATTATTTTAGGAGCTCCAGAGACCAATCCCTATAATTTAGGAACCCACACTGAGTACCACCAGTAGTTGACTCTAGTCAGTGTTCAGTTATGTTATGATTCCCATCAATTATTTCATATTCAGTTAGTCTAGTGCCACTTTGCATGATCTGAGGGAGGTTGGGCACATTTTCTCACCTACCTAGATTAGTTAACTGGTTTTGAACTAATTCAGTTGTCTGAAGTTGCATTAGTGAACTCTAGTGGTAATTTCTCGCATTGAGTTAAAACTGGAGTCAGTCCAAGTTGGTGAATTTGAATCCTATCTATGGCATCTGAATTCTTCCTATTGTATTATCATTGCATTATAGAATGGTTATTGATTAATGGATGTAATGTTATTCTGACCAATTTTGTCTCTTGGTTGTTCAGTTTCGCTATGAATGTTTGATTAGTGTATATTGAATTCTTCCTTTCTTCTTCAACCTTCTTTCACAAGATAATTCATTCAGGGTTGAAGATCCTAAGATTTGCTAAATTAAACATGGTATCATAGTAGGTATTCACGCTAACTTCAATCCTCAGAGACTTTGATGCACCAAAAGCAATTGGGTTCCACATAATTCTTGGTATTCTTGCCTTGCTCCCTCTATATTTTGTCTAGAGAAGTCTAGGAAGGTGTGATGCACCCAAAGAAAGTGCAAATGTCGAATTGCAGAGTGTTTGCATTGATTTAACTTCGAATTGAAGTGTTTTTGCAGGTTAATCGGAGAATTATGAAGAAATAGTTGTTCCTTGAAGATGCAAGATGGATAATTTGGTATCCTTAACACCCAAAATCCTCACTCCCTTATACTATCTTGATTGGAGGGATTATATGCAGATATTGTTGCGCAACAAAGGTCTATACAAGGTTACCATGTGAAGGGAGGTCGAACCCCAGAAACATCTTGAGAAGTCGAAGTATCTAAATAAGTTGGATGAAGCCTTTGGATTCGTATGAATCCACATATCGAAGGAGTTACTCTTTCATCTTGATGGGATGGAAACTCCAAAAGAAGCATGTGAGAAGCTTGAATCCTTGTTTGGAAAGAAGGATGAGCTGAGGGGCCATATTCTAGAGAATGAGTTAATAGCACTATATCCCAATAAATTCGAAACTATCTAGCAATTCTTCTCAAAATTCAAATCTATTGTCATGCAATGTGGGATTGACAAGAAGAATGCGCAATTGGTTCTCTCAATTCTGAGCATAATTGGCCTAGAATTCTCAGTGTCTGTATCTACCTTTCACTCTGGGAGAGTGGAAACACCTAATTGGTTAATGCCATCCCTTGATGTCTTCACAGAATCTCTAGTTCATGAACAAGACAAGCTTATACAGATGGGAGGCCTCCACAAATCAAGCTCTCTTGGTTGGGGAGACAAAGAATGTGCAAGCAAGGAGGAAGCATAAAGGAAAGGATAAGAGGAACACTAAATGCAAACCTAAATAAGAGTTTGATCCATCAGATGAAGCCTTGGGCTCTAAGAAGGACAACCATAAGAGGTTTGACAAGGGAAAGTGCTCCTAATGTAAGAAAGGAAACCATATAGAGAAAGGTTGTATGAAGAAGACAATAGATCAGATTTCAACACTCCTTGAACAGTGACAATATTTCCCTCGCTAAAGGAACAAGGAAGAATGATTTTGGAGACAAGACCAAATATCATGAGAGATTCCATGCACTGAAGGCTAGATTTTTCAAAATCTCATTCCTTCTTCATTGATTCGGGAGCCTCCAATCACATGGTTACATCCAAGGAATCATTCTCTTCATTACAACTTACTAATGGTCCAAGTATTCACATGGGAGATGACACTCAAATCCAAGTTGAAGGGACGGGTCCAATCAAATTAGAGCATGGAGTGTTCAAGAATGTTCTCTATGTGCCCTCCTTGATAGCAAATTTATTGTTTGTGTATTAGATGACTCATACAGACTCACCAAAGCAAGTTGTAATTAGTCCAGAATCAGTGGAAATCATGGATATATCTATTGGGAAGTTGATATCGAAAGATGTTGCAAACCGTGCCTCCAAGGCATATGAATTCTCACACTTTCTACCATACTCAGATCCAGTGCAATCTCAACTGCCATTTGAAAGGGAAGGTAAATTCATTTTACTTAAACCTTTTTCATATGATAATGTTTCCATTGATGTTTCAAACTTAGAATCCGAAGCAGAGGACCAAGTTGAATCAATTTTTTGGAATTGAAGTGAAGTTCAATCAGACCCATATCCAGAAACAATCTCTACTCCCAATCCTAGGCCTAAATGGGATCAAAAAGTTATTGAGGATGCTAGGAACATGATTGGAGATTTATCTGACAAGAAGAGAACACGATCTCAGTATCAAAATGAGAGCCTTATGCTATGTCAAGAAAATTCACTTCTCTAAGAGAGGTGCTACAAACTCCCAGAGAGATGCTTCATGATGGTAAGGTGTAATCAACGATTTTGCTCACTGAAGAACAATGAGACATTGGATCATGTCACTCAAATTCACAATTTGGAAGGAAAAATATACATAAAAAATCCTAATGGGTATGTTATAACTAGATATTGTTCTTGGTTGATGTATGTGTTTTTTGAAAGATTGATTTCCTATTACTTTACATTTTTGAGATGGTTTTGAGGTTTCACAGTGGTAAGTACATTTTTGTTTGATTTTATGCCTATAATTGTTTTGATTTATTTCATTTTATTGGTTTTAAAGTTTTTGTGGACTTATTAGGTGTATATATATTTAAAAGTCTGAAAAGATTATGATAAATTTTATTTCGAGCTTTCGCTTTATGACCTAACCTTTGTTTTTTGAGTCATTTTTCAAAAAATATTCACAAGGGGGATTCTTGTAACGCAAAGTGAAAAGTCAATGTAATAAGGCGCTATAAGAATCTTGAATTATTGAAAATAGTGGCAGATAATTGTGGCTATTTGCAATCGAAAATAGTGGAAGATTTTAGACACCTGTGAAGACATAATAACGCATGATCATAGCCCTAGTCCACAATCATGATAGGTGTATGAGGATCTGTAGAAATCATTGAGACAATTGTGGTATTGTTTGACACGATTTTGATTCTATAAGGATTATTGAAATATCATAAGCCTGCCTGTCACGAGTTGGTTTTGGGCACGGTTTTATTGTTGCAAAGAAGGAGCTTTCAAAATATTTGAAGTTTATAGAGGAAATACACAGGTCGGGTTACAGTGCAGTGATGAAGAAAATTGGGAAAACTAATAGATTTGAACCTACGGATACGAGTTGGGAAAATGAGTTTCATGACTGTGCAACATTGTTTAAAAGAGCAAGATGGTTCACTTTCTTTGAAATAATCACAGGTTTTAATCCAGAAGTCTCATATCATTTTTCCCAAGGTTTCAGCAATGATACAGTTACATTTGATACTCTTAAATTTGAATTGACAGAGGAGTTGATAGCAGAAGCTACATGTATATCAAGAGAGGGATAGATGTGGTTTAAGAATGTTCCTTTTAGCTTTAACCCAAAAGATTTCCTGCTACCAGAAATCGAAGCCCTAGATTGGGGAAAAGGTGTTCAATTGGATAAATTCAAGCCTGAATCGAAAGAATTCATTAAAATTTTGTAGAGCTACATTACATGTGAAGGGAGGTTTGCTTTGGTTTTCAAATACCATTTTAGATTTTTGCAACATCTAAACCAACAGTCGAAGATGAACTTACCTTTCTTCTTCTTGAAAAGTCTTCAAAAAATGTCCAACATAATTAAAGGGCATAGGGATCATACTCACCAGTTTGTTTTTCATCATGGATTAATAAAATTAATTATTTGCACAGTTTTGCAGAAGAAGAGTAGAAGTTGGGATCATTTTCTGTTATGGTTAGGTCTCCCTAATGAAAGAGAAGATCAAGTGAAGAAGAGCCTAATGAACAAGAAATTTGATTTTGCTAAAAGGTTCAAGAAAGAGTTAATGAATGAGCTAGTACATGATAATGTTCAAGAAAATTGTTCAGGTCAGGGATTTGAAGAACCTGTGGATGAAGAGGTAAGAGAAACGCTTGATGGTAACTCAGAGCAGGTTTTGAAGAATGATGAAAAGGAGCAGAGAGTTGTTTCAAATCATGAAGAAGAGAGGAGTTCATTTGAGAAAAAACAATGTTCTGTATGTGTGGAAGAAAACGCAACAAAAGTTCCAGTTATAGCTGAATCCAAGGATGACAGTTTGCAGGTTTCAAAGGTAAAGTTACAGAAGGAGTCTCTTGTACAGGTGGAAGAAGTAAAATGGAGATCAAAAACTAGGGTTAAGAATAAACTTAGACTGAATATGAAAAAGATCTTAAACCCTAAACTAAGGAATGAAAAGGTTGCGACGATCAAGGATTCTTCAAATGAAGAAGACATGGGAAGTGAAGAAGAGTTAAATTCTCAGCATGTTGTTGCAGCTGCAACATTTTCCCAAATTTCTAAAAAAATTGGGACCCTCCTTTTAAATTTTACTTTGCCTGGAATTGTTTGGGATTGCTGAGCTACTTCGTCTTTTGCTGTAATTTTCAATCTTTGAGGTTAAATTGTTGAATGACTTTATTTTCCTACCGATGCTGTTGACTTTAACTCAATACTCTGAAGTTTAGATGGTTTCGGTTTTTGCACTATCGGAGGTTTTTGAACTATTAGTCGGGGCCGTAGTCGTCTACGCAACCATTGTTGTGGAAACTTACTTACGAGTGACCTGATGCAAAGTTTTGTTTTCCGTCGATGCGCTTTTTTGTTTTGTTTTGTTTTATTTTATTTCGGTGTTTTGTTTCATCATTGTCGTATTATTAGTACCTTGTGTCGCCGCCGTTTCGGATGGCGAATTGCAAGCACTACGACGAAAGCTTATATCTTGTCGATTCTACGGGTTTATTGTTTTCTTACTGTCAGGATTATGTTGATTTTGGATCGGGGGATTAGTCTTTGGCTATTCCAATCAGCGATGTTCCCTGTTGTTGTGGAATTCGTAGTTTATTTGATACCCGCCGTGGCGGCTCCGGAGCGGACTAACCATCCAACACAGGTTGTTTGGTTATTACCGTTGTTCTGATTTTCACCGTTGGTTTGATTTTTGCCGATGTTTTAGCTATTCTTTTGCTGATGGTTTTTTATGGTTTTCTTCGATTTTTACTGGTCCGTGGAAATTTTAGTCCGTGTGACGTCTGCCGTTGCGGTTTTATTTTAAACTAGTCATCCGACGCTATTTTTTTTAGCTCTGGTGCTAAAGTTCTACTGTGTATCTCGTCGACGCTTTTTATTGTGCTGCGGAATTCATAGTATCTTCGTCGCCTGCCGTTGCGGCGTCTCATCGAATTAATCGTCGATGCTTAGTTGTTCCGCTTTCCGATATACACGTTTTCCTGCTGACTGTTTTTCACCAAGGTCTATATATATGGGACGAGTCATTATTTAATTGTTATCCCTGTGAACTCGTGCTTACACTATCCTTGTCGATTCGAACTGTGCGTTCGTGCCTAGCTGTCGGGACCTCGTTCGTGGGTGGCGTCTCCATGGAGTTTCGGATTTCCCTTTTCAACTGCACAACTCATTTGCGAGGTAGGCCAACCATGGTTTTACCCTTTCTTTTGAGTTTTGGAACTAGGGTCTTGTCCTTTGGTTAGGTTTTCCTACCGTGGTAGATGGTCGTTATGTCTTGGTTTGTATCCTATCAGTGTGTAGTGTGGTCCAGTTTGACAATTCGCAGACGGGGGGTTTTTTTCTTTTTCCTGAGTTGTTTTGCAAAGCCGTTATGGGGGTTCGAACCTTGTCTGATTGTTTAGGAAATTGGTGCAGACAAGCGTTATGTTGTCTGCACCAGTTTTTCTGGGTTTGCATTTGGCCATTCATAGGGAAATTCCAAGTCTTGTCCCGTCATGGGCATTCACCCTGTTTCACTGAGACGTAGGGGGGTTTAATGCTTGGCCAGACTGGTTTTCCACGTAGTGCTAAGTTTAGTCTTGCTGGTAGGGGTTTTCCGTGTTAGCGAGGAGTTATGATGAAGCATGATTATTGTTAATTGCAGGCATGACTTAGGATTGTCTAGACTTAACTCTTTAAGAAGTTCTTGCTAGTTATTCTCAATTTTGCATTTGCATAGATTTTAGCTATTGCGAATATGGAGGAGGTAATTCTTTATACAGTTTTCTGCATTTTTCGAATACTGATTAAAAGCTCAAATAGCCTAAATGCATTTTGGTTTATGACAGGGAAACTTCTTTAAAGGAGATATGTCGAAAAGACAGAAAAAAAAGGCTCCTGTTGCTGAGGGGGAACCTGAGGTGGAAATTATTACGAAGGTTGAGTATATTTATGAAGATACTAGAGCCACCACCGACGTGGAGCCTGACTGCAAGTGGGGCGAGATCTATCGACTGATTTCAAAGTAAGAAGTGCATGATACCGGGTTTGAAGAGTTAACGATATACGCCAACATTGAGAAGTCTGCCTTGATGAATATAGCTACCAGACCTGAGCTGTTCCCATGCTCTGAAGTGATTGCATAGATTCTACCTAGGGCAGCTGTGATAACTATGATTCTGGCCAACACTGCCAAATAGGGCTATGCTGCTTACAGTCCTAGTTATGTCTCATTAGCTTATCACTTAACTCCAGCCCATGTTTACCTAACTGAAGATTGGTTGAAAGAAATTAACTTAGACCTGGTTGAAACAGTAAAGAGGATGATGATACCTGGTAAGAACTTTTGAACCAGGCCCTCGGGGGAGTATGACACAACCACTCTCAAAACCCCTTATAGGTTTATAGCATTAATGCTGAACAGAGTTTTTGGGAGATCCCATGGTAAGAGTTTCAAGTTGGGTTGGGTTCCCATTATTTTCTAAGTAGCCACCTAGGGGACTGTATTCAACTGGGCGAACATTGTCTCCAATAGTCTCTCAGCTTGCATTTCTTCAGCTCTGGGAGGGGTGTCTCAGAAGAAGTCCGAGTTCTACTTGAGCTCCATATTTATAGATTGTATACTATGCACCCAGCCTTTTCCAGCCCTAAGGTGCATGTGGGATAGGGACAAAACCCCTGTGTACACAACCTACAAGCTGTTGTGGGCACACAAATATTACAACCATTATAAAGAAATTTGTGAACATTTTATTATGCCTTTATATAATTTGATCTTCCTAACATAATGCAATTGTATGTCTGAGGAGGCATTTAAAGTCATCGAGGAGTATGCAAATTATTATTTGACTGATGAGGGGATGTACATCACAATGTATGGTTGCTCTAGGGCACCTGCTTTGCTCCCCAAGTATGCCACTGATTTTGTGGTACATAAAGAAGCAGTCAGGCAGGTTTGCCTGGATGGTGTAGGGATTTTTCTGTTTGAACACAAGAAGGCAGCTTATCCTCCCATACCTTTCAAACTGCGAAGCTATAAATTTTCAAAGGTTAAACAAACTGCTGAGTTTGTATAAGAATTGGAGTACTTTCACTTTGGGGAGACGAACTTCCACAGAAATGATTCCCAAAAGAAAGTTGCAGAACGTTGCAAGGAGGCAAATGTTCACTTTGAATATTCAAACTACTGGGACAAAGACGAAGAAATTTTCAGGAATGCAAGGAACATGACTTCCTTAAAAAGAAGATTCAAACAGAAGATCACCACTAAAGGCGGTAAGGGCCAAACTGAACAGAAGAAAGCTGATGAAGAGGAGGCCAGGAAAAGAGAAGAGGATGCTAGGAGGCTAGCGCAGGAAGCCGAGAGTTGGCTTAATATTGAAGAAGAAGAAAGGAAGAATGTTGAACAAGAAGCAGCAAAGCATGTTGAGGAAGCTGCAAAGAAGGAAGAAGAAGAAAGAAAGAAGAAAGAAGATGAAGAGCAAAAGAAGAAAGAAGCTGAAAATCTGAAGTTGATAGGATCCACAACAGACCAACAAAATTCTGACCTAGCAGACATTCAAGAAGTACATGATCAAGATGGTCCTGATTCTCAAGAGCCTACTACAACTGCTGGAAGCATTATAGGGCAGGTTGTTGTTTCTGAATTGAGGCTGATACCTTCTGAGCAGAAGAAAGGAGAAGAAGTCCCAGATTTTAGCACCATTTTTTATGACAGAGAAAAGAATAGGATTGTAAAAAGGACTGAGAAGAAGGTTGAAACAGGTGGACAATCAGGGATGATGGTCACTGATAAAACCTTGGTGCATGGGATAGATAAAGATCCAAGACTGACAGTCAAAGTTGGAGCAACATTAATCCACGCCACTGAAGACAATGTGGATCGACTAATGATAGACCTTGAGCAATCAAGGAAAAATGTAGCTCAATTAAAGGACACCCTGAGAAAGGAAAGGGAAGAAGGCAATAGATTAAAGAGAAAGTTTGAAGACATGCGAAATGAAGTGAATATTTCAAAAGCAAAACTTCAGTCCCTCCAGGCAAACAAGATGACTTTGGAAGTTGCCATTGAAAAGACAGGAAGTGATGCTTAGAATAACCTAGCAGAATTGCGGAGGTTATAGCAAGAATATAAAGAGCTGAGGATAGAAAGGGATGGACTCAAAACAACATACGACAATCTTAGTGCAGAAAAAGACCAGCTGCAAAGCAAAGTTGGGGAGTTGGAAGCACAAAGGGCTACCATGGAGGAGAAAGAAAAGCAATTCCAAGCACAGACAACAGATTTTGAAGAACAAATTGCTTCATTAACAGCATCATTGAAAGAGGCCGGTGAACAACAAACTGATATTTAGCCTCTTAAAGAGCATGTCCTAGCCCAAAGAAAAAGAATGCACCAGCTGCAGGTGTCTATTGAAGAGGAAAGATGCAAGATCTTGCAGGTAGATAACAGATTGGAGGAGATTTTGGAGACTACCTCGTATTTTGTAGATAGGTCTCAGAACATTTTGGAAGTCCTGATTGGAAGGATAGGAAGGATGGAAGCCAATGAAGAAATGCTTGCAGATTTACCAGCCAAAGATCAACAAAGCTTAAAGCAGGATTATGACTTGTTGGAATTCACAATAAATACAGTAGAGGAGTTCAAGAAAGCTGTGAAGAAAACAAGAGGAGCTTGCACCGAGTATTGCATAAGGGTGTTGATCACCTATAACCGATGTCAAGTGGCCACTGAACAAAGATTAGACGCATTTCCAGAGCATGAGCTTTTCACAAGAATGCTACAGAGCAGATATCATGAGGATGAGCAGAGGATTCAGCAAGTCAAGGTCCTGGATGAGCAAATCCTGAAGAATGAAGTATCTCATTCAGCAATCAGTGTCCAGTTGCTTGAGGATCAGTTACGCTTAATCTTAGCAAGAATTGAAGTGATAAAAAATCAAGCTGCAAAGTTTGAAATCAACATTCGTTTTCTTGAGCCTTCAGAGTTTGAGGGCATAGCATCAGAAGCCCAAGCGTGGAAAAAGTTCCTAAATAATCAAGCAGAGCCCTCTACTTAAAAATGTTATATTAGTTTGTTTCAAATGTAATATATTGTAAAATGTATGAGCACTCACTATAGGAATTTTTTTTGGGAGTTGAAACGTTGGGGAAGCCCAAGAGTCATTTGGGGCAGCCCTAAAGTTTTTCCTTTTGTATAAGTATAGGAGAGTTAGATAGGAGGAAGGAATTTTTCCCAGTTAGACTTGTGAGAACATGTTGTAAGAGGAACTATTTCATTTTGCAATAGAAAATTACAATTTTGTCTGTTGGAGAAAGCTTTGGTGGAATGTTCAAATGCTGTGCAAATGGATGATGTTGAAGGGGAACTATTCCGTTTTCAGCTTTTATTCATTAACTGTGAGATCGTTCTAACTTGTTGAACCTATGTTCTTGTATAAATGTTCTCTAGTTTATTTTATGATAATTTCCACTATGAGTAATGAATGTTTTCACAAACAATGAGCTATCTTGTTGTTTCTCTATCTATTCATGTTTATGTGTTTTGAAATAAGAACAGCTACCTGTGATTTCTCTTAATGCATGAATAGTAATACATTACTCATTAAATGATAATCTCGCTCCCTACGGACAGTTAGATAGTTAGTTTTAATTTCTTGCTATGTGTGATTTAGATGTGAGAGAGTTTAAGACGAGAGGTAAGAACCTGCGCATCACATTGTGACCACTCCTCGTATTCTCTATCAATCTACATTTTAGATGGGAACTTGCATATCATACTTAAAACTAAAACACAAAAATATACACGGTGGACCGGGCCGCAACCGGTAAAACCTTTTATTTTTGTTACTTGACCTACGGTACCTGGACCGCAAACCGGACGGATTCCCCATACCAAACAGTAACGGGCTAGTTGGGAACGTTTACTGGGGAGAATCCCTTGTTGTTGTCGCCTGTGATTTCCCAGCCATCAACACACATTTATATTGAAGAAGAACATTTAGTGTTATTAAAGTCATCTCCGGGAAAAGATATAATTTCAGAAGACCCAATAACTTTCAGCATTGAATGAGGTGCGTCTTTAGAGGTTCCTGTGGTACAAGAAACAGTTAAAGATAGAGAAGAAGATGACCTCATTTTTAAGAAAATAGATATCCCATGGCTGTCAAATAAAACTTCTACATTACAGGGAGGAATGTACATGGATTCGAAAACTGAGAACCTTAAGCAAACTGTGAAGCAATACAAATATCAGATTGGTTTTCTTACTGAGCCTAATGATGGATTAGTAATGACTAATAGAATACTGAGAGAGGAGCTTAATGATATCAGTGCACACTATAAATAATTGATAGCTGTATCAAAAGACTCCTTGAAGAGAAAAAGACAGGTTCAGAGTCAGGTTGAAGAATTAAATCAAAAATTTGAAAGTCTGACTCATCAAAATGAGGTATTACTGAAGAGCATTAAAAGTTTATAAACAGAGCAGCAGCGAAGCATAAAACAATCACATGCTTTAGAAAGAATTTCTTATTTGGTTGAGGCTGCCAAGAATCTATGAATGCTTCCAGTGGCCAGGTGTTAATTAATTTAGTTTGTTATGGTTAATAGTTTTGTCATTTGTTGAAAATATAACTACTTTTGTAACTAGCTCAAATTTTGACCTAAAAGTAGTCTGGACAGTTATGTAACTATTTTTTATTGGAAAAGGATAAAAGTAGGAAAAGAAATGTATGTAGGGTTTGAATTTTGGCTCAAGGAAAGGCTTTAGAGCTAATGTATCTCAAGCTAAGACTGATTACTCTTATGTAAGTTTGAAGACTGATCATAAATATACATACTTATAAGCCATTATTATCTTTATGGCTAGTTTTATCTCTGATTTGTTTGATCACTTAACATATAATTTCATTTCTTGTTTAATGTGTTTATTCATGCAAGTGCTTCTATGTTATGGGTGAAATCTTGGTTATGTTTATATTGTTTCTGGTTTATATTTTATGTGTTTACAGCTCGGTCTTTCAAATCATTTCATAATTTAGTATTTGTATTAGCTTGTTGATGATATTCTTTCTTGTTGGAAAACTTTCAAACCAAAATCATTATAAAACCTCATGCAAGTGCTTATGTGTTATGGGTGAAATCTTGGTTATGTTTATATTGTTTCTGGTTTATATTTTATGTGTTTACAGCTCAGTCTTTCAAATCATTTCATAATTTAGTATTTGTATTAGCTTGTTGATGATATTCTTTGTTGTTTGAAAACTTTCAAACAAAAAGCATTATAAAACCTATTTCATTTTATTTATTTTTGAGATTGTGTTATCTTGTTCTTGTGGTAGTCTAGGAACAATTTCTAGCACAAACATCTTTAGACTCAAGTTTTTGTTTACCAGCAAAAATTTAACATTGAATACAAGCCCTAACCTGCTGATATACATCAGAAAACAAAGAAGGCCAATAGTATCCAGATCTTAAAATTTTATAAGCAATGGCTTTCCAATATTTATGACCTCCACAGGCACCCTCATGTAATTCTGAAATCACTTCTTCAATTTCAGGCTTCTCCAAACATCTGGGCAATACTCCTCCTGGATCCTTCCAATGTAACTGCTGATTTATTAAACAATATTTAATGGCCTTCAATTTCAGTGATCTGGTTGCCTTCTTGTCTAAATGCACAGGACACTGCAAATACAATAAAAAATGAACTAAATCATCATACCATTCTGATTCTACATACTTATCCATGATTTGTTCTGTAACATCCCGGACCCTTCAACTGGCAAAGAGGATGCTATCGATGTTGCTATCTACCCGGGAAACTAGCCCCATGAACATGCACATGAAAATTGAAGTGCTTTGAACTAAAACATGCATACATTATCACCATACAACGGAAACAAAACCATACATTCAAGCATTCAGCATGTTCATTGTAATTCATTATCAAATGTAATTGCAGGGATTTAAACACAAGAATATTTATCTTATGAAGAAGAACGCCCCGCAACTAGCTATGTCGCTGCAACGTTCCACCCAACCATGGCCAGTGTGCTCCTTAATATCTCAGCAACACTGCCACCCCCGATCTTGGCATGATTCCCACAAGGAATAAGGAAACTAAGCAGGCTCACACATAGCCAAAGATATGTCAAGACTCACCCAAGCCAACACGGTTGGGTTTATCAGGCCAAGAGTACACAGCAACACATAACCAAGCCAACAAGTTGGGTTTATCAAGTTATCAGAAGATGTTAGCATTGTATGCTAAGCTAGTGGGCTCACTGAAGAGATAAGGATGCCTACACCAGAACTAGCTTGACTCCTAAGACATCCACACACACCCAACACAAGGAATCATTCCCTTCTCTGCTGCACAGTCCCTCGGGACATGACTTCCCTTCTAGTGCCATTCAAGGGGGTGTAGAGAAGAGAGCCATCCCTCTAGTTCTGTCTATGAGGCTCCTACAAAACACTAGGTTTGTCAAGCAGACTCCTATCCACTCCTACACAGTCCAAAGACCAATTGCATACACAATAATATACACACTTTCTGGGTTGAGGAAAATAGTTCGGCCACAAAATTAATTGCCAAGGAGGGTAAGAACAACCCACTAACAACAAATCGTATCCCAAGGACGTTTTGGCCCTAACGTGGCCAAAAATGAAATCAACAACAACATCCAAGAGGATGTGGTCTCTCCTTTGAATCGCTGGGAAACACAAAAATGATTTTCAGCTTGGCAAACATTGGGGTAAAGCAATAGAAAACGTTGGGGAAGAAACCCAACCACAATAACATCACGAAAACGAAATTCTCAGCCTCAAGAAAAATGAAGAACGATTGCCCACAAGAGGAAGAAATACACAACAAATCCAAAAATCATGGATTTCACACTCAACAAAATTCCCAGCCGCTTGAGGGAGCCCCAACATGGGTGAATGATGATGAGGAAAGCACCCAGGAGCTCAATCGTGAAGGAGAAACATACCACAGGAAAAATTGTGGAGGTGAAACAGCTCCCAAGCTTCCCTGCGTGAGGCAAAAAAATGAAGAACGTGGATGTATATCCCAATGGCATGCATTTTTGGGTGTTTACTTGCCCCAAAAGTCAAAATTGATTTTCCCCAAAAATGGGTTTTCCCCAAATTCGAATTTCTTGCCCATACTCCTCCCATCCCCATGCAATAACTACTTCAACCAATTTCTGGCAGAATTAAATGATTGGGTGAATGAGACAAGAAAGGTAGTTGATTGTTTCATGGGTTCTCACTTTGACATTTGGCTTTTCCCCATTGGCCCCAAAGATTAAAGATTCCCCCCTCCTTATCCTTAGGAAAGCATGCCCCCATCTCTTTTAATGTTGCATAAACATAGTTGGTTGTGGGTATTTTAATTAAAATGCATATTTACATGATGCCAAAATTATAATGTGCCGGATAGCACGATATACCATCGACAACAATTTTAATCGCCGGAACATAAAACATTAAATCGATGGTGGGGATTTTTCCTTTAGCTCCACATCACAATTAATTAAAATATATACATCATATACATTTTTAATGCAAACAAGGTCAAAATCGGGGTGTTACATGTTCTTTCTCTTGCCCTGTTTGCAACTCTTCTTGTATTGATTGTTTTGCCATCAAATGAAGTCTAGGAGCCTCACAATTTGAATCAACCAATAGTTTTGCCAAACCTTGTCCTTTTACTAGCTTAGTAGGTATGATTTCCACCTCATACTCCATAATTTTTGCAATCTATTTCCCCCTCTTTCCATCACTATCTAGCTGAGTTAAAATATCTTTAACAGCTGCATTGGGTACATAGGAAATAATCTTTGAATGCAGAATACAAATTCTAAAAAATTTCAGTGCTTTTGCCAGTGAATATGCCCGCTTCTCCAATGTACTATATTTCAATTCCGAATCTCTGAGAGTCTTACTAAAGAAATCAATAGGATGCTCTAGTCCATCTGCATTCTTGTGTAATAAAACAATAGCTACTGTATTATGAGATGCAAAAAAAGGTCAAAAAATCTTTTGAAAAATCTGAGCTCACCAACACTGGTGCTTCTGTAAGGGCATGTTTTATCTTCTCAAATGAAGCTCTGGCTTCTGCTCTCCACTTCACCTCTTGATCCTTCCTTAACATAGTTGTTATCTGCTTTATTGTTTCTGCAAAATTTGGTATAAACCATCTCAGAAAAATCACTTTGCCAATGAATGATTGAACATCTTTTTTACTTCTTGGAAGACTGATTTTCAGAATTGCTTTAACTCTTTCAGGATATATTCTAATTCCATCTGTTGAAACTAGATGTCCCAAAAGTTTACCCTCTTGAACAACAAAATGAGACTTCTTAGGATTTAGTGACATTCCAAATTTTCTACATTTCAAAAAGATTTGCTTGAAATTCCTTAAATGTTCCTCATTTGACTGAGAAAACACTGTGATATCATCCAAATAAATCACAACAAAATTTTCCTTTTCCCCAACAAAGGCTATATCCATAGCTCTTTGAAAGGTAGCCCCAGCATTCATCAAACCAAATGGAATCTTATCATACATAAAGGTACCCCAAGGGGTAGTGAAATTTTTTTTCTCCCTATCATCTGGATGCATAGCTATTTGATTGTAGCCTGAGAATCCATCAACCATGGAAATTCTCTGGGCACCTACCACCCTTTGCAAGATTTGCTCAATTTTTGGTAACAGATAATTATCCTTCAATGAAGATCTATTCAAATTATGAAAATCTACACATAATCTTATCTCTCCGTTCTTTTTCGTTACTGGAACCAGGTTAGCCACCCAAGATGAGTATCTAAGTGGAACAATGGTTTTTGCATCCAATAATTTCTTGACCTCCATCTCTTTGACTGGAAATAGAGCAGGGTTAATTCTTCTTAATTTCTGTCTAAAATGTTTCACATTTGGTTTCAAATGAACCTTATGATGAATAATACTGGTATCATAGGTTTTTAAGTCTTCATAAGACCAAGAAAAAATATCAGCAAACTCCTTCAGTAATTTGACATACCTGTTCCTTTGTTCAAGTGATAGAGATTTCAAAATTTTCACCATCCTGGGCTGTTCTTTTGTGCCAATATTACAGTTTACAACATTCTCTTCTGAAGATTGCATAGCTGGTTTCAATGGAGTATCGTCTTTTGAAAAAATCCTTTCAAGGGGAACTAAACATTTGGGAATAAAATTTCCTTTCAACTCAATAATTTTGTGTCCAAAATTTTTATTTTTTGAAGATTCATCACCATCTCCAACCTCATCATCTTGGTCCTGATCAATCGATGAATTTGAAAACTCTCTCGTTAACTCCAAGAATTTTTTTTATTTCCAAATCATCTTAAAAAACCCTCCATTGTCTAATATTGTATGGTACTGAAGGCCTATATCTGATTTCAATTGGATATCTTAATTGAGTCTGTTTTGGAATTCTGAAGTGTGTGGCTGCCAAAGCAAGTGAATCGACTATCTGATTATGATATCTGGGAATGAAGGAAATGTTAAATTCTATAAAATAATTACCAATCATATCCCACACCTCATTTCTGTAAACCTTCAACAAATCCTGTTTTACTTGATATTTGTCCCTCACCTGTTGTACAACTAATTGGGAGTTTCCATAAACAGAAATTTGTTGAATGCCCATGTCCTTTGCAGATTTTAAGCCCAATATTAATGCCTCATACTCTGTTGTATTGTTTGTAGTCACAAACTCCAACTTATACATGAAACTAATCAGTTCACCACCGGGAGAAATCAAAACTATACCTGCTCCGGCTCCCTCTTTGGATGAGGATCCATCAAAATACATTTGCCATAATTCATCTTTTTGTTCAATAGTACGTTTGATTGGCTTTTATTTTTCTACCTATAACAGACCACTTGTATTGTCATCACTGAAATGTAACATACAAGACCCCAAATCCTTTTCTACAGCATAAAGCGGATGATTTGTTGGGTTCTTATCATCAGTAACAATGTAAGCATATTGTAATTCTCTATACAATCTCCTATTTTCTCCTCCAAAAACAAGAATAGTTGCATATGACAAATCCATTTGTAATGTACCACCTACCTTATTATCCCAAGACCTTGAAAGCAACATTTCGAACTTAGGAGTGATATCAGCCACCACCACATCCACGATGACACTTTTCATGGGTAACTGAGTCAAGTTAACTACAAGATCCTTAATCACTCCCAAACATTTAACAAATCTTGAATCAAATGCATGTAAGTCATGATATGGTTTTGTGATACTCAAACCCATAGCCTCCATGATTTCTTTTGGCATCAAATCGGAAGCACAAGAATCCAGTAAACAGTTATGAATCATTTGATCATGAACAGTCAATGTTATATAAAAAGGTGGAGATGAATTTGAGTCATTTTCAGTCTTATCAGCTAGAGCAGAACGTATAAATATTTTAGGATGTTCTTCTTGAATATTTACAGTATCTGAAGGTATCTGGTTGGCAGTTGAACCTATCATCTTTAAAACTGGATTTCTATAGCAACGATTCTTCATCAACTCAGTAAAAGGTACTGGAATTTTAATCTGACATAACTCATTTTGAAAATTAAAATTCTGTGCATTCTTATTCACTTCTTCATTTTCAGCAACCTTATCTTTATCATCCTGATTTTGTCTCTTTTCCTGTGTTGAATTAGGTATTTGCTAAGGAGGAGTTGTCTTCTTTTTTGGAATCTATGAAACCTGTTTTGGACTAGACCTTAAATGAATAGACTTCTTGGGTTCATATTGACATATATCAGTTGAGACTACAGGATTTAAATCACTTTCTGTTTGGTAAATATTTGCATCAAAAAACTCGGAATTTTGATAATCATATCCAGTTAAAAACCCTTCTGATAATAAGTCTCCAAAGTAATTTATTTCTTGATTTGAATATTCATATTGTTCATCTTCACCCTCTTCAACTTCATCTGTAACATTGTTTTGGAGTGGAGGACGAACTCTCTGGTCTTCATTCTCTCTTCTTTCCCTTTGAATATCATTATTTCTTCATTCTCTAGGGATAAATCTAGGTGCAAATTGGCGCCTAAATTGATCAGGGTTCCTTTCTCCTTCTTGTGTAGGCTTATTTGAATTATTTTCTAACTCCAACTTATTTAGCTTTACTGTTAAAATTTTGACTAACTTTAGCCATTTCATCTAGTTTGCTATCTGTTGTTTGTGAAGTAGAAGTTGGTGAAATTACCTCCTTTTTACCTTTTATGTCACATATTTGATGGTCTGAATTTTCTTTCAGTCTATTAGAAGATAGAATATTTGATTCCACCTCCAATGCAGCTTCCTGCATGTTTAATAAAGTGATTGGCCTTCTTTCTCTTAAATGTAGGGAAAATTCATGGTCAAAAGCATTTGCATAAGTCAACTTAGCTGAGGTTTCAGAAGGTTTGATTTCAGCTGGGATCCTTCCATACATTTTGTTAAAGCGTTTAGAAAAGTCTGCTATAGTTTCATCATTTTTTTTCTTAAAGCTCCAAAATATGTGATGTAATAGGTATGATCTTTCATGTCTCCCCACTGCCTCATAAATACATCTTGTAGCTCCTCTATGAGAGTGATTGAATTAGCTGGCAGCTCTCTAAAACATTTCCTTACTGTCCCATCTAGAATCTGTACAAACATCCTCATCCACACATATTTTGCTTCAATATTTTGATTGTCTGCATAACTTAGGAATGCATCCCAATGCTCTTCAGCAGTTGTCTCACCCTGACCATTAAACCTAGTTAAGGATTTTCGATAATCTCCTCGAGGGAGAGCATTTATAGGCTGAGGAAGGACTAAGGGAGCATATCTGGCAGCTACCATTCTATCCATCATATCAAGGGGCTGGTTTTGTGCCATTGTGAAACTACTTTGTTTTGATGAGGACAAAGATTGAACAACTTTCCTTGAACCTGGTTGAAAATGACTTTTACTGGTTTTGAACTGAAACAAGGGAATCTTACCAGGAGACTCAGTTTTTTCTTTTTTATAAGACTGTGGATTAGTAAAAACTTGAAAACTACTGACTGGTATAGAAGGGATTGACAAAGATAGACTTTGTTTTTTTCCTTCAAAAAAAGGTGATTTCAATGTTAATAGTTCAGGAGTAAACAGAGAAGGAGAAGACTGAGTTTTCCTATGTTGTCTAGATTCCTTCAAAATATGTTCTGGATCTGAGACACCCAAATACAAAGGTGAAGTAGGTCTCCCTCTTGTCCCAATATTTTGTTGGGCTTGGGGCAAACCCAGGTTCTTATACTTTTATCTTCGCACCAACAAAGAGACCCATAGTGTTGGCCCTTTCGGCAACAACCTGCGAACAGGTTGCAGTCTCACCCGAAACAGCTATGGGGTGCTGCAGAATCAGGTTTCTGCAGGCAAAAGAGGGATATTACTGTACCTTTAGCCTTAACAAAGAATAATTATACAATACAGAGCTTCGACATTCACTTAAATAGCTTCGCATTTTAGATAAAAGACAGTTTCTTGCTTAACCCTTAGTTGGGAATTCACAGCGAAGTTACTACTTAACAAATTATCTTACTTTACCATTCATCTACTTATCAAATGCATAAAAACATAACAGCACAAAAACTAAAAAGAACCACCACAACACAAGATATACGTGGTTCACCCCCAGTGTAGGGGCTACGTCCACAGAACTGCGTTTATATTCAACACTTTACAAAACAACAGTTCTGATCTGCGCACTCAGTTGCAGATCTTCTCAACAACCCAAACTACGCACTTAGTTGCAGAACATTTTTCCCAAAACCATCTGTGCACTCAGCTGCAGAGGTCATCCACGCACTGAGCTGGAACTTAACCTTTCTTCCAAAAACCTCTGCGCACTCAGCTGTAGAGGTCATCCACGCACTTAGCTGGGACTTAACCTTTCTTCCAAAACCCTCTGCACACTCAGCTGCAGAGATCATCCACGCACTCAACTAGGACTTAATCCTTAAACCCAAAAATAGACCCTAGCTTTGCATCATCCAATACTCGTGCTAGTGTAGCCTGCTTGCTTTCTACTTCCCTCTTTTTCTATTCAGCTTCTTCCAACTTTGTTGCGAGGCTCTCACTCTGCTTCGTGGAATTCTCTAACTGTATGTGTGAGTAGGTGTCTCGTTATCGGATCTCGTTCATGATTTCCAACTGAAAAAGATGCAGCTCTGGCATAGACAACTTGGCGTAGTCTATCTCAACCGTCATACTCATCTGCGATTGCAATGCTGCATCAGTTATTATGAGGGCTGCACTTGGTTCTTTTCCTCTATTGTTTCTGGCTAGCCATTGCCTCGTATCTGGTTGCGCGCCTACTGGGGCACTGCTTGCTGCAGCGCTAGTCACTGATATTTCTGCTAACGCCTTAAGTTCTTCAATTCGTTGTGCTACGCCAGCAAGCGCATCAAGGTGTGTAGCTGCAAACTCTGACCATTTGTTGTTTAATACCTCTGTGGACTTCGTCAGAGCCTGATCAAGCTCTTCAATCGTCAAAGCGGGCTCTTCAACGATATTCTTGCCCTTCGATGCCTTAGCTTTCTTTCTGGGCGAAGGCTTCGTAACTTCCTCCACTTCTGGAGACTTGTGCTTATCTAGGCGATTAGGGTCAGAAATTGTCTTTACTGATTCCTCTTCTTCTTCATCAGCTCCGTCATCACCATCATGGTCATCTCCGCTCTACTATGACTCATCTTGTTCTTCGCTTTCTTTTGGTGGGTCACTCTGCAGCGGCTAACTAGGACGTGCGCCCACATCTGTCACTGGGGGGACTGGTATGTTGGGCCTTTCTCCTGCGTCCTTCATCCATTCAGCCGGCCATTGCTGAACTACTGCGAGGATGTCTTCCTGGGTCACCACGTATGGTAACTTCCAGCATGTATGCTTGTTATCTGCGCGGGCCTGGATGAAGACATTGTGCATGTCAGCCTTGAAGTTGGCCACTCCAGCATACTGAGAGAATAGCTCATTACTGAGCCGCGGCGTTTTCAGGATCTCATATGAAATATTCATTGCATAAAAGGAGAGCACGTAGTTCGTCATCTACTGTAAGGCCTTATCCTGCGACACCCAAAGAGATGCATACCTTGCTGCGCCAGGCATCTCCGGAGGCACATCAACAAACTGTGCCTCAATAGGCTCTCTCGATCCTACCAGTGCAATAAGCACTAACAACCATGAGTAATGAAAGGGTCTACATTTCTCCTGCGCATCGCGGACATATTCGAGGAATTCCCTAGCAATGTACTCTGCCCATTTGTGACTGTAGCCTTCGGCACAGTTCACAGCAATACTGACAATCGGGGCAGGTACTTCATTCGGTCTGCACTTCCGCATTAATTTGAATGCTAGGAGCTCTGCAGCAAAGTGAATGTTTTGGTGTCGAATTGTCGAGGTTTGATACCCTCGCTTTCCTTTCATCAGGCCGAAGCGGTCCTTCATGTGCTGTGCTAGCTTCGTATCCTCGTGTTTTCCGACAAACTCAATCCCAGGATTAGGCCCTTTCTTCGGAAAGCCTGTAATCCTATGAATCGGTTCTCCATCAATAGCTATTTTATGGCTTCCTATCCATAGGTGCCCATCATGCACCAATGCCAATAGCTGCTTGATCACCACGGTAACCTGTGTGCTGCGACCAAAGCTAGCAGCCCACTATTTCACTTCTAATAGCGTCGTACCGGCCTCCGGATAATGGACAGAGTGTAAGTATTTCTCCGGTGCGAACTGCGGAAACTTCCCACGATCATTCGTATCGTGGTCTACGTACTTGAGCCGGTCTATTTTTCCTATCATCATTCCGACCAACTGCACACCCTGTGGCAGCAAAGGGGTGTGTAATGTGAACTTGGCTGTCTGCCGAGGTGGCTGAACTCCTGGTCGAACAGGTGGAAGATACGGTGGACGCTTCGGTGCAACATTCTCATCCTCACTGAAGTCTTCGAAATATCTAGGAGGATTCATCGCGGAATCCTCTGGTGTCTTTCCTGATGGCTTGTGCCTTTCTTCGTTCCGCTTAGAACGAACTTCTACCTTAAATTTATTTCTGGTTGATCATGTCTGCATTGGTTGATTCGATGCTAGGGGAGTCTCTTCGCAAGGTGCAGATGCAAGTGGGTTTCTCATAAGGTTTTGTAGACCCCTCTGTCTAAATTCTCTCAACAATTCCTGGACTTCGTGATCAGCTGACATGGATTCAACTCAAGAAAATGCGTAATGCGAAATTCGCAGGCCTGGGTGTCTTCTTATAGAATCCAATGACCAAATCTGCCATAACTGTGCATTAAAGACACCAAATATGACAGAGCGGCTGTATATCTTGTCCAAACGGCGCTAGATTTCCCAAAATCTCATCATTACAAGCAGTTAATACAGTTAACGTACCGGCGCCGCCAAATCTGATTTTTTCCAACGGTCGCATTTTAAGCTTTGACACACCTTTCTTCTTCGGCCCAACCACTAACTTCAGCTTCGCCACAATAAGGACCTTTGACACAATATTGACCTTCGACCCATCCTGACACAAGCTTCAACAAAACTTTGAACTTCGACCCACGACAGAATTTTCTTCCCCAACCTTTGACACTTCGTAAATTTTTCAACAATCTGCTGAAGCGCTCTGAGAACAGCTTCATTATAGTCTAGTACCTAGTTTCAACTGTTCTTGGTACTTAGACTCTTCTTCTTTCTATTACTTCTGATCAGGGGGTACAGGCTTGTCCTTGTACTTCTTTAATCTACTCCCATTCACCATGGAGGGAAAAATTTCTCCATTCAATTTAGCTAACTGAACTGCACCACCATCAGTAACTTTCTGAACTATGTAAAGTCCTTTCCAGTGTGTTTGAACTTACCTGGGAACTTCATGAATTTACTATCGTACAAGAGCACAAGATCACCATTCTAGAAATGCTTCTTCTTAATGTGTCTATCATGCCATGCTTTTTCTCTAGCTTTCTGCACTTGCTGCTGGAAACCTGCAATCTTCTAGTTCCAGTATCCTCGCCAGTCTTTCATTCAACGTAGCTGGATCATCCATCCTTGTGAAGTCAAATATTTTGAGGCTAGGAACAATGTACTCCATGGGCATAACTGCTTCTTGTCCATATACCGGCCTAAAAGGTGTGTGGCATGTCAACTTCTTGCAAGTGGTTCTATAAGCCCATAATACTACTGGAATTCTAAGATCCCAATCATTTCTGTTAACATTGCAAACCTTCGTCGGAGCGTGCTCAAGGATATTGTTAAAGGCTTCGACAGTTCCTTTTGCTTGAGGATGGTAGGCAATACTCTTCTGATGATATACTTGAAATTCTTCGGTCAATGCTTCAATAGTCTTATTCAGAAAATGTGATCCTTGATCACTCATAAGAATTCTAGGACATCCAAACCTTGATAAGATATTATCAAATATGAACTTCGCAGCTGTAGTAGTGCTACAGTCCTTGACTGGTTGAGCTTCGGCCCAACGAGTAAGGTAATCAGTTGCTGTAATAATGTATCTTGCTCCAGATTTCTTGGCAGGGGGATTGATTGGTCCAACAAAATCAATAGCCCACTTTTCAAATGCTTGTAAGGTTACCTGTGGAACCAGAGGCATCTCATCCCTCCTGGATGGTTTGCTTGTCCTCTGACAGATATCGCAGCTGTGGCAATACTCTCTTGCATTCTTATGAATCGTAGGCCACCATAATCCAGCTGTCAGAATCTTCTGTGCTATAGCTTTGCCTGCATAATGACCTCCTGCTGCTCCAGAATGTGCCTCAGCCAAAATCAATGGATTTTCATGCTCCAAGACACATCTGCATAGTATTTCTTCCGGTCCCATCTTATATAGATGTCCTGCTATCAAGGTAAAGTCAGCTGCTCTAACCACCAGCTGCTTCTTCTGCTGTGTTGTCATCTCAGAGGGTGTAAAACCTGTAGACAAGTACTGAACAATATCCTGAAAATAGTCATCAACTATCTGGATGGCAAACAACTGGGCATCAGGAAGACCTTCGTCCAAACTAGTGGGCTCTTCTCTTGACTCGAGCCTCGACAAGAGGTCAGGTCCCAGGTTAAGCCTTCCTGGCTTAACTATGACCTCAAAGTCATACTCCCGAAACAAAATCAGCCATCTGCATATCCTTCCACCTAACACAGGCTTGTTAACCAAATACTTCAAAGCAGAATGGCCAGTGAACATCTTAAAATGAGATCCTAACAAATAATGTCGAAATTTCTGCAAAGCATAAACCATAGCTAGACCTTCTCATTCTGTCGTAGTATAATTCTTTTCTGTCGTGGACAATTTTCTACTTGCAAAAGCAATAGGGTGATCAATATTACCTTCACCTGACTAAGCCAATACTACACCTAAAGCAATGGAAGATGCATCGACATGAACATGAAACTCCTTATTCCAGTCAGGGAATACTAAGATAGGGGCAATTACCATTTTTTCTTTCAAAATGTCCAAGCTTTCCTGACATTCAGGTGTCCATTCAAACTTAATATCTTTCTTCAATTTCTTTTCCATAGGGGCTGTAATCTGAGCATATCCTTTAATGAATTTCCTGTAATATCCAGTATGACCAAGTGTAGTGCGAAGTTGCTTAACAGACTTCGGAGGTGGCAAGTTCACAATAATGGCTATCTTCGCAGGATCCACCATCAATCCTTGCTTGCATACAATGTGACCTAGCAGAATTCCAAAAGGTGCACAAAAGATACACTTCTTCAGGTTCAATGAAATTTGATGCTGTCTACACTTGTCCAGCATAAGTCTTAAATTGGATATATGATCTTTCAATAAACCAAATATAGTCCAATCATCAAAGTAAACTTTCAAGAACTTATGAATAAATTCCTTGAATGCAGATATGACTACTCTAGAAAATATAGTAGGTGCATTCTTCAATCCAAAGGGCATAACAATATACTGAAAAGATCTCATTTCTGTAGCGAAGGTTGTTTTATGTCGGTCCTCTGGAGCAATTCTGATCTGATGGTAACCTGAAAATCCATCAGTGAAAGAATACACTTCTTGACCTCCAACATTGTCTAAAACTTCATCTGTAAAGGGAGTAGGAAAAGGATCATGTAAACAGGCATCATTCAGCTTCCTCAGATCAACACAGATTCTGATTTCTCCCTTGGTCTTCCTTTCTTGTACCACCATAGGGATGACCCATTCAGACTCTTCGATAGGCTCAATGATTCCTGCAACGAGCATCTAATCTAGCTCCATCCTGACTTTTTCTTTATACTTAGGATTCAGCCTATAAGGGCGCTGCTTCACAGGCTTCGCATCATCTTTCAAAGGGATTTTTATCACTCCTATATCACCAAGGATACCTTTCATTTCTGAGAACTTCATCGGAAATAAGTCCTGATACTCATGGAGGAGTTCAGTCACTTTGCTCACCATTTCTTCGTCCCAATAATCTCCAATGGTAGCGTACTTAGGAATTTCTTCTGATCCAATGTTTACTTTCCTTGTTTTCAAGGGCTGAGTTACTTCAGGTGATTCGACTGTTGGTCCATGTACTTCTCAATGTCCTTCTGACTCAGGAATATTAATGTTGCGAGGGTCATCGTCTTCATCAATGTCGAGGTTATAACATTCTACTGCATTAGCTTCTTGTTCCTTCCAATCAAGTTGGTGCTCGGCTATTTCTTTATCATCAAACACCTTAGTATGGATCAACCTAATAGCTGCGTCCAAAGCAGGGAAAACCTCATTAATAGAAAATGTGAGCACAGAACTATCGATAAGGCTAACCCAACTTACAGTACCATGACGAAGCTCCACCTTCGCATACCAATTCTTTTCTATAGGTTCCAGAGTGTGTACAAACCTATGTACCCATTCTTCACAAGGTACATGCTCCCATGCTTCATAACACTGCTCCAAATGTTCCTGAGGGCTAGTCTTACCATTAAATCTGCTTCGTACCTCTTGAGGTTGATCCATGAATCTCATGCGAAATTTTTTTTGACAAGCTCTCCAACTATGAATATACTTTTTATGACCATTCCACCATCTGGCAGTTGCAGCTCTGAATACTGAGTCTAGAGTCTCCATTTTCTGTGAATCTGGTACTTGTTCTGAGAATTGTACAATAAAATATTCTGGGTCTATCAAGCCATCAAACGTAAGTAAGATTCTTGGCTGTGGGCCAACCTATCTAATAGACTTGGTAATTCTTGCACATCGATGTCCATGTATCTCATAAAGTCGATTCTGCCAATTCTCTAGGCCTTCGTCTAAATCAGTCATGCAAGAACTGTCACACTGCCAATCCATTATACCTTCAGTAGTAGGGTTAACATAGTCTTCTTCTTTAGTTGTGATGTTGTAAATATGATCTAAAACATCCTGATCTTCATCTCTAACTGGCTCTGTATACCTTTCTCCTTGAGAAGGGCCCAACGGTACTATGACTCTCAAGCCTTTTCCTTCAAAAGTCATATGTCTATTCTTAAGGTTAATTACTGCATAATTGTCTATTGCCCATTCAATTCCTACCAAGGCTGGATAAGGGTTGCTATCATCGATTATTTCAATGACGTCAAAATCTGCTAAGGTACCGACTCCATCAATATCCATTGGTACACTAGGGAATCTTCCCAAGGGCACAATCTTCTGCTGATTGGCTAATATCAACTGTATAGGGGACCATTCAAGCTTAGGTTTTCCCATTTGTTCCCATGTCTTCTTAGTTAGGACATTCACTTCTAATCCCAAGTATAAAATGATATTAGTCATGTCATAATCTCCTATCCGAGCATGCAATCTCATTTCTCTTCTAGTCCTTCTAACTCTATTAACAGTTTTTCCTCTATCAGAGCTTCACTGAGGTTTGCAAGACTGAATAACTTTCTGTAACTCATTCAAAGCATTCTGATTTCTTAATAGCTTCATACAACTCTGTAAAAATGATGTTAGTGTACTTACTTGATCCAGCGAAGCTTCTTGAAACTATAACTTCTGTTGATGTTGTTGCGTAGTTGCTACTGATGTTCTCGGATCAACAAAGTCTTTTTTAGCTTCCATAAATGTTCCTTTTTATCTTCCAACATCGAAGGCTGGGATTTTTTCTGGGGTCTTACGGACCCAAGCCTCGTCAGGCTGTTTCTCCTTATTCTGCACCTACGTCGTAGTTCCACTCCTTGTAACAACGTTAATGGCTGGGACAGGTCTTTTCTCTATAGCAATCATCTGAACATTCTGAGTAGGAGCGCCATTTCTTTCTTGTATCTTGGCTATCAACTATGGGCATTGCTCAAGCACATGATCTACTGCTCTGCAATATCGACATGTCGTAGTTGGGTTCTGATAGTCTCTAGCTACATGTCCTGCCTGGTTACAGTTATAGAAAATAACCTGGCCTCGTCCTCTTCCAGGCATACCACCACGACCAAGACCTCTGAAATTACCTCGACCTGATGTACTACCACGGTAAGCATATCCATCATTGCCTTGTGCATCGGGTTGTACCCTATAAGCATCATAGGTTCGCTCTCTCATGAGGTCAAAGCTGCAACATTTGTCTTCGTTGTGTCCAACTGACTTACAGAACTTGCAGTAGGGATTCTTAGGTACTTGAACATATCTCTGCAGCAGATAGAAATCTTCAGGTCGATGCTGGCCAGTTGTTCTACAGATCTCACAATATAGGACATTAGGGTTAAACGGGTTCGGTGCACCAGTATTCAAATAATTTCTTAATGCAGGACACTGTTCTTTGTCATGACCTTCTGTCTTACATCGTGTACACCAAACCTCTTCGTGAATAGATTTCCATTTTTTCATGTCGCGAAGCTCCAAATCCATTTCTGCTAACTGTGCCTGTATTTGGGCTATTCCAGAATTATCTCCAATAGGAGCTGTTTCAAGTTTCATAGCAATTTTCATTGCCTCTTGCTGATCAGCAACCTTCTATTGCATCAGTGGAGTCCTGATATGAGGCAATAGTGCTGCAATGAACCATTCTTTATGCTGTTCTGGTCCAATAGTGAAACTAACTTGATCCAACAGAACCTTGAAC
>LPNX010631732.1:1662473-1700133 GCA_001517045.1 Pseudotsuga menziesii
TTGCTCGTCTAAGTCACTTTCGCTTCCAAACATAAGTTAGTAGCAATAAATTTAGCAATCTGATTGGATAAGAAATATGCCTTTCTCAGCCAAGAGAATTTTAATTTTCAGACTTAAAGAGTTCAGGTACTTACCCCTTGGTCCTTTGAAAAATTGTCTTTCTGCTTCGCTAAAAGAATTATGTGTGTCGATGGCGAACTCTGTCACAAATGCTTCAAGGGTTCACGTTGTCCAAAAGTCAACAGCTCTTGATACCGCGTTGCTCGTATTTTTCAACAGCTTAATTCTTTCTGGGGTCCAGTCAGGAGACTGATCTTCTTTGAAGTTTGTCTTTCTTTCTGTCAACCTGGATAACCACTGGTGCAATTCTATGTGGATACTAGCAAAGAAAATTTCATAAATATCAGTAAAAACGTACCTTTGCAAGAAGTCGTCTAAGCTACAACGAGGGTCCTTATTCTCTTGTTCAGCAAATTTTAGATAAGTATCTCCAACCCAGTCACTGATTTCTTTTACTGAGGGCCTCCAAAACATATCCCTCCAGGTACGACGTAGATCCCTCTTGAAGCATATATTGGTTCAACAGGCAACGGAACCAATTTGTTGGGCTTAGGGCAGACCCGGGTTCTTATACTTTTATCTTCGTACCATCAAAGAGACCCATAGTGTTGGCCCTTTTGGAAACAACTTGTGAACAGGTTGCAGTCTCACCCGAAACAGCTATGGGGTGCCGCAGAATCAGGTTTCTGCAAGCAAAAGAGGGATATTACTATACCTTTAGCCTTAACAAAGAATAATTATACAATACAGAGCTTCGACATTCACTTAAATAGCTTCGTAGTTTAGATAAAAGATAGTTTCTTGCTTAACCCTTAGCTGGGAATTCACAGCGAAGTTACTACTTAACAAATTATCTTACTTTACCATTCATCTACTTATCAAATGCATAAAAACATAACAGCACAAAAACTAAAAAGAACCACCACAACACAAGATATACGTGGTTCACCCCCAGTGTAGGGGCTACGTCCACATAACTGCCTTTATATTTAACACTTTACAAAACAACAGTTCTGATCTGCGCACTCAGCTGCAGATCTTCTCAACAACCCAAACTGCGCACTTAGCTGCAGAACCTTTCTTCCAAAACTCTCTGCGCACTCAGCTGCATAGGTCGTCCACGCACTCAGCTGGGACTTAATCCTTAAACCCAAAAATAGACCTTAGCTTCGCATCACATCATATCATACAAAAATCCTTCGAAAAATATCTTTCTCCTTTACATAAGTGACTATTTATACAAGTGCACTATTACAATACCATGGGTTTAAACCATGGGTTATTTACAACAAGAGGGGCTTCAACCTAACCCCGAAACCCCTAAGACTATTTTGGACCACAACTCTGCTTACAAGCTTCGCACCAAAACCGCGGAGTTGCCAAAATTAAGGACCTTCAAGGTCCGAGCCCCAACATATTTTTGGTAGCCACTGTGAACCACTTCTTGGTGAAAAGTAGTCTGAAATATATTTTGATTCTGTTCACCTCTCAAAATTAGATGAATGATGATATCCTAGGGAAGATATACTTCAGTTTCATCCCCAGCAACGGTGCCAAAGATGTTTTTGCTAGAAATTGTTCCTAGACTACCACAAGGACAAGATAACACAATCTCAAAAATAAATAAAATGAAATAGGTTTATAATGGTTTTGATTTGAAAGTTTTCCAACAAGAAAGAATATCATCAACAAGATAATACAAATACTAAATTATGAAATTATTTGAAAGACTGAGTTGTAAACACATAAAATGTAAACCAGAAACAATATAAACATAACCAAGATCTCACCCATAACACATAGCACTTGCATGAGGTTTTATAATGGTTTTGGTTTGAAAGTTTTCCAACAAGAAAGAATATCATCAACAAGCTAATACAAATACTAAATTATGAAATTATTTGAAAGACGGAGCTGTAAACACATAAAATATAAACCAGAAACAATATAAACATAACCAAGATTTCACGCATAACACATAAGCACTTGTATGAATAACCACATTAAACAAGAAATGGAATTATATGTTAAGTGATCAAACAGATCAGAGATAAAACCAGCAATAAAGGTAATAATGGCTTATAAGTATGTGTATTCAGTATTAGTCTTCAAACTTACATAAGAGTAATCAGTCTTAGCTTGAGATACATCAACTCTAAAGCATTTCCTTGAGCCAAAATTTGAACCCTACATACATTTCTTTTCCTACTTTTATCCTTTTCCAATAAAAAATAGTTACATAAATGTCAAAACTACTTTTAGGTCAGAATTCGAGCTAGTTACAAAAGTGTTATATTTTCAACAAATGACAAAACTATTAACCATAAAAAACTAAACTAATTGACACCTGGCTACTGGAAGCATTCATAGATTCTTGGCAGCCTCAGCCAATAAAGCAATTCCTTCTAAAGCATGTGACTGTTTTATGCTTCGCTGCTGCTTTGTTTCTAAACTTTTAATCCTCTTCAATAATACCTCATTTTGCTGAGTCAAACTTTGAACTTTTTTATTTAATTCTTCAACCTGACTCTGAACCTATCTTTTTCTCTTCAAGGCCTCTTTTGATACAACTATCAATTCTTGATAGTGTGTATTGATATCATCAAGGTCCTCTCTCAGTCTTCTATTAGTCATTGCTAATCCATCATTAGTCTCACTAAGAAAACCAATCTAATATTTGTATTGCTTCATAGTTTTCTTAAGGTTCTCGATTTCTGAATCCATGTACATTCCTCCTTGTAATGTAGAAGTTCTATCTGACAGCCATGGGATATCTATTTTCTTAAAAATGATGTCATCTTCTTCTCTATCTTTAACTGTTTTTTGTACCACAGGAACCTCTGAAGATACACCTCGTTCAATGCTGAAAGTTATTGGGTCTTCTGAAATTTTATCTTTTCCTAGAGATGACTTTAATAACACTAAATGTTCTTCTTCAATATAAACTTGCTGAAAATTTAACTCTTCTTCACTTCCCATGTCTTCTTCATTTGAAGAATCCTCGATCATCGTAACCTTTTCATTCCTCAGTTTAGGGTTTAAGATCTTTTTCATACTCACTTTAAGTTTATTCTTAACCCTAGTTTTTGGCCTCCATTTTACTTCTTCCACCTGTACAAGAGACTCCTTCTGTAACTTTACCTTTGAAACCTGCAAGCTGTCATCCTTGGATTCAACTATAACTGGAACTTTTGTTGTGTTTTCTTCCACACATACAGAACTTTGTTTTTTCTCAAATGAACTCCTCTCTTCTTCATGATTTGAAATATCTCTCTGCTCCTTTTCATCATTCTTCAAAACCTACTTTGAGTTACCATCAAGCGTTTCTCTTACCTCTTCATCCACGGGTTCTTCGAATCCCTGACCTGAAAATTTTTCTTGAACATTATCCTGTACTAGCTCATTCATTAACTCTTTCTTGAACCTTTTAGCAAAAGCAAATTTCTTGTTCATCAGGCTCTTCTTCACTTGATCTTCTTTTTCATTAGGGATACCTGACCAGAACATAAAATGATCCCAACTTCTACTCTTCTTCTGCAAAACTGTGCAAATAATTAATTTTATTAATCCATGATGAAAAACAGATTGGTGAGTATGATACCTATACCCTTTAATTCTGTTGGACATTTTTTGAAGATTTTTCAAGAAGAAGAAAGGTAAGTTCATCTTCGACTACTGGTTTAGATGTTGCAAAAATCTAAAATGGTATTTGAAAACCAAAGCAAACCTCCCTTCACATGTAATGTAGCTCTGCAAAATTTTAATGACTTCTTTCCATTCAGGCTTGTATTTATCCAACTGAACGCCTTTTCTTCAATCTAGGGCTTCGATTTCTGGTATCAGAAAATCTTTTGGGTTAAAGCTAAAAGGAATCTTCTTAAACCACATCTCTCCCTCTCTTGATATACCTATAGCTTCTGCTATCATGATCCAGATTTATGTGTGAACGAAATGAAAGAACAGATACAGAGTCATAATAACAGACATTTTGCAAAGATAACAAAGATACAGTAAACACATGTTCTATTAAATGGCGTAAATAGAACAGACTGTAATACAATTGCTAGAATGGTGGTAGCTATCTCTGAGAAGAGATGTGGCTGCTACGATCATCTGTGCCAAGCTGAATACAAAATGAGGCCTAATGGGCCTATTAATGATAAGAATGAGGGTGAGAACCCCAAAATTCCAAACTGTAACCCTAGAAGATGAACCGTCATAAAGTTTGCGGCCCCAAGGTGGTAAGTTGAACAGTCAACTTCCCGGGGTCATAACTTTCGCATACAATCTCCGATTTGGGCGTTCGATAGCTCATTGGAAAGATCTATCTAAGCTTTACAAATTTTGATTGACTAAATGGATGTTGATGGCAAACATTTAATCCCCGAATCGCTAAAAAACATCATTTAGGGCCTCAAAACAACGTCGAAAGTTTGGGACCGAAAAAACCATAGAAAAATAGCTAGGAAACTACCACAATGGACAATTATTTTGAGCCAATGGAATAGGTGGGTGGACATAGATATCCATATGGATCATTCCTCCCTCCTTAGGAAGCAATGTTATCCATTGCGTCGAATCCCGTATCATATGTTGAACTGTGTGTTGAGTTGATCTCCTGGTGCGATATTTGCTGAAGTGAAGAGGCTTCCTTTGTTTGACATCCCGAGAGGGTTGTAATTTTTGTATGGATGATTTGTTTATGGATGAGCACCTTGAATGCGTGGCCTTGCATAGTAAAGGTACTCGGATAGATGAGGAAACAATGGCTTTGTCTTCTTCTTGTGTTTGATGAGCAGAGACACCCTGTGCAGAGGGTGTGGAGGTGCCTGTGATATTATGCTCTCCTTCAGACACAATTGTGAAGAGGAATAATTTTCTAATGTGGGAGCTTAACTTCCTACCTTGCGAGACTTTCTTAAGTGCAACGGCCTTTTGTATTCGATAGATTTTTCCTCCCAAAGTAACAATGACGCTGCGAGGTCATGACTCATATACAGCATGACACTTCCACATATATGGTTGTCCTAAAAGAATATCACAGACATCAAGTGGGGCCACATCAAAGAATACCTCGTCTTTGAAAGGCTTGATGCCATATGGTAGGAGGCATTGTTGAGTAATGCGGATACCTCGTCCTTGGCTCAGCCAACTGATGTTGTAGGGTTTCGGGTGTGGTGTTGTCGGAAGCTCCAATATCTTGACGATTTTTGCTAAGATCAGGTTCTTTTGGCTGCCGTTATCAACAACAAAATGTAGAGGCATTCCCTTCACCCACTTCTGGGAGTGGAAGAGGCGCTCCTTTTCCTTTGACTCTTCAGGATCCTCTAGTTGAATCTGTGCGGTAGCAATAGTGGCAGTGGGGTCTGCATCAATGATCTGCCTCCCATTGTATGCGGCTATGGCATTAGGTTCGGAATCAGAATCAGGATCTGATTCTGAATATTTGATCTCGGCCACTAATGACTGCTTTGAGCGACATTCATCAATGTTGTGCCAAGGGCTTTTATGAAATTCGCACCACTTACCAGTGTCCTTCTTTGTCTTTCCATCCCCTTTCTTTGCTTGTGGCGGGGACTGGTTGTCGTTTCCTTTTGCTATGTTCTACGGGCCAAGGTTTCCCTTTCCTTGCTTATGTGGTGGATTCGTAGGTCCAGAGTCTCACTTGTTCTTTTGTCAAAATTTCTCCTCGATTTTGACAGCATACCGATAGGCAGATCCAAGTGAAGAGATGTTGAGAAATTCCATCTCAGTTCGGATGTACCGATGTAGACCACTGCGATATTTCAGAATTAGGTGTTGCTCAGAATCCTTGATACCCAGATTTGTGCGCAAGGTATGAAAGTTGTTGGTGTACTCTGACACCATCTGGTCCCTTTCTTGACGCAAAATGGTGCATTTTGTGTACTAGTCACCATAGTTTCCCACAAGGTAATACTGTTCCCTGACGTCATCTATGAAAGAGGCCCAAGTGGGATTTGTTTCAAACATTCCAGAATCGTCTAATGAGTTTTTCTCACAATAAGTACCTCACCAATTTTGGACATGGGGGACTACCTTAAGGAGCACAAAGGTGATCTTTTCCCTGTCGAAAAAATTGTGGAACGAGAAAAACCCTTCTAGAACATTCAACCAATTATCTAGGGCATATGCATCGATTTTGCCTTCAAATAAAGGAATATCAAAGTTAACTTGTATCTTAAAGGGAGTTGCATCCCCGAACTAGCTTCTCGTTGAAGATGCAATTGCCGCTGTTGGCATTCGTAGAAGGATTTGGGAGAAACTATCCATCATCTCGTTCCTCTGTCGCTCGAGGGATTCCTCGAGTAATGACTTGATAGGATATCCTGCTCCGTGGTCTCTCTTTTCTTCCTCCATGGGAGGTCGTTTGGGATGGTGAGAATGATCAAGTGAAACTAGTTCGAGACCAAACTCTCTATACTCAGACCTCGTCGGGGACATGCGCCGAGAAACAATCAAAGAGCAGATTGTTCTAATACCACTGATCCAAATTTATGTGTGAACGAAATGAAAGAATATATACATATTCATAATAATAGACATTTTATAAAGATAACAGAGATACAATAAACACATATTCTATTAAATGGCGGAAATAGAACAGACTGTAATACAATTTCTAGAATGGTAGTAGTTATCTCTGAGAAGAGATGTGGTTGCTACGCTCATTCATGTCAATCAAAATACAAAATGAGGCCAAAGGGGCCTATTTATTTATGATAAGAATGAGGGTGAGAACCCCAAAAGTCCAAATTGCAACCCTAGAAGATGAACCGTCATAAAGTTTGCGGCCCCAAGGTGGTAAGTTGAACAGTTAACTTCTCGGGGTCATAACTTTTGCATACAATCTCCGATTTGGGCATTTGATAGCTTGTTGGAAAGGTCTATCTAAGCTTTACAACTTTTGATTAACCAAATTTTTATTGATGGCAACCATTTGGCCCCCGAATCGCCAAAAAACGTCGTTTAGGGCCTCAAAACGGCCCCAAAAGTTTGGGACCCGAAAAACCATAGAAAAATAACTAGGAAACTGTCACAATGGACAATTGTTTTGATCCAGTGGAATAGGTGGGTGGCCACCGATATCCATCTAGATCGTATCAAGTCCTCTGTAAATTCAAATTTAAGAGTATCAAATGTAACTGTATCATTGCTGAAACCCTCGGCGAAACGATATGAGACTTATGGATTAAAACATGTGATTCTTTCAAACAAAGTGAACCATCCTTCTCTTTTAAACAATGTTGCACAATCAGGAAACTCATTCTCCCAACTTGTATCTATAGGTTCAAATCTATTAGTTTTCCCACTTTTCTTCATCTCTGCACTGTAACCTAACCTGTGTATTTCCTCTGTAAATTTCAGAGATTTTGAAAGCTCCTTCTCTGCAACAATAAAATTGTGCCCAAAACTAACTCGTGACAGGCAGGCTTATGATATTTCAATAATCCTTACAGAATCAAAATCGTGTCAAACTAGACCATGATTCTCTCAATGATTCCTACAGCTCCTCATACACCTGTCATGATTGTGGACTAGGGCTATGATCATGCATTATTATGTCTTCACAGGTGTCTAAAATATTCCACTATTTTCGATTGCAAATAGCCACGATTATCTACCACTATTTTCAATGATTCGAGATTCTTGTAGCGCCTTATTACATTGACTTTTCACTTTGCGCTACAAGAATCGCCCTCGTGAATATTTTTTGAAAAATGACTTAAAAAGCAAAGGTTAGGTCATAAAGCGAAAGCTCGGAATAAAATGTATTATAAGCTTTTCATACTTTTAAAGATATATACACGTAATAAGCCCACAGAAACTTTAAAACTAATAAAATGAAATAAATCAAAACAATTATAAGCATAAAATCAAACAAAAATGTACTTACCACTATGAAACCTCAAAACCAACTAAAAAATGTAAAGTAATAGGAAATCAATCATTCAAAAAACACATACATCAACCATGAACAATTTCTAGTTATAACAGGGTACATTGATTCTCTCTTGACATGCAAGCTGAGGAAACCATTGTATGGGCTCAAGCACGCCCTAGGACATGATATCCCAAGTTCAATCATTCCATACTTTCAAACAGGTTTGAAAGATGCAAGATTGGTTACAAAAGTAGCAACATTTCTTCTTCTATATGTCATCAGATTGCAAGAAGGTGGAGAGGTTCACATGCACAGTACCAGGAAACTATTGCACACAAGGACCATCACACTACATTACTGCTACATAGAGATGCAGACTGCATAAAAAATTTCACAATTTCTTTTACTCAAGAATTTTTTTCTCTTGGTGTGAAAGCTTGATCCTGGATCCACTGTTCATTTTGAGGGGGGGGGGGGGTCCCATGAGGTTTTCCCCTTTTTCCTTAGTTTACTGAGCAGATAATTTTTACATTAGATTGTATGGGTGACCTTGGTTCTTAGTTTCCAGGGACCAGGTTGTCCAAGTTAGGATTAATGGGGGAGGAGGGGTTGGGATTATTAATTAATCCTCCCTTGACCACCATAGTCTAATTGTGTTTTCCTAGATTAGAAGGTTATTTCCACCTCACTATTGCCATGGGGGGCTCATCTGAGGACCACCTAACAAAATATTTTCCAGTCTGCATGAGTTTAGGAGCTCCAAAGACCAATCCCTATAATTTCTGAACCCACATTGAGTGCCACTAGTAGTCACCAGCAATTGACCCTAGTCGGTGTTCAGTTATGTTCAATTATGCTTTAGTTTATCTTCAATTATTCTAGCACCATGTTGCATGATTTAAGGGAAGTTGGACTCATTTTATCACCTACCTAGATCGGTTTACTAGTTGTGAACTTATTTAGTTGTCTGGAGTTGCATTAGTGAACTCTAGTGGTGATTTTCCCACATTGAGTTAGCACTGGAGTCAGTCCAAGTTGGTGAATTTGAATCCTATTTATGGAATTTGAATTATTCCTATTGTATTATCATTGTATTACAGATTGGTTATTGATTAATAGATGTAATGTTATTCTGACCAATTTTGTCTCTTGGTTGTTCAATTTTTCCATGAATGTTTGATCAGTGTATATTGAATTCTTCCTTTATTCTTCAACCTTCTTTCACAAGTTAATTCATACGGGCATGAAGATCCTAAGCTTTGATAAATTAAACATTCACCAATCCTAAATCTTCATACATTCTAGGACAACATAATTTCAACATCAATAAGTGGGTTGTTAATGCTCCTAGATCCTGGAACTCCATGGCTCAAATGAAGTTTCATGTCTTGGCCACTTTGGATTTCCCAATTTAACTAAGATAACCAAAGATCTAATCTTACATAAACCTTGTTGGCCACCATTCCCTAACAAATTGTCTTCAGATATTCTGAAATGTGAAGGAAAAACAAAGGAAGATTCGGTGAACCATGTGATGACCTTTCATCTCTGGTGTTCCTCAAACTATCTGATGGATGATTCCATTAGGTTACGGATTTTCCAATGGACTCTAACATGGATGCAATCAAAATGGTATATTGAGATGCCATGTGCTTCTTTCCAAACATTTAATGTTGTTGCGATGAATTTCCTTTATCACTTTCAGCTTCCAATTCTTTATGAAAGTGCTATTGAATTGTTGACTTCATTTCATCATGACAAGTCCACCCATATCTCCAACCACATTCACGAATGGCAGAGGAGTGTAGTCTCATTAAGGCCCATATTCCTAATGATTTTTAACTGATTGTTTCATTAATTCTTTGCAAGCATGTGATGCAAAATATGTGGCCCTCTCATGGGTAAAAATTGAGGAGCAAGCTATTATAATTCTAGCAATTGGGAATAGTTTACTCTCAGTCTAGTACGCTTTACAAAATATTGTATAATTATCCTCGAGTGGAGGTTGATCCAACCAAGCCAATTCTTGTCCCACGTGTCGATGGTGTGATTGGTTCAACATGTAGTGTTGTAGCTAGCCAGGGTACACAAATTATTGGTCGAACTTCACCAACAAGTGCTTCGAACAACACACATAACCCAAATCCCAACCCTCCCATGTATGTTCTGGCAATTGAAATAATCGGTTCTACAAGCAACCAGCAGCCCTGAGGGAAAAAATAAGAATAAGAAAACTAGGAACAAGGGGAATGACAATGCAAATAATAATAACAATAACAATAATGTTGGTGGGGCAATGAAGGAAAAACGTAAAAAGAAATTTGCTTTCTTGTTTTGCAAGGAAGATCTTCTAACCTATAAGTGCCCTAAGAAGGAAATGGCCCATAAATTTTTAGCTCAATAGGAAGGTGCCATCCAACCTATTGTATTGACCAATTCATTTCTGAATTCACGACAAAGCATGATTGCTATGACCCAACCCAACCTTGGATCCCTCCAAGGGGGAAATCAAGGCGCCTCCTTTCAAGGGGGTAGTTTTGTCCAAAGTAATATTTTAATATGTGAGAAGGACATTAACCTCCATAATAGAAATAAAGCTTATGATATATCTACATTTTGATCCAAGGGAAAGGAAATTTTTGACTCTGATGTAGCCTCCCCTTTACACACCCAGAATCCAGTTAATGGCATTATGCCTAGAATTATGAAAGGTGTTCTCAAGAAGACCATGTAAAATCCTAACGTGCATGCTGCCTAGAATTATAGCATAGTGGAAGATATGCAACAAGCTCCTTGTGCAATGTCAACACTTGAATCTCTACAAAGTTGTCCAACCCAATGAAGGAACTTTCCCTCAAGTTTACAAGCCTTTGATCCCAATGATAGTTAGGTTATGTATTTTGATTGTAAAAATTGGAACTTGTGTTTACCCCGTCATGCAACTTTTCAAATTCAAGTGATATTTGTTAAGTCCACTATACATCATAGTATTATTAATGAGGGTCCCTCCGCTTACATGATGTCTTTTTCATGTTGGAAGGTTATTGGATCACATGAGGTAGTTGCTCATGTCACAATGTTGAAGGCTTTCAATGACCGTTTGTTCAAACCTCGTGGAATAGTCCCATCTCTTCCAATAGAGTTGGGGGGGAAACAATTATGATAGAAGTGGAGGTAGTTGATTCTCCACTTTATTATAACCTATTGTTAGGGAGAATTTGGACCAAAGCAGCGATGGTTGTAGTATCTGTGATCTTTCATATCATTAAGTTTCCACATTATGGGAATATTGTTACCATTGATCAGTTATCATTCTGTACTAATGGCTCCAACCATCAAAATGATTCCAATATCCCCCAAGCTATCCATTTTGTGAAGGATTGTGAGAATGTTAGTGTGGGGATGTATCCTACATTAATGGGAACCTTTAATCTACCCCCACCCTACTTGCATATTAATGCATCTCTAATAAGTGCGATATCTTTGGTTGTCATGACTTTTGTATCTAAGGTGTCTCGCTTTAAGACTTCTTATTTTAATGACCCTTGGAAGTTGTCAACCTATGAAGCTAGTTGTGGTTGGATTTATCATCCCTTACATCTGTCGTGTCCAATTTTTAGTAAGAAGAAGCCTATGTGTTCATGCTTACCTTCTCAAGACTTTTTACCAAGAGTTGACCAGGTGATCTGTCCAATGGGGGCATTGAAGCCTGCTCCCTGCCCTATTGAAACAATTGAATGTTTAGACATGTGTTCTATCTGGGATGATATACTTCCTTCAAATGAACTTTTTCTAGATTCCATAATAAATTCTAACATTGCTTTGGACAATGATGTCCTTTCTGAAGATCATTGCCTTGGATTAGACTCGGTTGCAATCATATCCAACCTTAATATGCATTTTGAGTCTAATCTTATAGAGTATAGATCCTTTGACATTGGCACTTTTGAGTCTTTGGAATCTCGCATAGAGCTGCAAATCGGCGTTCCTGTTGAGTTTGATTTTGTTTGTAGATTTTTTTACTCCTGCAATGATGAGTCTATTCATTTAGACTCCATTACTCCTTTCAACATTGATCTTCCTAATGAATCTGATCTTATTTATCATAGGCCCCCATATCTTGGCGATGTAGAGTCTTCACTGGTAAAATCCGTCTCGATTTGTTGAAGATAATGAAGTTGAAATTATTTCTACCAAAGTGGCATGTATCAGATATTTATTTTCACATTTTTAGATATGATCTTCGTACCATTGGTTCTTGGAGATAGCAATTCCAGCTGGATTCATGGTTTCTTAGGGATCATTTTTGGCAAATTTCTCTATTTGATTAGGTATATACATAACCTTGTATATAGGTTTAGGAATCCCCTTTGTTATGATGGATTTGAACCTTTTGCCACCAGAATTTTCCATAAGTTCAAACCTATTGGATATTAGTGCATTAGTTATATCTATATGCATTTTTCACTAGTACAACAGATCCTACCTAACATGGTCTATCATAGTCAACACCCCCTTGCCACTTTGGTGCCCATGATTATTTTTTCTCATAGGCTTAGGAGCCTTCCTAGTGTCACCATGAATTTGAGAAGAAAATACATGTTTCTCTTTCTTAGATATTTATAGCCATTCCTTATAGGGCTCTCATTTTGGTGTTTAAGTTGTAATTGCTTTTGCATCTACTTCGTTTGCGCTTATGAGCATGTTTCCAACTTTCATCATTTTAGCTCATTATATAAGCCCTCATCTCTTATCTCATTTTCGTTAAGTCTTGCATTATTTTTCCTTTGCAACTTCACATCTTTTACCTGGAGGAGACACACCCTGAGTGTCCTTATTTTTCTCGTGTTCCTTGCACTATGCATAGGTTTGTTCTTATGCTTGGAACTACTTTTTATTGTCGCTAACACTCATTTCCTCCCAAGTACAAGCATTCTTCCATCTCCCCTTCGATCTGTTTAAAAATAAAAGGAGGCCTCAAGTTCACTTTTTTTAAATCGTTAAATTTTCACAGAAAAAATGTCTATATGGAGTCTCTTTTGAGCTCTTTTCTGACTCTCTAAACATGAAAATATCGTCAAGATAGATTGTTTTATTTCATGTTCATTAAAGGATTTGAAACAACATCTATCTAGTATAAGTTTAACCCTTTTTCGAGCTGAATGGAATAGTTAAGAAAAAAGAATACTATAGTCAATATTGGATATAAGAGTTCTCCCTCGTATTGTTTTATGCCTTTTCAAAAGTAGGGGGCTAACTTTACAAAAAAGAACAACCCTTGAGTCTTCTTTAATTTTTTTATACTATTTAAAATTGAAAACACTAGTGAGCATCAACTACCTTGGACTCAACAAAAATCCATGGGATGGTAACCTATCAAGCATTCTTCTATCTTTTCTTTGAGCTCGTTAAACAATGAAGAAGAATTTTAGTTTACTTTTTTGCACTCGTTAAACTTTTATGGAAAATAACATATCAAGCACACTTCTATATCTTTTTTGAGATCATTAAAAATGAAAAAGGTACTTAAAAAGATAAAAAGGGAAGGGAAATATCACAAATGTCCCTCGATATAACGACAAGTCAAAGTTGCCCTTGAACAAAGCACCAATTTTGAGTCTTTGAATAGTTGGGTTATAGTATTTGGCCTAAGTATTTAAACCTTGATCATATAGTTTGGTGCTCCTCTAATTGGTTACTCTTTCAATCATCTGAATAATCTGCCAATGTCTCCTACACTACATATTTACATCGTTGTTCTTGTGTGTCAAAAGTTTCCCAAGTCACTTTCGTTCCATGCTCATTGTTGAAGTATATAACCTATGTCAGACATTATGTAGTTTACTTTACCTCATGTATTGAACATTCCTTCCTTCCAATCCATCTCATCATGTCTTCGATGGTATGTTATGCAAAACTTTGTCCCAGTTCAAAATTAAATCAGTCCTTGATTTTTCCTCATGTTGGATGATGGAGGATGCCTTAATTCCTCCCCTTCCAATGGGTCTCTTCCCATCGACTTCAACTCATATTGCTTTGGGAATGAAGTCTGGATTTTTTGTAGTACCTTGGGGTTTGCAATCATCAATGGCATTTGCCCTTGCTATTGGGTAGTGGGAATACATCAATGTCTCCTACTTGATAGATTATTCAAGTGTTCAAGTTTAAGAACATATATTCACACCTATAAGAGTGTATTGGGTACCTTTGAGCCCATTATCATTCTCAATAGGTTTCCTCACATTTGTTAACAATTTACATTAATGATCAATAATCAGATTGTATCCCCCATGTTTGAATTCAACTCACTTGTTTGAATGGGTAGGATTCATACCTTTAGGCGGTTTGGATTGAAGACCTTGGGCCAATGGTATCATCCTAAAAAATTTATATTGCCTGAGTTGCACAAAACTATAGAACACCTTATATTACACATGATGGGACATATACTAACTTTGTTCATTCATGGCTATAGTCTTCAGTTTGACATAGATACAACTTGTGTTCTTGTCGCTATGGCAATTTGTTGGGAATGGATCCACTTTATTCATTGGTTGTTGTGACCCTTCTATATCTCACATGGATCCACTTTGTATTTTTTGTGGTCATGAAAGTTACATCAGTTACATATATATGTTGGATTCACACTGTATCTTTTTGGTGGTCATCTTGAACATCATGATATATCTATCCCAAGGATAAGATTGTCTAACACATTTTCTATTTCAAGTACTTTGTGGAGACTAAGATTCTTGGGCCCTCTGGTTTTGTTGACTCCACATCCCAATATATTGATTTTATAATCTATTTCAGCCACCATGTTCCCTTCTGACCTCATACATGAGGGGGCATCTGTTATAACATGAATCAACACTTCTCCTTCCATGATGGCGATTACATGATGACACTTCAAATGTTGATTCTTGGTCACACAAAAGGACACTATGGATGGAAGACCATTGATTTAGTATCTTGTGCTATGGCCTTAATCATTCAATGATTCCTCGCGCTTTAAAAAAAAAATGAACTGCTTTTCACCTAAAAATGCTCATAATGACCTATGAATCAACCTTTAACACCCTACTTTACTTCACTTTGCTAGTGTTTTCACCAAAATCCTAAAACCCTTGTTTCCTTTGGTTTGCATGGGTGTGCAAGTTTATTTCCTTCATATTTCCATCTTTTTTTCCCTAAAAATCCTAAAAAATAAGTAAAATTTTGTATTTGGAGCAGTTTGGGTGCTTTTTGAAACTACCCGCTTAGTTACAATTGCTTTCTACCAAATCATAACTATATTCATTAACTATATAAATAAGGAAGATGAACCATGATAGGGGACTGTTGCAGCTGCAACTGTTTTCCCCAAATTTCTTAAATTTTGGTCCCCCCCTCATGATTTAGCATGGTTTTTAATTGGGTGGATCCTTGAACCTTTTGGTCGTGCTTTGATTTTGGATGGTTTTTGAGGATTATCTTTCGTCCTGGTTTTCAGAAATTTCTCACGTTGGAATTATTGTAGATCGCAGATTTAGAGTTTGTTTTGCTGAGTTGAAAATGGGTCAGGCCTTTGTCCTTTGCAAAACGCTATCTGAGAGGCGAAACAGTTTCAATCCCTGCCAAATTTAAAGTTTTTGGTCACTTGGATCGGAGACTGTTGTCCTTTTTGCTTCCGCCGTGGCGGCTCCCAAAGTAGCTAAGCACCCGAAGTGTAAAGCACTCCGCCCTCCAATGCGTGTCACTTGTCGTAGTCTTTTCCTTTTCCGTCGTTGCGGCTCCCAAATCAACTAGCCACCTGAAGTGTAAAGCGCTCCGCCCTTCGATGCGTATCAGTATTTTAGTCGCTTGTCCGTAGTCGTTTCTCTTCCGTCATTGCAGCTGTGCAAAGATTTCGTCTTCCGATGTCGACATCCTTCCGACTTTCGATTGAGAACTTTCCCGCCCGCGTCTTAGGTTATATCTTTCCGACTCCGATACGCTTGATGGTTTCATGGCACCTGTTACCTTTTAGGACCTGCTTATGCGGCTAGGGATGAATTTACCCCATCGATGTTAGAGTTCTTGACCGACGATTAGTTTCAAACCCGTTGGAAGGTGATGTGGTAGCATCGGCGTTTGTCAAGTTCTCATGACAACGGTGCGCCCGGCCATTTCTTGTGGATTAGCCGTTTTAGTTGGTTTAATTTGATGTTTTATTTCAGAATACAATCCCAGTGAATAATGCACGTTGAATAATTGCAGGGAGATCCAAAAGACGGTTCATATTGTCGCGGCATGAAGGTACCGATAGGAGACAGGATCTCAAGGGGCACAGGCAAAGTAAAAGACAAAATTGAAAGCAACAAAGGTGCAGATCTGAAAGGTCCGTCAGTTACTCAGCCGATAATGAGCTTGCACAGAAAGGATGAAAGGAGGGATATGAAATGTTCGAAGAACCGAAAAGTCACACGTTTGGGGGGAACCTAAGCGGTCTACTGTTTTTGTTTAAATATTTGAAAGTTAGAAGGACAAGGGGCTTTTTCCCTGGAAAAACTTGTAACTTAATGCTTGTAAGAGGAACTATTTCATTTTACAACCAGAGACTGCAAATTTTGCCTGTCGAAGGAAGTGTTATGTGGAATGTATCAATGTGATTAAATGAGCAATGTTGAATGTGAACTATTTCATTTTCAACTGTGTCTCATTAACTGTAAGGGCATTCTAACTTCCTGAACCTATGTTCTTGTTTGAATGTTCTTCAGTATATTTTATGATGTCTTCCACCATGAGTAATGGGGTCTTTTAACTGTTGATGAGCTATCTTATCATGTATACTTTATTCATGTTTATATGTTTGGTTATAAGAACAGCTATCTGTGATTTTCCATAACACATGAACAGTATTGCATTACTTGTGAATTAATCAAGCTCTCTAGAGATAGTTTAGTTAGTATCTAGTTTCTTGCATGATTTGGATGCTTGTGAGTTCTAAGATGAGAGGTAAGAACCTGCGCATCACATTGTGACTACTCTTTGCATCTTTATCACCCTACATGGTTAACTATGCACGTGCATATCATATATTAAGTCAAAAAATACAAAAAAGCATACGGTGGACCGGGCCGCAACAGGTAAACCCTTATGTTACTTGACCTACGGTAGCTGGACCGCACACCGGATGGATTCCCCATACCAAACAGTCACGGGCTAGTTGGGAATGTTGACTGAGGAGAATCCCTTGCTGTTGTTGCCTGCGAATTTCCAGGCCTCAACAGTTTATGGCGCTAGAAGGAGGGCCGCTAGTGCATGTCTGGCCGAGGAAACCCGTTTTCCTAAAATTATTCCACCGGTAACAGTTCTGAAAGAAGTGGGCTTCATAATCCAATTCTAGAAGAAAGGAGTAAAGAAAATTTGTTTTCTGTTGACAATGAGGTTGTTAATAACCTCAGAAGACACACCAGGTCATATGTGAAGAAGATTGGAGGATTTTCAATCATCCCTGAATTTCCCAGGAGAGAATATAAAAGAAAAGATCGTCCTATATTGGAAGACTCGGTGCTGGTTGGGGATTGGGATGAACTTGTCGAAACAGCCTTACAGGAAGTTGTACTGCCTTTGAATCAAGAAGGCCCAGATACTCCTCACAGTTCTCCTGCTCACACTCCTGTTTGCTCACCTTTTCACTCTCCACCCAGACTCATGGCAGGCGTTAATGCCAATCCACCCCCAAAACCACCGAATCCACCACCTGCCTGGAGAGCCAGATCATCTTTAAATATAACACGTTCGTTACATGATTTACCTCAAGCCTTTGAGAAGATGCTGCCCAAATTCGACCCAAGTGAGAAGATACTAGTAGATGACCACCTGCAAAGTTTTTACTTGGCCATAGAAGGGTTAAGGGAAGGGGAGCATGAGGATGTAGTTTGCAGACTTTTTCCGCACACCCTTAAAGGAGCTGTAGCATCATGGTATTTTGGGTTTCCCGCAAACTCTATCCCTTATTTGGATACCTTCAAGAGAATTTTCAGAAGTAAGTATGCGACTCAAAAGAATCATGCAGCCCTCATGAAAGGACTATGCACCTTGAAGAAAGAGAGAAAGGAGAAAGTGCACAGCTTTACTCAAAGATTTGCAGCATACCTCAAGAATTTTTCTGAAACTGGCAAACCTTAGGACAAGGTCCTGATTGAATATTATACCTCAGCTTTAGGCCCTGAGTTGGCCATGTTTGCCAAAATAAGAGCCAAGCCTACTTTGGCGGAAACCTATGAAGAGGGGAAATGGTGGAGGTTGAAAGAGAAAGTATCAAAGATTATCCTGAACAGTCAAGAGAGAAAGGTGTGGGAAGGAAAGCCTTATTGTTTCCTAAGCCTACGGAAGAGAAATCACCAGATTTTGAGAGTATGGCAAAAATGATGTAGAAGCTTTCTAACAAAATCATAGACTTGGAGAAAGAAAAGGAAACTCAAAAGTTCTACAAACCCTATTACAAGAAAAGAGAGGATAACAATCAGTCCCAACCTCCTCAACACAATCCTGCATCTATGAATTTAACAGAGGTAGGCATGGACAATTTTTGCACTTTCCATCAACAACCACACCTTGAAAAGAATTGTCCTCAATGGATAAACTCGGTGACATTGGTTATGAATCAGATGTTGGACTCTAAATTAACAGAGGATGGAGATGAAGAAAGAAAAGAGAGTACCACCTCAACGAAGGAACAAGAAGAGGAAACCATGGTTTTGTGGAATTCTGTTTTGTTATTTGATGCTGAAGAAGAAAAGAATCCGGGCTACCAGGACGTTATGGAAACCAACATAACAACAAGGAGCCAAGGGTCGATTAAAGAAGACAGTCTCATACTCCCAAAGATCAAAAGGCTGCAGAAAAATGTTAAGAAATTTCAAAATAATTCTGCAGCTGATAAAATTCCCGAATTCACCATTACTAGCCAAGATCCTAAGCAGAATGATACACTGGCCAAGCCCAATGAGAAAAATATGAATGCTCATAAACCATATCCCATTGAACCGCAGATGGATTATGACATTGTGGAAGACATAAAGAAGATAAAGGCAAACGTTTCGTTATTTGAAATGTGTAAAGTGCCGCAGCAAAAAGAAAGATTATTGAAAGCGCTTGAAGCATCGGATGAGAGGATGCCGGCTGATAATCAGCCTAAAGAGGAAGAAGAAATCGAAGAAACCAGCAGTGGAGGTAAGTCTAAAAGCAAACATCCACCTTTCCTCCTCACTTTCGAAATTTTTAATCACAATGTACATAATTGCATGGTAGACTCAGGGGCGTCGGTTAACGTCATGCCAATATCAGTCTGTAAAAAGATAAATGGGCAGCCTAAGCCATCCACGTGGAGGGTTGTTCAATTGGACAGGACGGATGTAAAGGTAATTGGTGAAATGGAGGATGTCCTAGTCCACCTGGCATCAAATAATAAAGTGTGCCAAGTTATTAATATTGTGGTGGCCGATATACCAGACATTTACGGTCTTGTTCTGAGCAGAGATTGGTCGGCCAAACTAAATGGCTATTTTGCCTCGGATTGGTCGCATCTGTGGTTGCCATATAAAGGAAGCCCGAACCAAATTAAAATTTTGCGGGAGCCTCACATGAAATACAACGTCACTCACCTGGAGGAGAAGAATGAACCGGTGGATTCTGTGTTGGGAAATTATTTTATTGAGTTGGAACCGGGAAATTACTAAGCAGAAGAAGCCAGCAACACATTAGACACCCAGCATGATCTCCTTCGATTTTCACAGGCTGATGAAATCGACTGTAAAATAGTAGACTTAGCAGTAGGAATAGATTCTCATGCAGTAAGTGGCAATTTATGGACTTTGTTTTTTGATGGCTCTAAGACGTTAGAAGGGTCAGGGGCCGGCTGTGTCCTGATCGACCCCGAAAATAATAAACATTTTCTTTCATGTAGATTGGAGTTTGAATGTACGAATAATACGGCTGAGTATGAAGCATTGGTGCAAGGTTTGAAGAAAGCAATCGAATTAAAGGTAAGTAATCTAAAAGTTTTTGGAGATTCTGAAATAATTGTTAAACAGATCCGGAATCAGATACATTGTGTTTCCCCTCACCTGAAAGCTTATCAAAATGAGGTATGGGATCTGCTCAAATGTTTTAACGCATTTAATATTGTTTCAATTCCAAGACTTAAAAACACAGCAGCTGACTTGTTAGCCACATCAGCCGCTAGGCTCGTACCTACTAATAATCGATGCTCTGTTGAATTGCTTTTCAAGCCCTCGGTACTTGATATGATCACCAACCTACAAGTATTCGATGATTATCATCAGATCATAGAGTGCTTAACAAATGACGAGGTATTTAAAGGAGCAATTATAAACGATGAAGAACATCAAGCTGAGCTGAAGTATGATAATTTCATCCCTAAAGGAGTCAGAACATTAGAAAGAATGTTCGATTTAAATGAAAAGTTCAGAAGACCATCCAACGTGAAGACTCATAGCTCATCTCTACAGTTCGAGCTGATAAATTTAGGGACTGAGACGAATCCTAAATACGTGAATCTTGGCAAATGTTGTTCACCAGCAAAAAGAGATAAGTTCGTCAGTCTGTTTAAACAATATAAAGATGTTTTCGCCTGGACATACGAAGATTTGAAGACATATGACACCAGCATCATCAAAAATGTTATCCCCATCAAAGCTGGCGTCAAACCATATCAGCAACCTTTAAGAAAAATGCATCCAAAATTGGAACTGCTGATTCAGAGTGAAGTTAAGAAATTATTAAATGCTAGAATCATTTTTAAGGTCAGACACTCTGAGTGGGTCTCGAATCTGGTGCCAATGAGAAAAAAATCTGGAGAAATTAGGCTATGGGTGGACTTCAGGAATTTAAACCGTGCTTCAGACAAAGATAACTATCCTGTTCCACCCATGGAGTAACTGCTACAAATGGTCTCAGGGTCTGAACTATTTTCTTTGCTAGACGGATTCTCGGGCTACAATCAAGTATTGGTAGCTGAAGAAGACAGGTTGAAGACAACATTCAGGACCAAATGGGGAACTTTCGCTTACAGAAGAATGCCCTTTGGGCTTATAAACGTTAGAGCCACGTTCCAGAGGGCTATGGACATAGCATTCCGTGGTTTGATTGGACGTAGTGTGGTGATATACCTCAATGATATTACAATATTCTCAAAGAAGAGAGGACAACACGTGTTCCATCTAAGGCAGATTTTTGAATGCTGTCGAAAATATGGCATCTCACTCAATCCCAGAAAATGTGTGTTTGCTGTTACAGAAGGTAAGCTGCTTGGTCACATAGTTTCAAAGAAGGGAATCTCTATCGATCCGGAAAGGATCAAATCCATTGAACAGATTCCCTTGCCCCATAATAAAAAAGGGATGCAATCATTTATGGGAACAATAAACTTCGTGCGAAGGTTTGTGCCTGATTTTGCTCAGATTGTCAAGCCTCTGCAACAAATGATGAATCAAAATGCACAATTCAAGTGGACTGAGATTGAGAAGAACGCATTCAGCAGAATTAAAACTGTTGTTGCACGTGCACCCTCCCTGAAAAGCCCAGATTTCGACAAAGATTTTATTCTGTATACCTTTGCATCCGATGATTCACTAGCAGATGTGCTTACCCAAAAGGAAGACGGGGGGGATGAATTCCCAATATCTTTCATGAGCACTGGTTTACAAGGGGCCGAATTAAATTACCCAGCCATTGATAAACAAGCTTACGCAGTATTCAAAGCAGTGAAACAATTCAGGCCTTATATATTAAAAAATCAAACCAAGGTGATCGTCCCATATCCAGCTGTAAGGTCCCTTTTTGTACAGAAAGAGTTAGGAGAAAGAAGGGGCAATTGGGTAACAGCTCTTCAAGAGTATGACCTCGAATTCAAGCCAGCTTCTATAGTCAAATGGCAGGGGTTGTGAAAAATCATGACTGAAAATGGGGACAATGACGAACACGCCTGGGAAGACAAGGCTGAATTACATTTGACGGATGTATGTCCTTTGTTCACAACCCCCGATTCTTGGTATAGGGATCTCATGCACTACCTGCAAACAGGACTGTTGCCAGAACATTGGAGTTCTAAGCAAAGAAGAGTGCTGCGTCTTAAATCAGCTTCCTATCAAATTGTTGAAGGAATACTATTCAGAAAAAATTACGACGGAGTTCTTCTTAGATGCCTAGAGAAAGAAGATGCGAAGAAAGTGATGACGTATTTGCATGATGGGCCTGCTGGGGGACATTATTCAGGAAATACTACATCTCACAAAATTCTTAGAGCCGGTTACTATTGGCCTACTCTCTTCAAAGATGCACACGCACATGTCAGGAAGTGCGATATTTGCCAAAGGTGTAGTGGAAGACAACCTAAAGCAGCCGCACCACTGAAACCTATGATGATCACGGAGCCGTTCGAGCAATGGGGGTTGGATATTATTGGGGAGATAAATCCAAAATCTTCCCTGCAACACAAGTATATTCTGACAACAACCGATTACTTCACTCACTGGGTCGAATCCATCCCGCTATGCAAGATAAATGAGGACGCGATTATCAGCTTCCTGCAGGACCATATCATGACCAGGTTTGGAGTTCCAGTTTTTGTAGTTTTTGATAATGCTACTTACTTTTCATCAATTAAATTAACAACTTTTGCTCATGATAAAGGGATAAAATTGCATTATTCTGTGAATTACTATCCACAAGGAAATGGCTTGGCTGAATCCTCTGACAAAAATCTGATTAGAATTTTAAAGAAGACTGTAATAGAAAACCAGAGGAGTTGGCACTCAGCGCTACCAAATGCCCTTTGGGCTGATAGAGTCACCCCCAAGTCTTCGATAGGAGTGTCTCCATATACCCTTGTGTACGGTAAAGAGGCCATTCTTCCTCCCAATATCATGCTACCTTCTTCCATAATAGCTCAAGAATTTAGAGGGTCGGATGATGATGTTTTGCAAATAAGGATATATAACCTCCTGAAAGCAGAAGAGGCTCGATCTAAAGCCAGAGAGCGCTTTAAGCAGCAGCAAGAGGTAACAAAGAGATGGTTCGACAAACATAAGGCAGGAACAAAATACTTTGAGGTAGGAGATTTAGTTCTCAAGTGGGATCACCCCCATGATGAGAAAGGAAAACACATGAAATTCCAGCAGTTGTGGGTAGGTCCTTTCCAGATTGCGGCAAAACTTGGCCCTTCCACTTATAAGTTACAAGATCTACAAGGGTGGGAAGAGAACTTGCCAGTAAATGGTTTAGTTCTCAAGCCTTATTTTTCTTGAGTTTCATTTGTTTTCTTCTATCTTGTATATAAATAATCTGGCTTAGTCGTTTTTGAGTCTTTGAGTCATGAAGTTTAGTTTTGTTTTAGTTTAGATTTTATGTTTGATTCCAATAAAAGAAGCAAGCTTTGGTTGCATGGAGAGCATTAGAATCCTGGACTAACTAAAATCCTTGATTATAAGACTGTGTATTATGATTTTATCTGATAGAATTTCTTCTAGTTTAGCAGTTTTCCTAAATGGCTATGAACGCATTGAAATCCTGCTTAATCCCTGTAAAGTAACTCAAGATTAAAGGGTCTGGAATACTATTTCGAGGCTCCATCCATCTCACACTTAAAAGATGTCCTAAGGGGTGACAGCTAAAGACCCATGGAAAGGAAGCAGGGTAAACAGCATATTATATATAAATGATCCCATGCCTAGAATTGAAAGCCAAAGGGCTATGAAGAGTCAAAACTCCTAAGAAAGCAATGTGTATCAAAACAAAGTACCAAATCATATGAGTATAAAATTGCCAAAAGTTCCTCTCCATCCGTGAGCTGAAAATTAAATACATCTCTCACACAAAAGGACACTATGGATAGAGGAGCCTGAATAAAAAAATTCAGAAAGAAAGGCATGAGGAGGACTCAAAAAGGACAAAAGTCCAAAAGCACAAAAGAGTGCAAAATGGCATGGGAATGAGGAACAAATGAATATTTCTGTTTACCAGATGTTACGATCCTCTGGTATCCAAGCTGGAAGCTACCTGAAGACAAAGGTAAAAATGACTCATACTCCTGGCCTCGAAAGAGTTATCTTGACTTTGAAATCTTGGCTTCCATTTTCCTAAATTGGACTACCCTCAATGATCAAAAGTACATCTATTTTCCATTTGGGAAATCCATACATCTAGAAGAATTCAACATGGTGGTTTATTATTTAACAGTCTGGTACTTTAGGAAGAAATTGTCCAGAGATCTAGGTTCACCAGGTAGTCGCCATTTGTTGCAGCTGCAACTGTTTTCCCCAAATTTCTTAAATTTTGGTCCCCTCCTCATGATTTAGCATGGTTTTGAATCGAGTGGATCCTTGAACCTTTTGGTCGTGCTTTGATTTTGGATGGTTTTTGAGGATTATCTTTCATCCTGGTTTTCAGAAATTGCTCACATTGGAATTATTGTAGATCGCAGATTTAGAGTTTGTTTTGCTAAGTTGAAAATGGGTCAGGCCTTTGTCCTTTGCAAAACGTTGTCTGAGAGGCGAAACAGTTTCAATCGCTGCCAAATTTAAAGTTTTTGGTCACTTGGATCGGAGACTGTTGTCCTTTTTGCTTCCGCCGTGGCAGCTCCCAAAGTAGCTAAGCACCCGAAGTGTAAAGCGCTCCGCCCTCCGATGCGTGTCGCCTGCCGTAGTCTTTTCCTTTTCCGCCGTTGCGGTTCCCATATCAACTAGCCACCCGAAGTGTAAAGCGCTCTGCCCTCCGATGCGTATCAGTCTTTTAGTCACTTATCCGTAGTCGTTTCTCTTCCATCGTTGCGGCTGTGCAAATCTTTCGTCTTCTGATGTCGACATCCTTCCGACTTCCGATTGAGAACTTTCCCGCCTGCGTCTTAGGTTATATCTTTCCGACTCCGATACGCTTGATGGTTTCGTGGCACTCGTTACCTTTTAGGACCCGCTTATGTGGCTAGGGATGAATTTACCCCGCCGATGTTAGCGTTCCTGACCACCAATTAGTTTCAAACCCGTTGGAAGGTGAGGTGGTAGCATCGGCGTTTGTCAAGTTCTCATGACAACGGTGCGCCCGGCCATTTCTTATGGATTAGCCGTTTTAGTTGGTTTAATTTGATGTTTTATTTCCAAATACAATCCTGGTGAATGATGCACGTTGAATAATTGCAGGGAGATCCAAAAGACGGTTCATATTGTCGCGGAACGAAGGTACCAATAGGAGACAGGATCTCAAGGGGCGCAGGCAAAATAAAAGACAAAATTGAAAGCAACAAAGGTGCAAATCTGAAAGGTCCATCAGTTACTCAGCCGATAATGAGCTTGCGCAGAAAGGATGAAAGGAGGGATATGAAACGTTTGAAGAACCGAAAAGTCACACGTTTGGGGGGAACCTAAGCGGTCTACTGTTTTTGTTTAAATATTTGAAAGTTAGAAGGACAAGGGGATTTTTCCCTGGAAAAACTTGTAACTTAATGCTTGTAAGAGGAACTATTTCGTTTTACAACCAGAGACTACAAATTTTTCCTGTCGGAGGAAGTGTTATGTGGAATGTATCAATGTGATTAAATGAGCAATGTTGAATGTGAACTATTTCGTTTTCAGCTGTGTCTCATTAACTGTAAGGGCATTCTAACTTCCTGAACCTATGTTCTTGTTTGAATGTTCTTCAGTATATTTTATGATGTCTTCCACCATGAGTAATGGGGTATTTTAACTGTTCATGAGCTATATTATCATGTATACTTTATTCATGTTTATATGTTTGGTTATAAGAACAGCTATCTGTGATTTGCCATAACACATGAACAGTATTGCATTACTTGTGAATTAATCCAACTCTCTAGAGATAGTTTAGTTAGTATCTAGTTTCTTGCATGATTTGGATGCTTGTGAGTTTTAAGACGAGAGGTAAGAACCTGCACATCACATTGTGACTACTCTTTGCATCTTTATCACCCTCCATGGTTAACTAGGCATGTGCATATCATACATTAAGTCAAAAAATACAAAAAATCATACAGTGGACCAGGCCGCAACCGGTAAACCCTTATGTAACTTGACCTACGGTAGTCGGGCCACAAACCAGATGGATTCCCCATACCAAAAAGTCACGGGCTAGTTGGGAACGTTGACTAGGGATAATCCCTTGCTGTTGTTGCCTGCGAATTTCCAGGCCTCAACAGGGACTTTTAGCCTAAGTATTGTTGTGTTGGATGAATTGTCATTCTCTATCCCTTTGTTATATATAAACTGGAATTGTTGCATTAGTTAGTTTCAAACCCTTATACAATGGAGCTTTGCTTAGGATTATTGGAGAAGAGAAGCACAAGACCTGGAGTCAAGGTTTCTTAAGGTGCTGAAGTAGAGAATAGGTAATATTTTACTTGTTTCTACTGTTTCAATAGAGATTTGAGATCTTTCCCTTCCCAAATTCTGAGTTTAATGTCATGATTGATGAAGAAATTGACATTTTTTTAGAAGTTGATTTATAAGTTCATGTTCTTGTTCTTCTTTCAATTTATCAATAATATCTATTACTGTCAAAATATTTTGAAGCAGGTATTATGGTTGTTTTGTAGGTTCTTGAGTTAAAGGATTGAAGCAGAACTAACGAGCAAAGAAAGAGAGGATCGACTGACATAAGCAAGGTGCATCATTCTCTCTCTTTCAAACTCTTTATGTAGTTTTTCTTGAATCTAGAGTCTAATTTGCTTATTGTAAAACCTTATATGTCTATCTTAGAAAACCTAATATGTTGGTGACCTCACCCCAATCATAGGATATTTTTCTGCACAATAGCCTTGACCATGCTATTTGTTTCCTTCCCGATCCCCCAAGCATAACTTCGTTCTTCTTTTCCATCGAGGTCGTATACAACCCCCCCCCCCCCCCCCCCCCCCCCCCCCCCCCCCCCCCCCCCCGCCCCGCCCCCCAACACCTGCCACCCTTGGTTGTTTGAAACTTATTACCGAATATTCTTGAGTATATTATTACTCAGAATTAAAGAAAAAAATCATATTGATTTCTTTCTTATTCACCTTATTCATCCCTCTACAACTTTTCCATCAACGTTTTACACTCTTCCACACTTAGATTGCAAAGAATATTATCAAGATTCCTAATTTTCTAGCTCTGCATGTGAGACATTAACCAATACATAATAGTTAAATTTACAAATAATTCAAACATATTAATTTGATACAGAAATTACGAAGAACTTCTCTTTATTGTGACTTTGGGTGTGCACCCATCATGCCGACTAGAATTGTTGTTCATTGAAATCTTATCATGCATTTTCTATCAATAAACGACCTATACCATTAAACAAAGAAGCTATTAAGATTATTATACAAAAAATTACCTTATTCAAAATAAAATAAAAAATAATCTTGTCATTTTTGTGTGTTACAACATAGGAAACACATATGTGCTTCTCATACATGACCACACTAGTGCACTGTAATTAAACACATTGTTAACCACAACCTAACAAAAAATCGTCATATATGCATTTTCGATGCGATTTATTTATTATAAAGCACCGAGAATAAAAACAATGTGCTTTCACTATTGACACACCTATGCGTTAGAACAACTCGAACGCATCAACAACTGCGCAGGCGTATTTTTTTTAAATTAAATAAAAAAATGCTAGACATTACCAGTGAATTATTACTATAAATGCACCAAGACATTTTCACAAATCGAACGCACAGAAAATTGCATAAACGTTTTTCTTAAAATAATTTTAAAAAAATGACAAGGAAGATCGGGTTTCGGATTTGACACAAGAAGTGGTGTCATCACACCTAATAACTTATGTATAAAATTGCAGACCCATTAAATCTAAAATCCCTGAAAATAAAAATCATAATTGTGAAACAATAGAGGATTTAAACTGTAATGTAAAATTTTGTAGCCACATAAACCAAAAGGAAGCACCAAGAAAATATAAATATGAAAATAATAGTAATAATTTACATACTTGAAATTTCAAGTATGCAGGGTTTTGTTTGATTCAACATACCTTACAAATTTCTATCTTTAAAATAATCTGATTGCTCCAAACTCATCCATGATAACTCTCTCCCTAAACTCTCCCCTTGAAATTTCGGCAAAATAATGAAATAGTGATTAGGTTTTTTTTAATACCTTGTGGAATTAGTTTTAAAATTGAAATTTCTACTCATTTTTTAGTTTATGGGAAAATAATTCGTCGACTTGTTATTTCCAATTTCCAGGACATCGATGGGCTCCTTAACTAGACGCATTGGGGCATCATAGCTTGATAGACACTATAAATAACTATTTTTAAATAATTTTGGGAAGGCGGTACGCCATACATATATGAACACACCGGTGCGGTCCATTTTCATGACGCACCATTTTGACATCAAATGAAAAATAAAAGCAACATACTATGATGCGTAAAAGTAATATGGTTGCACTGATGTGTCTTTATATACTAAGTGTATTGGTGTCAACAATATTGAAAACAACATAGATGACTATCCGCTATCAAATATAGCCGATAGTTTCTTTCACAAATGTTTTTTGGGATGTTCCAATGCGGTGCATATGTGGTTTAAAAGCATCGGTGTGTTCATTTACTCAAGACGCATTGATGTCGTTTGTTATTATGGCACACCTTGTATATTAAAAAGCGTTATTCTAAGATTTCGATTGATAATGAGTGGCGGGAAGAACCGTGGTTTGCAACCGTTATTGTGTGTAAAATAAATGGGACGTTATTCCAACTCCCAACATTGAGAAAATCATTGATAATGACCGCATTATTTAATGATAGTCGACATTTTTATGATATTGAATTTCATTGGATGGGTTGTTGAAACATATGGAGCCACTTATAAAACCTAGGTATATACAAATCTTCCCTGCACTAGACAATGGCATAGTATGGTTTGGGGCTTAGGGTGTTTAGGATTTAGGATTTGTACAAAAAATATAGTAGTTTGAATTTGAACATTGTTGACATTCAATTGTGGATTTAATTAATTGCAAACCCAACTTTAAACACGTGACCTACTATTTGTTGCCCTAGACAATGGATCCTTTTTCAAAAAATAAATTAAATATAATTAATAACTTTATTTGAAAATTATTAAAAAAATTAACAATATTAATTACTTTGTAGTTTTCAATTATGTAAACATTACTAACATTTTTGTTGAATGGATTTTTCTAGTAATTTGATATTTCATCATATTGGTTGAATAGTGTTAGACACACACGCACATGAGCTTTATGGTTTCATAAATATACTTTAGCAACTACGAGGAAATACTTTGAGTTAAACTTTGATATTTCAATATAAACCCAAATACATTTATTCTTGAAGTTAATTTTGTGGTAGTGTTACACACACGCACGCACGCACACGCGCGTGCATGCATGCACACGCACCCATGCACACACGCGAGCTTTGTTGTTTCATAAATATACTTTTGTAATTATGAGGAAATACTTTGAGTTAAACTTTGATATTTCAACATAAACCCAAATACATTTATTGTTGAAGTTGAATTTGTGATAGTGTCTATAGGTGATACACAATATTAACGACAATATTTAGGCATGGTCCTTATTCTCGAAAATCACTCCAAATAAGGGATATGCCACATATTTTCACCCATCGTTTCCTTTATATGGCTTGGAGCCTTCTCTTCCTCAAAGATCTTAAAGGTTGTTGAGGGGATTTGTCATTTTGTTGTTGACGTTATGGGTGCCTCTCTTTGTTATAATTGCTCGACAAACACGATGTTCGGGCCTACCTTCAAATCTCTAGAATTAGAGAGAGTGGGTCAAGAAGATGGTAGGAGGCTCCCTACTCATGGTGCATGACACCTACCCTAGAACTCAAACAACTAATATAAATGAACCACTTCCATATTAACAATTTGGACATGAATAATAATATTAAAATTCACTATGCCCATATCAACATTTTGGACATGAACAACAATACGCAAATGAAATTTTGCACAAATCAATGAACCGTCACATCGAGAAAAAACTTTCAAGATTATGTTAATGTTGAATAGTTTTCATACCCCCTTTTTTCTAGTGATATCATTTAATCACAATTCGTGTCCTTAACGGCCATCAACCACCTATGTTGAGAATTATACATAATGATAGTTGAAACTAATCCCTTGAGAACATCCAAGGGTCCTTTGATGGCATGTGAAATAAAATGTATGAGAATTTCAAAGAATGGGTACAATTCAATTAAGAGTTAAGGAACAAAAACCATTGGATCTATAGGAAAAGGAGCTATATAAGGAAAGTATAAGTAAGTTATAGGAATATGTGAATAAATAGTTAAGAAGATTAAGGAGTAGGGGTTAAGTCAGGTTTTTCCCCTCAAGTTCTTGAGAATAAGTTTGTTAGAGAACTAAATAGTTTAAACACAAGACTTTGCATTTCTATTAATAGTTTAATAAAGAGAATAGGTCAAGAACCCCTTGAAGTTGAAGTGTCTATTGTCTAGAAATGTAGGCATTGTGATTTTTTGTTACAATAACCATGGTTATGAGAATATTTATTTCTAGTGTACATCTTGATTTGAATACATAATAGTGATTTTCCCTAAATGAAAACCTGAAACTAAGAAGGAACGCCAAAATTTTGTTAGGTTACTCACTAAAATGGAACGTCCATTAGCATACTTGGTGGAATTTGAGGTTGTAGTGGAGATTGTTCGCTTGGATTTTAAATAATAGGCCCCAATGTAAAACAAGACTCAGGATGATATCACTATGCATTAAAAAACTAATCCCCTCCCCTTAGGAGGGAACCCAAATTTTAGAGGAGGAGCAACCTAGGGACATGATAGACCCTTTAAAAATGAAGGAGCCCAACTGGATGTTGAAGGAAAAATTAATATCTGAAGGTATTGAAACTAGTGAGGATGATTCAGTAGGGGACAAAGATGTACTTCTATCCATGTGCCATGCACTTTGTTCTATAAAAATCCCAAGGATTTAAATTATTGAACAAATAAGAAATTTAAAAAGAGTTACAAGGTTAGTGATAAGTACATGGCCAAACCTATAAAGGGGAAATATGGACATCAAGGTAATAAAAATATTATTTTCAATGTAACGTTCATGTGTTTCTATAAAATTAGTTTGTAAAGATCTACCTTGCTCATGAGGATAAAGAAAAAATTCTATATGAAATAAATAAAACACCTAACCAAACCTATCCTATTTGGATATCATGGGGAGAAAACTTGATTTTATATCAAGATCTTTTGAATTTGCTTGGGTTCATTGTGTTTATATGGCTGTATGTGTTAAGGCCCTAGGAATTATTATTTTTATTTTGATTTTGAAAGTCTAATTGTTAAGATTGTTGTAGCGCCTTGAAACTCTTTCGATTCTCAAGATGGTTTCCATTTATGATGCTTGTTATTTGTGTTATATAGATTTATGTATAAAAGATCATTATCAACACTAAGTGGGGGGTCGATAGATACTCTCTGGAAAGAAAAGACCCAATATAAGATTGTGCAAGTTTTTTACCAATACAAATGAGTTTTGCTTTTACTTATTATGTGTGGTGTTGTAAATGTAGTGAGTGGTTAAGTTATTGTTGTTGGGAGATAGTCTTAATTGTAGCCTATTCTAAGTAAATAGGGCGTAATCCATAGAGTAAGGGTGATACTTAGTTAATAGTTTGTTATTTTAAATTTTCTTGTTAGCTTAATTCTTTATCTTTAATTTCTATTCATTTCATTTGTCTTGTGTGGTTATATTAACCTTTACAAGATCGTTTTATCTTTATCAATAAACATAATCATACCATTGTGTGGTTATATTCAACTTGTTTTATGTGTTCTTTTCAATTAATATATAATAGTGTTTTTCCATTGTTTACCACGTTCGTATCATTGAGTTTATAGTTATGATATATAGAGTAACTACAACTTCAATTCTAGAATTAATGGCAACTTATTTGTATATCACATTATAGATATTAGTATCAAGAAAATGTAAGGCTTGCACATATATTGCATGACACATCGCAAAAGAATTTTAATCGTTGGTTAATGAATCAAATAATTTATAGTTGACCACCCCATAATTAATTGATAAGATGATTAAAATTATTGCAATTTTGCAATTTCATAAACTATTTTGTAATCTTGAAATTTTGTAAATAATTGTCCAATTTGTAATTTGCACCTTGTAAATCTTATTAGTAATTTCTTATTGTAATTGTTATTGTTATTGTAATTTGCAATTCTAAAATAGTATAACGATTGTAAATTGTAATTATAGTCGAGATTGTAACTTTCAATTATAATTGTGATTGTGCACAATTTTCAATTATAATTATAGCAAATATAAATGAATTGCATCACACGCATGAATCATACTCATCGACATAAACAATAGACAATATACAGATGAAGATAAATATCATAAAATAATTTGGCATCCCATTGAGTTCATAAAAAAGTAAGTCTATACATATACATAACAATACAAAAATATTACAATTTGATCATCAAATCAATGGCCACCACCATCACCTAACATCAAGTAATGTACCGTCATCATCATCATGACCACCTACTAAGCATAGACATCATCTTACACAACCATCACACAACTATGACAACCATGATCTAATGTCATACACATCTATCATCACCTATGAAACATAAGCACCATATTACAAACTCATAAAAGATAGATAACATAATATAACATACATATCAAACATCACCTAACATACACATGTAAACATTACCTACCATCATCTAACATATACATTTAACATATTTAAACATCATCTAACACAGGAATCAAATAATAACATCTAACCAAACGCAAGTTGCATAATCACATAACCATCACACGCACATATAACGTACTGACAACATCTAACATACACATCTATCAAGCACACATAACAAACATATATAACCTAACCTAACATACACATCACCATTAACATGTAGAAATAAACATCAACATGAAAAATGTAGAGTGTGTGTGTGAACAATAATATCAAACTCATGATACATGCCAAATATACATCTCCAGTCCAATATATGCTATAAGATACCTCATCCACCAGAAAAGGCATCAATACCTTTGTCAGGAGAAAATGTAGACTAGAGAGCAGTATAGATATCTCCATCAAGACGAATCTCACTCGATGCAACCATCCTATCTAGAGCTGAGGTAAGTGGAGTAGGAGATGATGGAGTGGTTTGTGGGAAGAGTGGATGGATAGGAGATGGCGGTGGGTCAAATAAGTGTGGAGGATTAAATAGTGTTCAATCATTATCATGGTGAGGAGAAGGAGGAGGATGTGGAGCATGATATGGTGACGCTCCCAGTCATGTTGAGGAGTAGGTGGAGTATAAGATGACAATGCTCTTGCATCATGGTGAAGTGGAGGACGTGGAGTATGATATGAAAATGATCCTACACCATCACGATGAGGAGGAAGACGACGAGGTGGACAAGAACAAGGATCACCATCCTCATTATACGACATATACTTATCCTTCAGCCTCCAAGCATCTAAAATCATGGATACGCCAACTACATACTGCATCAATAATCGCATATCATGTGGAAAGATCCTCCATAACTTTGAGATATCAGGGTCTCTCATTATATATGTGACTCGTACAGGATCGAATCTTGGTCGAGCCAACAATGTGGACAACCTATTCAACACATCCTGTAAAAACCTCTTATCTAACCTACAACATAGGTCGAGTCTGGGTAATGCAGGCACCTCATCCTCCTACATATCCTCATTATCCTTAACTAGATCAAGAGGAACCTCCCTATCAAATTTTCCAATGTATACAGAATATATATTACATAACAAATATAATTAGACAATTTCATTAAAAATAATAATAAAACAATTTGAAGAAAATGTTAGAATAAATTTTATTTGCATTAACTAAGACAATAAAATTTTGCAACTATACTAATTTAAACATAATGCTAATATTACCTTTCTCATTTGGTGGCTCAACTTGGTTGAAAAAGATGTTAATACATGATGTCCAATCTATCCCAGTGTACGGATATGGCAGAAGGTTCATTGTGTGTTCCTCCTTGTTTTCTAGAATCTCCAACACCTCCGATGTGATATGTGACAGGAACTCGGGCTACCCCCCCTTGGGAATCATCTATCCCCACATCCACACATGCACCTTGGTCAACAGCATAGGAAAGTCGTGGTCAAATGATGGACATGTGGTTGAAATCCTCTCAAAAAATAAACAAAAAATCGTTGAACCAAAAGGGAAGTTGACCCTCCCATCAAACATTAAACAACATTGATCCAGAGCAAAACAAAAACGTCGTAAAAAGATGGCAAACCACCTAATGCATATAGATGACCACAGTAAATAATCTACATAATATAATAGAGGGAAACTAATGTGTTACCCATCACTGACTGAGTGCACGACGCTCATAACCAACAATGAGAATCACCTAACCTCCTCTCCACCGGAAGCACCAATCTATAGCTATCCATCGCACACCTCAAAATCAGAAGGATCAAGAATGTTCACAATGACATATCTCTCAGAGTAAGCAGGTTGACTCTCTGCCACAATACCTAATAGGACATCAACGAACTAGGGAAAATCCTCCCCTCTTCTGGATAGGCCAATGTTGAAATATATATCCTCAGTTGGTTGGAACCATTAACCAAGACCAAAATTAAATGGATGTCTATCATGGTCCCAACGACAGATGAACTGCACCAATAAAGACGAGTTCCTGTTAAGGGATGTGGCCTCTTGATAGAACTTCAGGAGGCCTACAACCATCAAGAGGCCTCATATACAACCTATGATGGGGCAAGGATACAAATCCCTCTTCCTCTCTCTATCCTCCCAACAACAACCAAAATTTTAGGGATCAACTCGTGCCTGATGTTACTCAACTACCTCTTCCCACTGACGTCTTTGATACACACATAACATTGATCAGTCTCATAAATATACATACAAAAATATTAAATATTTCTTTGGATAAGCATGTTATTTATTAACATCAAATATCAAATGTTTTCTCAAAAAAAAGAATTTGACAAGTGGTGCGCCTAAATTACAGGCATGCACTGCCTTCAGTGCTCTTTAAACATACAAGCACCTAAAACAATGTGCTAGAATAAACAAGCGCACCAGTGAGCATGGCATTTTTTTAAATATATTTCATTTAATAGTCTACCCAACAACTAGAAACACAGGTGCATTATAGAGATCTAATTGCACCGTCAACGGTGCGCATATGTTAATGAGCAAATCGTAGTAGGTCCAACTATTACTAGGTTTGTGGCATGTTTAGAAAATAACGATGCACATGTTACACGACAATGCACCTTATATCCAATGCACCGGTGTTATTATTGTGCACCAGATAAAGTGGTTTTCTTTTTTTAAATTTGCTCAAATGGAGCGTTCATCATTAGGAAGCACCACTCCATTCTAATTAAATCACTACACCAAGATGGTGCACAAGTATTAATGGAGAACAACACCATCTCTTTGTGAGTTATATGATTTCTAGTGAGTTATATGATTTCTCAGTTTCATATCAATGCACCATTCCGACTGTATGTTAGTATTTACTATGCAAACCATTTAATGTGGTATTTTTTAATATATTTAGTTTGGTGGAGTATTCACCAAAAGCGTTCTCCGGTGAATTGACGACATGTTTAGTAGTGTCCTAGGAACACACTAGTGCACTGTGACAACATTCTAGCAAGTTGAATTAACCTCACTGCTTAACATTAGCATTTTCAAATAAATTGTGTTCATTTATCCGGTACAATTGTGTTTATATTATGCACAGATATTACATTTATACTTTTATTGAAAAAATATGTTAATCGATGCGTTGAAAATTATAGAACGTTGTGAATGTGATGTTCTCATGACATAAATGCATCGCTACCGGTGCACCCTGTAAATTTACAAGGTGATTCGTCTAGTGGTGCGATTCGAACGGATCAAACGCACCACGCAAGGTTTTTTTTATTTTTTAAATTTTGGGCAAAATAAAGATGAATTCTCAAATTTAAACTATCAAAATTTTAAATAGTGAAATAAAAATCAATATACCTGGTCCCTTGTGTGTTGGGGAGGCATCGTGGTGATGTATGTAAAATTTGAAATTTTTCCCATCGTTTGGAAAAATTCAAACTCCAGTCGACAGCCAATGGGAGCAAGCAATGTTGCCATGTGGAGCACGAATGTTAGGGCGTCTAAGTATGTGATGTACGCCATTGGTGCTATTGGGATCAGAAGCACTATAGAATGGTAAAATTGAATTTTTTTTGGTGCGATAATTTTTATTGCGCCGAGAGGCGCTCTACAGCCCAGTATGGGGGAGATCTTGTCACGTGATGTCACGTGATGTAACGTTACTAACATGTCGGCAAAAAAAATAGTGAAAGTGAATATTATGGGGGAGATCTTGTCACGTGATGTAACGTTACTAACATGTCGGCAAAAAATAATAGTGAAAGTGAATATTTTGGGGGAGATCCTGTCACGTGATGTAACGTGAATATTATAGTGAAAGTGATAGTGAAAGTGAATATTATGGGGGAGGATGTAAAATATTTTGTCGGCTCATAACGTTTCAAAAAATACACTTCCTATATTAATACAAACAAAAAAAATATTATATAAAAAAAAATATTCTCAAGGAGCTTAGAGACGAAGATTCTGATCAATCAGCCAGGAATTTGATCGCTTTAACAAGGTGAGTTGATCAACAGGACTCTATAATTGTTTAGAAAATTGAATTGTTGGTTCAGGTCTTTATAATTGTTTAGCAAATTGAATTGTTGGTTCTTTTTACTACAATGGTTCTCTCTTTTCTCATGTAATTGGCATAATACTACAGACTAAATTGAGGCAATGCTGCATTTTGTTAGGGTTTGCAGTTCTTTCTGTAGCTTCTTTTTTTATTATTTATGAAGAAATGGTTTGTTGTGGGTAATCCCCCTTTACATATACTGTAAAAAAATGCAGTCTATTAGTAAATGGGTTTTCAACTGTTGTGAATGTGAATGTGTGAATATATTCGGTATCGTTTCCACCCTTTTTTTTACTGCAATGGTTCTCTATTTTCTCATGTAATTGGATGTCGGTAAAAATAATAGCTCACATCAGTCCAGAAGTTTGGTATTTGGCATAGATATCCCCTTTGTAGAAATCCTTGGTTCTCATCACAAGCCACCCACAGATGACGGAACCCAGAGCAGACACAATGGCCATTATGATAAACGTTTCACGGAAACAGCTCACTCCTGTGCACGTGAGTTCATTCCGATGTGGCGCCGACGTAGGCGAGGAGGCTTTAACAGTCAAATCCATCACCGATTGCTGTTGCTTCCTGGCTTCTAAGTCGTAGGGACTCACAGAACCTACTAGATTATAAAAGGTGGGATAATGTTTGACCCCAAAGAGCTCGGAAATTATGGCAAAAATCACAGGCCACTGGGCTCCAAAGCAGAAGCCTATGACAATGGAAGCCACATAGAGAGAACCTGGAATTGAAAATGCTATGAAGAGGTGGCCTACACATGAAATCGCTAAAACAGTTGTTAGAATCAGAGGCCTGGGGAAACTGTAATTTTTTAACAAAAACTCTGAGAAAAA